>OY740767.1:123635660-123847714 GCA_963513935.1 Aphrophora alni
AAAATTAATATTGGATTAAAATCTAAATTTTAACTATTAAATTAAAATACCAAATTATAAGACTTAATATCAAAAAGACTTTGACTATATTTAACCATCGAGATAAACAACATCCATAGATAAAAGACAACTAATTTATCAAGATTTACATACCTTATGATGCATGTACATTGAATGTCATTTGAGTCATAACCATTTCTATTAAAATATGACTATTTTTATAATTTAATATTTTATATATATATATACACACAGTATCTCATATAAATAAATGAATTACATTAATATAATAAATCATAGCCCTAACCTAACCTGTCTTTATTGAAGACAAGTTAAGTAAGATTAAAGTACTTTATATATTTACTTCATAATACTCCTATAAGGACAAAGTAAAATTAAGGTAGCCTAATTTATGCTTTGAACTTCCCCCAGATTTTAGTTGCTAAAAATCATGTTGAGTCAAGTTTGTGACTGCATTAACAGTCTATGTTTACAAAGGTCTGGGAAGGTAATTATATATATTGTAATGCATTTATACGTCATCGAAGTCAAGCAACATCAAGCGCAGTTAGTACTTGGATGGGTGACCGCTTAGGAAATAACGCACAAGTTCTTTTTTTTTTTTTTTACAAATTTACGTGTAGATCAGGTAAGGTGGCTATATATATATAGGATATAGAGCCACCTTACTTGACCTTGTAAGGAAATATTGACGTACATACCTATTTTAACATGTAATTCACTTAATGGACCTTAACCTAGAAAAGTTGAAATTATGTTTTTTTTTCCATGAAAAAATTAGCTCCTAGTTGAAAACTTATTTTATTATTAAGATATATAAAACATGTTAAAAAAATCAGAAAAAAAGCAGTAACTTTCTTTATAAACATTTAACCATATATATATATATATATATATATATATATATATATAAGAATTTGTTCCAATGTTGAGGATTTCTATACATAAGTGTTCCATTACTGATGCGTTTGGCCTTTTCTGATGATCATCAGAATAGGACAACTTTATTTTATGGTTCAGTGTATATGTATTGCATACTACTTTGAGTCTTAATTATTTTTATAATTGACTTCTACTTTCGTGTACTGTTAAAATAATTTTACATTTAATAAATCATTGTAGACTAAAGATTTTTTTTTTAGCAATGATCCTAATAGCAATGAACCCTAATAGAATTTAGTATTACTTCAAAAAATACTATTCGTCAATTTAAACATTACAGTACATTAGAAATCCTTTAAAATTGCTAACAGGTCCTATTTTACATCCTAATTCGTCTCAGAATTAAAATATTAATTTATTTCGTTTCCAGATTAGATGTTTAGAAGTTCATTTAAAAACTAATAATCTTTAGGCTATATAATTTATTTTGGCTTTATTAGTTCAATTCTCATACTGAATCTTTAATTATATAATTATTTTATGTATAGAAATTCTTTCTTGCAAATATTTAATGCTTGTACCGGGTGATTCAGAACTTCATGCCATCTCTCGGGAAGTGATAAAATAATTTTTATACTAGCGACCGAAATATTTGGTAAAACTCCATTTTTAAAATAAAACAGCACACAATATTTTGTAAATTCTACTATTTTTATTGAGTCTTGCCGACCATGGTCTCGTCCGGGACTTCATTCATGAGGCAACTTATCACAGAAATCTAAAAATCATAATTTAGAAGAGCAAATGAGAAGAAAATTTTGACGAATTTTTATCAAAAAAAAACTATTGAGACAGTCTTGTGAAATGAATATTGAGAGAGATCCCACAATATATTTTCCGGGCGAGTCTCTCCGCAATGGTAGTTTTAGAGAGAGTGTGTGAGAGAGAGATTGTGTGTATTTTTTTTTTTTGAATCTAACAAAAAAATATACTGAAATATGCAAAAAAAAAAAAAAAAATAGTAAATTTTAATTCTTTGAAAGAAAGAATAATGTTTGTGTTGCCTCGTGAATGCCGTCACTAGCAAAACCATAGTCGGCAAGACTCGATAAAAATAGTAGAATTTACAAAATATTGTATATTAACTGCTGTTTTATTTTGTTTTATATAAATAAGAAAAAAAACAGGTAAACTTCGTTTTAGAAATGCTTCTCGTACCAGCTATCCGCAATTTGGTTTTTTTACTAAGTAATTCCAACTATAGTAAATTAGACGACAACTCTACCGACTAAACTACGCGTTCCCCTGAAAATCAACACAGTTTTACTTTTTTTTCCATGTTTAAAGTAAAATGTATTTTTAAAAATATTAGAGAAGAAAAGATTTACAAGAGTGTAACAGTGTTTTTAAAAATACAATTTTTACCTTATATTGTAAATGAAGGTTAAGGGCTCGTGATTATGTGGTAAGCCGGCCCAGACTTAAGTTATGCACAGTTGTACAAATACTCACAGCTGTTAGAACAGAAATATATTATTTACAGTATGATACGTAAAGTATAATTACAAGTCCATTGTAATTCCTTCGTTAGTTTATTTTATTATTATTATTTTTTTTTTTACATGTTTTTAAATCAAGAGGTATATAAAAAATTTAGAAAAACTCATTTTTAGAATTAAAAAAAAAATCTCTGCGAAGAAAAAGGTAAATGTATTTCATCTAAGAAATATGTAATATGTAGCCTAATATATTTTTTAACATTTTAGTTAAGATAATTACTTCTTAAATAATAATTATCTGCTGTAATTAAGTTGTTACGGTTTTACTGGACACGGAAACTAGGGGCATCTATTAAATCGTTCAAGAAGAAACATCTTTTTTAGAGTTAACCACTTTTCAAATATTCAACCAAGAAAAGAATTCAGTATCAAATGTAAGCCTACGCCATAAGAAGAAAAAAAACTTCCTATAAAACAAATTATATTAGTAGTTGTTGTTGTAATAGTTATATAGTCCACCATGATCAAATAAGATTACAATTTACGTTCATTACGTTATTGAGACAAGAGTGATAACGTGAGAATAACAACAGAAACTGGCGGGAATTATACCAATTCTTATGGTCCTACCCGTTCACTCAGATATCAATTTATTCAATTCAGTCTGTGCAGGTGAAAACATTAAACATTCATACTAAACTGATTTGTTTTATGCAAAAGATCAAAAATGTAATAGGCCACCAATTTTAAAATATACAAAATGATTTTTTTCAAATTTTTACTCTGATTAAACGTTACTTAAAGAACTCGTATACCAATTAATTATAAATTCATTAACATATCTACTTACAAAGACAGTATCTATTTCAGGAAGTCCATTAGTAGAAAATATTTTATATTAACAATCATATGACGTGGCCTACCCGTCTAGCGATTGGTGCTTTTCTACTGTTATCCAGTATTTCATATTAATAACAATATTAAACTAAACTAGCGAGAAATTGTTCAAAAAAATTCGTACACTCTTCTAGTAATAAGATTTTATGTTCAATATGCGTTTCAAAGAGTTATAAGTTATCTTTGTAGCTGTACACCTGAAAAGGGCGACTTTATTGTTAAAGTAGTGAAAATAAAATTTTATTACGAGAACAGTGTATGCTTTTTTTTGACCAACTTTATTTCATAGTTTTGATATTTACATTATATCATTCTATAGGAAATTTAACGAGGTGAAAAAGTTACTGGACACTTTTAATAAAAATATAGAATTTTTTGACTTAATTCCATTTAAAAAAATTTAAACAGCCGCCATTTTAAAACCGATTATTGGGAACACGATGGTTTTTCTTTTTTTTCATTTCAAACTATGGCTTTAAGTTGATGAATAACGTGCAAAATTTCAACACAGTCGATAAGGCCGTTCTAGAGATATAAATGTTTCAGCTTAGAAAATAATAATACAGGGATAGCTGGTAAAAAAGCGTTTCCAGACAAATTTATATTTACGGTTTTTCCTTATTTTGAATCACGCTACATATTTATATACGTATATACAGGTTCAGATAGTGTATTTATAAATGTGCAAATATAGCGGAGAATAAAATTAAAATAAATTTTAAAATGTTAGCGTTAGTAGGATGTGATGGTTTTTTGAAACAATTACTCGTTCAATTTTCAAGTAGCCTATTGAATAGTTTGAAGAGCCATACTGTACGAAATTTTTAAGCGTAAAAGTAATGATGTAGACTAAGTTTGTTATGTAGAAAGTCTAGTTTTGAGATTTATTATGCCAAATAATATTGTTCTGCGTAATTGGGGTCCTCCCTCCCTAAAGCAAACAGCAGTATCTCAGTAAGTTCTAACCATAAAAACCTTAAATGGTAGAACATAATAAAAACATTTGATACATTTCTATCCTTCTTTTATATATTTGATTGTTTATTTTTAATTTATATTTTAGTTTTTTGTGGTCATTATATCAATTATGAAATATATCATTTTGTTAGTGTTAATGTGATTTGTTTTGTATTATAAATGGGTTAATAAAACTAGATTAATTACAAAAGTAATTTTACCGCTACTTTGTAACTTATAAAATAAACCCCAATTACTAGAAATTCTTCCAAAAGTAATGTGGATAAGAATTACATGAAATTTGTAGCCTATTTATTATTTTGGTAAATTCCATTCTTATTCTATGTTTACTTTATTTATTATTTAAATAAATAAATTTATCTTTGTTCTTAAAATAACTTTTATAGTTCGCTTAAATATTTTTAAATATATAGGCCTAGTTACACTTGAACACTCGTACCGCCGCCATTTTTAATCGCACTTGTATTATTTACTGCTCATTTCTAAGATAACGTTAACACGGATGTTTCCCCCTTTTTTTTAAATCGCAAGTTTTTGTTCTTTAAAAAAAAATTAAAATCAAGTTTGAAAATATTGAAAGTTCTTTTTATTTTTGCTGGTCAATGAAATCCGATATCGAAATTTTCAAAGAGAGGAAACCTCCGTTATTTTATCTTATATCTATTAGAAAAAGAATAAAAGGGGTTTCTTACTTCTAAATAAAGCAAGTACAAGTAGTGTTCAAAGGAAAAGTACTGTAATTAGACGTAGGCTATGGTGTGGCTATCGCGCTGATCATATAAAAACTACTCAGTTGCGCGTGAAACATACTTTTACAGGCAAAGGCTAATCCAGGACTTCGCCACGGGGGGGGGGTGCTTCCGGGGGTATGGAATAAAGTAAAGCGGGGGTCCGGAAAAAAATTGGGATTTTTGTTGTAGTCTAAAACGTATTTTAAGGCAATCTTATCTTTAAATGTTTACTCATAAAGACCAACATATATATTTAATTGAAGGACTAAGTTTTTTTATTTACATAAGCTTATAAGGATTATGATGATGTTTTGGAGTTTTGGAGATTTATCTTCATATACAACAATTAAAACGCCTATATATTAAACTGTAAATTTTAATAATATATAATTTTACATATAAATTTAAGCCCCTACGTCCTTCGACATGTTTAAGAGAGTACTAAAAACAAAAAGGGAAGAGAAGGGCTGGATTGCGAACTACGTATGACGCAGTTATTTCCGGTTTTCCTTTTCCACGAAACCGGTTCCTCGAAGATGCTTGGTTTCAATTTTAATTTTATAATTCCTACAAAAAATACATAAATTATAGAAATATTTAGTTATTTCTGGATTCAATAATTAACTGATATTAAACAAATAATAATAAAGAAAAACTGCAGAAACTTAATCTGAATGAGTTTTTCTTTCACCTACAAAATTTGTAACCTTAATTATTGAAATAAAGTTTCAATGCATAGATAAAAAATTCATTAAATTAAATCGGCTGAATGGTAATGAAATGTTAACAAATTTGGATTTAGTACATTATTTTACCGATTTCTGCCCAAAATTGATTACATAGTATTATGATCAAGTAGACTATTATCAAATCAACAATTTATCAACAATTAATTCAACGATTATGAGGCACGACAGTCTAATGCTCAAACTAAACAAACGTGATCATTTAAGAAACATAACACTGAACATGTAAGCCTACAAAAATACTGTCACTCAAACTTAACACAAACAGACCGCCTTATCGCCACCGGCGCCATCGACCTTCCGTGACGTTTTCGTAGGCCTACGTGTTCTATGTCTTCAGATATCAGGTTAGCCACTCACTCGCCTACCTCTGTACCTTAGTGCTATTTTGCAAATGAGCTTTTATATCACTGACATGGCCGGATCTAGGAACCGCGAAACCCCGCATTGCGGGGGGCCCGGGCCCTTAGGGGGCCCAAAGGTCCTCTACTCAAAAAATAAATGAGGCAAAAATAAAAAATATATGTAAAATATTGAGTTCAAGCAGTGGCAGAAAAGGTTTTTAACACAAAAGTTATAATTTAATTAAGTGTAAGAAAAAAGATTAAGTGTTCATCTCTAAACGTTTTACACTTAAATTGTGTACGGTTCCCTCCTTCCCTCTATCTATGTCTGCTCAAGGGGCCCTTGGAGAAATTTTGCTGGGGGCCCTCAATTTGTAGATCCGGCACTTATCACTGAGTACCTCATTTGACAATATACTACCGACTTTAGAACGTCTTTAGTTTTCCTTGTATACAGTATTGCAGCATAGTCGTATTTTACTTTACTTACTTGTAATTTCTATATTAACTTTTTTTTTTGCTAACGGGGGGGGCGCGATCCATCCAATCGCCCCTCACTGGATCCACCACTGTTTACAGGTAAAAGGCACTACTTTCAATACTGTTTGCAATATTCCAACTCAATTTTTTTTTAAACATATAGAAGCACCAAAGTATCGAATTTAAACTATTCAACGAAAATTAAACACGAAACTTATGAAAGTAGGCTACAATTGTAAACTGTTTCTGAAATATATTTCTTTCAAAAATACGATTACATACAAACAATAATGTAATTGAAAACCTACTATCTAATTAAAATACTAATTTCGGTTAGAATCCCCGTTAGTAGGGGATAAACATTATTCATTAAAAAAAGTTTTATGTTTTTAACTTTTGTTAAACGTTTATACTCTACAGTCTACACTGTCTGGCAGTGAGCTACCATTAGAACGGAAGGAAGGAGTAGAAATGGATAATATTTGACTCGTCAGCCAATTGTTGTTGTCACAAGAAAACCGAGTAATCGGAAATTTTTTTTCTATTCTGTTTTGACCAATTTTTCATCATTTTCATTCTAACTCGTATGTTTATTGTTAAATTCTTAGCAAATGTGGTAAAACCATTGTTATTTTTATAAATGATTAAGTTCCCTGGTTAAATATAATATATTGGATGGTAATTTCTTTAGATTTTATCAAATGTATGCTTATTTTTAACCGATTTTTCGTCTACGAGTATTTTCATTCATCATAGTTTTGACCGAATATGACCAAATTTGGCAAACGTATTGTACATGGAAAGAAGTAATTTGATTCATGATCGGAAAGATATTCTGAAAACGTTGATTTTTTGAGTGTGCTTGCTTGCGAGAGAGAGAGAGAGAGAGAGAGAGAGAGAGAGAGAGAGAGAGAGAGAGAGAGAGAGAGAGAGAGAGAGAGAGAGAGAGAGAGAGAGAGAGAGATAGAGAGAGAGAGAGAGAGAGAGATAATAACTGAGAGTGGGAGAGCGATTCACATTCTAAATTTTAGGAATCGTTGGGCCGTTAGGCCTATATTATTAGAACGTGGGAATAAACTATAATTTTGTATTTCCTATTTCCCAATCCCCCCCCCGTGTTTTATTTCTGTTACCGGTAGTTCATCGGTTATCGCAAACAAATTACTGTAGACTAGCAATATAACAATTTCGTTTTATTTTTGTAGTTCTAACATATGGACCGGAAGGTTAGCTTCCGGTCCAGCAGATTCTTTAGTCTCTCGCAGGTAGAGCCGAGTTGTGCAGTGACTCAGTTACAGTGCCTTAGTGGAATTGCGCCTTTACTAATTAATCATCATTATGTGATTGTGTCAATTATTGAAGAAAGTGAACAATTAAATCGTTATTTTAATATTAACATATTTTGTAGACTATAAACAAATTATTTTAGACTATAAACTTTTTTTAGACATATCTTTTCCTCTGAAAACAACTTTAGCACTACTCAACGTAACCTATAAATAAGTGCTGTTTATAGCTTTGCTGATTAGTTTTGCCAGTAGAAGAGTTAGAAGAGTTAATACGTTACTAGGTAAGTAAAACAATATATAATATAGCTATTATCTCCTAAAATATTCTCGTTCTTTAATCAATTATTAATTAAGTAAGGTATCTTGATTTGATTTTTTTTTTATGTATTAATAATAATTTTTATTTGAAATAAACCTATCTGATAAAAAAATAAAATTAAAAAAATTAAAAAATTATATGTTAGAGTATGTATGCAAGATATATTTTGACATACCGATATGAGTGAAATATTTTTGTTTAACCCGAGTTACAAATTGTACAGCTTAAAGTTTTTTTACTTATCATTGTTTATTTATTTTTTGTAGTAAATTTCTAAAATTTTAGAAAATGTAAAGGCCCTTTGTTCCTTCCTACCTCAAGTTTAAAAAATAAAATTGAGAGCTGCTTTTATACACGGTTAGCCACAATTTATAAAATAATATCATAAAATTATAATTAGGCCTACGTACACAAATCTCAAAAATTTGATTTGATTTGTGTACATATAGACTAGATAATTGAAGTTTGATTATGAGTTTTGATAATTTTTCAAAGAAATTAATGTAACCCCTCCCTTTTTAACATTTCTTTAGACTTTTAGGCATGATAAATGTTTGGGAAAAAGACAGTAAAAAATTATGAAAATATAATAAAGCTTTTTTTCTAACTTATTAATTTCACTACGAGAAAATAAAACAAATAGACTTAATGTTTCTAATCTCCAAATGGTTAACTCGAATTTTTTGTATGTTAGACAATATACGTTATCCTTAAACCTTTTGCTATTTATAAAATCAATGAAATCATATAAACCGTCAGCATAAAAGTAGGCTAGTTCCTTTTCGTGTTGGAAAATGTTTATACTATGTAAAGCTTTATTATAAAGTGTTCAGTGACGGTTGAATCGGGTATAAGTTTTGATTTAAACTGAAATTTTGTTTCAATAATTACTCGTACATAATATTATTTTATCATATAAAAATGATACAGCATCACTTGATATTTAAATGGCCCGTGACCCTGATGGAAAGCACCATATGACGCTAAAAGTGGAATTCGTATTTATTGCTCTATTTAACAAATGGTTTGTTGTGTTTGTCCAATTTGTCGACAGCCTAGCTTTTTGTAGGCTACTATACCTCCTAAATTAAAATATATTTTACTACACTAAGTCTTTTCTTTTTTCAAGGAACCTGCACACGACGCCTTTTTCAAGACACATCTTATGATGAAAATCCATCTTCACCGAAAGATAAGAAATCTCCATGGCTAGAATGTTCATCAGGTAAGAATTAAAATTATTAAATTTTGATAAAGCAAAACAATAATTTATTGAATTTTTTTTTTAATTATCACCTCTTGTTTGGCTCCACATGGCTCCCACATTCGATTGCGGGACCTGTAACCACGATCAGCCCCCCCCCCCGATGTTCGCGTCCTATTCTATGTTTCAAAATTTACATGGTAATTTTTAACTCTCTGCAAATTTTATTTAAATTGATAATTGATAATAAGGAATAATTAAGCCTATCAGTTCAATCTAAAAACCAAACTTTATTGACAAAATTATTGCAAACATAAATTAAAGTAAATCATTCACTTTTATTTTACTACTGAAAGTACATTTCCATTTTGAGATTGATATCCCTTACTGACCAAGATTAAATTCAAGCTGACAAAATAATAAGATTATGAAAAAGTTAGGAGCTAAACAATTAAAATGTTTTTGAAGTGTTTAATACTCTTATAAAATAAAACTTACTTTGGTGTTTGATAGTCTATTTAATCACAGCTTTCTTAGCTTTCTTTTCATTAAAATCATTAATAATCTAGAATTAATATTATTTTACTAAAATATGACTTTGTAATAATTATATATTAAAATTTTTAATCTATTTATATATTTGAATTTTTGTTGATCCGCTGTAAAATATTCTGCAACAAATATTTAAAAACAAATTAAAACAGGGCTAGGCCCGGGCCCCCCCACCCGGGGTCCCGGGCCTTGTGACCAGAGTTGCACCAGCCCCACCCTTGTGGGGGCCATGTGGCTCCACCGAAATCGCGTCCATCCCATCTCACACCTTTTCTTTCCTTTTGCCCATACCGGTCTAATGTAACCATAGCAGCAAAGAGCAACGTTATTAACTTTTGAAAAATATATCTAATAATGCAGAGTATATGTCCGGCCCGTCCAAGTACATAATACAAGAAAGGTTTGTGTTGTCTAACAACTAAGTACCTATAGGCCCTATTGATTTTTTTTTTCCAGTTCAGACTGTAAGCTGCAATGATCTAGAAAATTGTAGACAATTAGGAAGAAGCATTTTAGATTCTCCTCTTTATGATTCGGCTAATGGTCAGTTAATCCAATCCAATTGCCAAACTCTAAGAATGAAACAACCCAACTTATTTTAGCTGGTAAGATAAATAATGAACATATCAAAATATTTATATACATATATATCCATTATTTGTAGACTTTTTACAGTTTAAATTTAAAAAAAACTGATGTAAGATTTTACTTGTGTAATCGCAAAAATATCTTACATTTATCAATGTAATTTTTATTTTATATCAGAATTTGCTATTTTTTCCCTTTCAAAAAACATTTTAGATTATTCTCTTTGTGACTTTACTAATGTGTTCAGTCAATGCAATTGACAAAATCTAAGAATGAAGCAACCCAATTTTTTTTTAACTGGTAAAATTTCATTAAAGTTGTTATTTATGACAGGGTTATTTTAGCTCAACTATCTATTTTTTTATTGTTTTTAATCATCTTATTTACTCATATTTGAGGTAATACAGTAAGTAAAAATCTATCATTACCTAACTTAGAAATAAACACTGGAATAATATCTATGTAACATCATTGAATGATTGAAATTTCAACATTATCATTTGTTTGTTTTGTATATTTTGTTAAATGACATGGTTGGATAGACAATAAATATAGCCTATTTTCTGTTTTTATCAGCTATAAGTTAGTCATATCAACCAGTAACTTTGTTTGCAGTCTTAAATTACTAAAGCTGTTTGTCTCATTAACAGGTGATCCAAGTGTAACCAGAAATCAAATTTACTCAGAACTGAACATTTTAAAAGAAATGAAATTGATGGACCAAAAGATTTCCAGCTGTTTAAAGTTAATGTGTTATTTATTTTGTTGTAAAATGTATTCACATTATATTTGGATGTTATGTGCACTTTAAATAATACGTAAAAAATATTTATACAGTACATATAAATTTATTATATTATTATTTTTATTTATGTTTATCACTGGCCAAAATAATGACAAAACATAATTTGTTAAAAAATGCCACATTGGTAGTGAATGATATAACTTGTTTCTCTTAAATGTTTTTGTTTTACATGCGTTTTTCATAGGTAACTATCAAAATGTTTGTGTTATGCTGTACATTATTGTTACAATGTGCATAAACATATAGGTGCATGAATGAAAAAGATTATTTTAATAGCTATAAAATGATCTTTTTTTTTAATTACAAGAAGGTTTAATCTCTACTGTTTCATGTATACGTCTACACGTAAGGGTATGTAATCAACAGGCCACTGAGTGTATGCTCAATTTAGACCAGTGAGTGTTTGATAAATCTGGCCAAACGGACAACAGTTTTTGTTGAACAATGGGCGAAGACTAATCTTGGCTAAAGGTGTAAAGAGCATAGACTAATAGGATTGTTGGTTAATATACCACATCATTCAGTATGAAACCAACTTATATACTTAGTTGAGGGGAAAATAGTGAATAGGCCAAGGGTGTATGCAATAGTATAGACCATGGGACTAATAACTGTTATTTGCCCAACTATGTGTAAATGTTTCTGATCTGTTTTGGTGTTTATTGTTAAGGGTCTGCAGTGCATAGATCTGAATTAACATATCACTCGTTAGAATAATGTTAAACAGTGTTAAATTAGAACAGTTATAACGCTGCCATTTTTAACACAGAATTATCGTTGATGGCTCATTTTAAATGTCGGGGGGGGGGGTGGAATATATTTTCCTGTTTTAGAATTTTTTCTGGGGAAACAAATAGAACCACAAAAAAGTGAAGAATCTCTCCCTTTCTTTTAAATACGGTATAACGATTTTTCAAAAACCTAATACGAATATTCATAATTTTCTAGTACCTAAACAACTGTTCTTAAAAATTTCAGCATAAAAAATTTAACATTGTTCTTATGGGCGAGAATGTTCCCGGAATTATATGTATTGCAGATCCTTAAATGTCTTATACAATTACGAGACATCTCAGCACCCAATTTATTGAGAATTACCGATGCGGAGTATTAAAATAAATAGAAACTTGCATGAAAGCGAGCTCATATTATACAGAGTGTCTTAGGAGTTTTGTAAAAACACTTCTAGGATGTGTTCTACTGGTAAAAATAAAGAAAGAAGTTACAATAAATAAAACTATCTCTCACTAATTAATTATACTTCTAGAAATCACTCTTAATTACAATGGCAAAATTAAATAATAAATAACTCAATTTTCAGGAACAAGAAAAGAAATTATTTTATTTACTTTAAAGAATGGTAAGAAAATACTTCAATAACAAAATGTTAATATTTCAATGTTCATAAATGTAAAAACAAGTAATAACAATTATCTCCAATCCCTTTACTGTTCTTGAGAAAACATAACTCAATACTATTTTATAGTCTATAATTTTCTTTCACAATTAGAGTTAAATAAGTCTTTTAATTTCTTTAATATAGGTCTACATCGTCAGTATATAATTATTGAAAATGTGATTTGTTAATCTTAATCCTTAATTATTGCATTAGAAATACATTTGTTGTTAAACTTAATTTCCTGTATTATGTTTTGTATTTTAAATTTAGTATTTCTATACTTATAGGCGAGTTTAGCTTGACTTGCTGATACTTCATTTATATTTGGTTTCGCCATTAAAAATAAAAACTAGTCTATTGTTGACGGTAAGTCATAATTATAATAAATGATCAATAGTCAGAATGACGAAACCAAATATGAATGATTTATTTTCAGGTTTCAATAAAAATATGATGGTACACAGAAAGCAGCATATTACATACATTGGCCTGTATGATAGAACATTATTTGTAAAATCATTGTTCAATTTTTATCCTTCATTTATAATTAATTAAATTGTTATTATTATAATATTTGTGTTAGTTTTTTTTCTGTCACGATATTAATTATGAAATATATCATGTTTTTAATGTTATTTGTTTCCTACTACAGACGGATTTTAATAAAACCAGTTTTTAACTTAATTTCCAAATTAAGGTAAATAACTTTTATAACTTGTTACAATCTGTTTTATAATCTTTTAAAAATAACTTTTATAATCGGCTTCTAAATACCTTTAAAATACCAATATAGTTTAATATACTAACAAAGTAGACTACTAATTGAGTAACATAATTATTTGTGCTAATAAATACTTTCTTTAAAATTATTTCAAATACAGACTTCGTTCAATTTAGTAAAACAGTGCTAATGAAGTAGCATAAAACCTTTTTGTTCATAAATATACGGTATTGATAATGTTTTCCGTCAACTTAGTATCGTACCCGCAGAATAGAGATCCCACTGAATGTTTGCTGAATGGTAGTAGTTGTTCGTTAGATCATACATTCCGAGACCTGTTGTACTGGCTAGCATAACAATGGAAGAGGTTCAAATTACCTGTGGATTGCTAATTTATCAAATCAAGAATTAATTATTTAGTTAAATATTATTTTTAAATGTCTATATATTTAGCCAAGAACTTTACTCTGTGGTTGAACTTATAATTTTATTTGTGGCCTTTCTGGTTCTTTTGTCTCTTGCACACCAGTGTGATCTAATCCAATTAATCTAACTACAAGTTGGCTCTGGTGTCATTTTAACGAAAAATTAAAACCTTAAATACTATTTTATTTTGCATTATTTTATTTAATATTAATTAGAATTTTTTTCTCTAAAATTACAACAAAAAGGTCTGCTCTCTCGCTCCCTAGGTACTTCCCTAAATTCTTACACATTAGAAATATGTGATTTGTAATAATTAAGTTTAGGAACAACTGTTATTTATATAAGCTTATTTTTCATTAATATTTTGTTGTATTTACATTTTAGGTCTGTGTTCATTTAAAAATATAATTTTTATGTTTTGAAACTGGTGTTTGATTTCGAATCCCACTAGATTGTACTGGTCTTTTATTGTACTTTTTGTATTAGTATTTAATATTATTACCAGATTTCGTTATGTTTTATAGGAGTATAATTTTATTTTTTGTTCAATTTGCTGACATCTAATTATTATAACTTAAATTATAATAGTATTACAAAATAATTATTTATTTCTTATAACATTCATTTTTAGCTGAGTATTGTATTCATATGCAGTCCTTACTTTTAAATGCATATACAGTAGAATCCCGGTTAACCGAACTCGGGTCAACCGAAACGATAAAAATACAGTAATACTGTATGTAAAAATATAAAGAAATTAAATGTTTAAATATAAATATGTACTCAATTAATACTTTGCGTGTAGTATCGTATAAATTTAAGTTGTCGTAATAATTCAAAATATTTAATGGAATAACGACGAGACCCAATGAGTGTTGCACTGAAATTTGTGGAATAATGCAGTGAGTCAACAGCTGCTGAAGTTCTTCAAATAAAAAGATGGCGGGATATCGCAGCTCGCAAACGGTGTGAGGGATACTCAAAAAACAATAAAAAATAACTGAGTTTTCATTAAATCATTTTTATAACAAAAATATTATGTACATAATAACATTCAGTTAAATTTAAAATGTTTATGGGTTATTTTTCACTACCCAATTTCAATAAAATATTTTTTCTTGTATTACAAAGGTTGCTAAAACAATTATTATATCTACCCTATCTGGAATCAGTGCATTACATTTTGGTTTTAAAGTAAGAAGTTAAATGAATAATTTCCCTTTTGCTATAACTAATTGGTGATATTATCGAAGAAAATCATTTATATTGTCCTTTTCATTGAAATCATTGAAATATCCTTTTTGTATTGTAAATCAGCAGTAGCCTAGCCTATTTATTTAGAACTTTAAACAAGTTATAGTACAGGGCGTTTCAAAATGAAAGAGCAGATTTCATATTCTTATAACAGACAAACTTTAAGTATAAATTTTATATAAAAATAGAAATAAACAGAGGAATATTTAAAGTTTATTTTACTGAGGTTTAATGCATTCGACATGCGCCCCATGTGTAACACGGCATACATCATAACGATAGTCCATTTCTCGCACATACATTGGTCAAAGTGTCTGGAGTAATGGATTCTAAAGCTTTCGTTATGCCTACTCTGAGTTCTTGAAGCGAAGCAGGCAAAGGTGGGACATAAACCCTGTCTTTGATATAGCCCCAAAGATAAAAATCACAAGGAGTGAGATCTGGCGATCTGGGAGGCCAACGTCGAAAAATGAGATCCTCTTCTCCTCCTCTCCCTATCCATCGATTTGGAATTGTGTTAAAAAATTTATTACAGGTATTTCGGGTGGATTCTAGGCAAAGACTACATTACCGGATGTTTATCTTATCGAGAGCCGGCGAGCCACCGCGATGCGCGACGTAGAGATAGCTGCATTACTTCTCTGCCAACGATAAACAATACACATACTTCGTATTATGACATTAAATAATAAATACTGTTCTCTAAAAATTAATGGTTATTCCAGTTTTGGTTGCACAATCATGTCTGCAGACATTTATCTTATTTTAGTAATTTTTTGACAATACTTACAAAAATATTGTTATGATAGGAGGGGGGAGGGGGCGGCGCGGCGCCCGTAAAATGCAACAACATGCAGCAAACAGGCAACAATTTAATAATGATACAGTTAATTCAAACTAAGAAAAACAAAACATTGAAATAGAAAAATAACTAAACCTATTTAATTTTAATATACATTAAGTAAAATATTTACCAAAAAATAAAAATATTAAAATTAAATTAAAAATAAACATTCTGATACTTATTTAAAGTTTGTGTTGAAAATATTACAGTACTAAATCTTTATTAGGAGAAATATTAATTCAGTTTTTAAAACTTTTGCTGAGGTGTAAAGAAAGCATTGCATGAATGTTTATAGAACGTCATTTCAGATAAACTTTCGTAAAATGGTAGTAGCGTACCGGCTTATCGCCTTGCCTTCTCAAGCTGCACGAACCCTACCAGCTAGCGACTATATAATAATAGGCGAGACATGTTGGTATATAAAGTACTGTATGTATACTATAGGGTAGCACCCAAAAAGTGTTCTAGAAATGAATCAAGTGAAGTGGGCAAGTGGTACAAAAAATAGTTATCTGTAGATAATGCCAAAACACATATTCAGTTAATTTTGAACCATTACTGCATTCTATAAAACAATAAAAAAATTATTTCTCACACTCATGATTTTTCAAAACTTTACTTGAACTCGTCATATCCCAGCAAACTAATAAATTATCTATACTGAATGTTGAGCTTGACTTATGAGAAAATATATATTATAACAAACACACAGAATACAATTCTCATAAAAAATTGTTTGGTTGGTGTAGCTAGTGTATCACTGAAGAGGACGATCTTGTCGTTGAAACGCGTCTGATACTTAGGAGTATTTTTTATGAGATTGTGTTCTGTGTGTTTGTTATACTATATAGTAATTTATCTATTTGAAATTTTAAGAACAAATTTTACGTCATACTATATGGTATTGTGCACATAATTCATTAATTGTGCTTCTTGATAAATAATTAGACTGTGTATGAGTTCGTAAAGGCAATGATGTTTTACCAGTATTTTTTGAAGGTTTTAGTAGTTTAGAGCTATTGAAAAAATACTTTGCAGTTATAGAGCAAAATCTTCATGTAGTAAAAATGCTGAATCTCGTATCTGCCTTGTTAATAAACAAAAATGATACCTGTTATAAAAATAGTTGCGCTGGAAAATCGGTGATATGTCGGAAATGAATTAAAATACTGAAAAAAACTGTTCACGAAAAATTTGTAGATAAAATCATAAACTAAAATATTTATTTGTAAAGTGTTTTTTTTATATTTTTGATATTAAAAGGAAAAAAAAAATCTAACTATTCTTTTCAAGATACTGGAATGGTAACGAGAAAAGAATTTATCGTCTAATAATATACACTTTTAACTACTTAAATCGTAATTTTTATCCATTATAAAAATAAATTCTACGTTAAAAGTGTACCTTTATCAGACTAATAGTATATACTTTAATTGAAGAAATACTTATCGTTCTTGTAATAACAAAAAATATAGATATTAAAATTCCTAATTATATTTTGACTGAAATTAATGACAGGAGTAAGTAACATTAAAGAAATGCAAAACGGAGGTGCGTTGCAAGCCTGTACACATATGTCCCATTTCTGAGGATTTATACAAAACCGACCCCTTTCTGAAGAGTTGGTCATCAGAATAGGACAGTCCTCAGAAAGGGTACAGTTGCGTATCTATATATATATATATATATATATATATATATATATATATATATATATTTAAATGATGCCTATTGACTCAACACTTATTTCTTCGTGGTAGACCTACTTTCCAAATGGAAAACTTATAGATTCAAAAACACACAGTACTAATGTTATTTTGGTTTTTAAAAGTTAAAAATCAATAAAATAAAATGTTTTATATTTATTAAATTAAAACTTGACCTTGTGCATTAAACATTTGATTTATAATGTAAAACATTTTCCCTCAATTTGAATAAACTTTTTTTTTTTTTTTTTTTTTTTAATTTAATTTAATACTTGATCAACGTCAATTACAAAAATTAAATTGACGTATGTTTAATATGAGTTCTTGTTGATTACTGCAACGTATGAAATAAAAACATGAATATGTTTAACACTAGAATAATAGCTAGTTTTTATACAAATTAATTACAAATGAAACACTAGTACATATATACGCTTTACCAACTATATTAGGAATCAAAATAAAAATTGGTTACTTTATATAAAACCAATTTATCTAATATTAAGAAGCTACATAGAAGTTTTAACTTCTATAGCTGAAATAGGTATATTTCACTTTAAAAAAATTCAGAGTAAACGCAACACAATCACCGTTTGTTTACTCAGTATACTGTTCAATAGCATCTTTAACTCTGGAGGAAGAAGCGAATATATCAAAGTGACTTTCAAGAATTGAAAATTTGTTCTAAAAAAGAAAAGAATACAATTAATAATAAATGAGATATTGCTTCAGCTGAGATAATATTAAAGTTAACATTGTACCTTTTACACTTTGGTTTTGTATCTAGTTTTTTTGGTTTTTTTGAAACTAGTTTCTCACATGCTTTAGTGAAATTATAACAGACTTAAAATACATGACGATCTAGTTAAAGTAATAGTTGTGATTTTGCTTCTTTGTTTTAGAAAATTAATATTTAATACAAAATGGTATTTTTAGATATATTAAATTTAAAAAATATATGTAAGTGATTAAAAAAAATTTTTTTAATGAGCGTTAGCTCATATTATTATCTTAATTTACGTTTAAATTCCAAAAGTACTTTATCTAATGAAAAATAGACTAAGATAAGCGGGAGGTATACGGATCTGGTATATGTATAAATGTGTTGTCGATAGCAGAGATAGGTATGTATTGGAAAATAAAGGATTCATTCGCAATTGCTAAATGAGCGGATTCAAATTGACTAATATTTATATCTTCCTCCTACTAAATCATGCAATTGTTGCTAAAAGATACGACTTTTATATTTGCCTCTCTTGCCAGTATTTAGACACGATTAAGTTTTAGTATTTTGACTTATGATGGCTTGAACATATATTCTCATTGACTATACAGACAATTATGGGACGCTACGATATACAGTGGGGGGACTTTTCAAAAAAGAAAAATAATGTAGGAGTATAAATTAGGCCTATATTTGTTTTTTTAACTAGTATAATATAATGAGATATATTAATCTATCCAGTCAATTCATCTGTATATACAAAACTACTGAAAGGTAATGTCTGCTACGCTATTAACAAACAAAGCTGTTTATCAGCATTATTCTGTATAATTTGAATTAATTGAAGTAAATCTTATCTTTATATTGGAAATGAATTGATTCAAAAATATACAATCCTTCCCTTTCCAGATTTCTTTAAGTTTGGTCACGAGTAAATAAACGTGTTTTTCTTGTTTAATGATAAAATAATAAAAGATGAAATAAAGCATAGTTAGCTTAGGAGAAGGATGTAAGATACAATTAAAGATGTTAAATGTTATGAGATATAGGAAATGTGTAATCACAAGGAAGGTAAATTCTATATTATTTTGTATAAATGTACAATTCAATGATTTTTTCAAATTGAAAAATAACAATATAAATGAAAATATAGAATAAGTAGTTGAAAAATTACATTTAGATAGACGGATATCAGAATCTACTTTCTTCATTACAAAAAATACATTTATAAGATAAATTTGCCACGAAACAATTTATAGTTCTTGAACTACAAGTTTTCTTAAATGAATCAATATATTATATTTTACCTCTAGTAATCTGCAAATAGGATGGTTACAAAACATAACTACTTGTAAGGAACATAAATACTATTCGTCAAAGTGAAACAACGTGAATTCTGAGGAAATTCTTAAGCTTTTGTGATTAAGCTGTTTAGCCCTGCTAATGAACACAGAAGTTAAAATAATTGTATCTATTTACTCGTGTTCTTCATTAAAAAAAGGGAAAAAAAAAAAAAAAAAAAAAAAAAAAAACAGTAACTCGAGGAATTCATTATCGATACTATATAACGTGTACTAACAATAGAGGCAGGAAAACATGGTAACGGTAATTAGGGTCCAGAATTTGATTGTTATTTATAAGTAAACTCTATGAAGGCGTTGAGGTCCAAACATTAGAGTTAAAAATAAGTCTAAGCTTTCGAACAAAATCTAACATCAAATTTTCTATATATTAGGACAGGTTTTGTTTATACTGAAAACAACAACAAATCTTTACTAAGGTAACAGACTACGTTGCTAGATCATTTGCTTATTATGAAGACGTTGTGTAAATTAAGTTCTTTGGAAAGTATAGCCTACCCATTCAATCTTATTGGAAGACAAATAAAACGACTATTGGTACATATTGTCCAGAACGAACAACTAAAATATATTTGAATTAATATTATTATTTGTTCGGACATTTGCCATCATTTGTGTATAAGATACAGTGGACGACGTTTCGAGAGTATAAATCAACTCCCGTTATCAAGTGTCTAACTTACAAGCTAAAACATGCAAACAGAACATGTCTAGGCCTATGTTCAGAAACAACACACAGGACAAACCCTGAGCCGTCAAAAACTGAGTGATCAGGAACACAGCAGCAAACAAAATAAGTCTGTTTACAAACACAGTCACAGAACAACTAACAATCTGCCAACTGGGAGGGGGGAGGAGTTAAGAAACCGATAGTTAACGCCTACAGCGTCCTCTCTGTAATTATCCTAGCCTTTGAACGCGTTATATAATCCATTCCCTTTAACAGTTAAAACTTCAGCCTTTTTTTCTTCTTTAAGATTTTGTTTATTTTCAATTCTAAGCTCATTTTTAATAAGAGGGCCTTATTTCTATACTAGTTTTGCTGATTGGGTTGTCCGTTATTTTTATGTATGAAGCTTCAATTATTTTTCGTTTATATAAATTAGTTTCTCTGTGTATTATTTTTGCCTCTTCCCAATTAAACTTACGATTTTCGGACCATATATGTTCGGCTATTTTTGATTTATCTACTAGGCCTAATCGCGTGTTATTTTGTGTTATTTAATTCTTATGTTTAGAGGTCTTTTTGTCTCGTCTATGTATTCATATCTATGTGTCTCGGCCCATCACATTCACATTTAATGATGTAAATACAGTTTTTAGTATCTGGAGTGCCGTTTAGGGTTTCGGTTTAGATCAACTTTACCAGAACAAATATTATTGGATCTGTCGAGTAAAGAATGAACTATTCCTTCATTGACCGAGTTAGGGTGATTAGAAATGTAGTTTAGATATCGACCGGTGTGTTTTTTCCTATATACCGAGTTCTTAAGGACATCCCTGTTTCTTTCAACAGACACATCTAACAAAGGTCATTTATTATTTACTTCGTTAAGGAAATGGAATCAGAAGTGTTGTTAAGCAATTAAAAAAAAAATCTTCTAACTTACTATCCCCATTCGACCATATAACGAATGTGTCATCCACGTATCTAAGTCATAACTTAGGTTTGAATTCAGAAGATTCCATGACTTTTCCCTCGAATTCTTCCATAAAAATATTAGCAAAGATAGGACTCAATGTCAATATTATCAAAAATAAAATTAATAATTTTTAAAATATGATAAAATAAATTAACAGATCGTTCAAATAAGATGGATGGTTTGGGGAGCTATAATGCTACCAACTCTTAAACACTTAATGGATTTTAACAATTACTCACTAAAAATCTTCCTGAAGCTGTACATTTTACAAATTATTTATATTTTCTACATCTTACGAGTACAAAAAAACACTGATTATTTTATTCATTTTACATTAAAGAATATAATAATGAAAATGTACACATAATAGACATAATAATAATATAATTAATGTACCTGTATAGATATATGTATTAACTTTTGTTTTGTTTTAAAACAAGTAGTAGTATAAGCAAATATACTCGTAATATCTGAAAAAAATATTCAAAATTAATAATATAAGTTAAAACCGCTAAAATGTCTTTGTGGAACATGTTTATTTGTACGATAGCTTTTGTTTTGTCTTTTTCTGAACATAATGAATATCATTATACAAAGCTCTTCTGTAATTTTAAATATATTAAACACTTAAAGAGAGTGCATTTTCAAGGCTTTTGAAAGAAACTTTTATATGTTCAAATTAAAAAATATCAACGTATATAATTTTTTTTTTTATTACAAAGGAAAAATAGCTTATACTAAAATGTCTGCCGTTATCCGCAACATATGAAGTTTGTGTATATTTAAGAATCAATAATTCTACTTTTATTTAAAATAAATAAGTTTCCATTTTTGTTCGATTTTATTATTAACAATGTGAAATATACCTTTTTAGCGACATATAATTGCACCAAATATCGTTTACTTTTTGTTTAAACTGTCAGATTAATTTCGCCAAATATTAATTTATTAAATGGGAATACTAATAAATGTAAAATATTACATTGTGTTGGTTTCTCCAGTAAAAGTCAAGCCTTTACATTAGATTATGAATAATTAAACTATAGATACTGTAAGTTCAAACAAATTAATAAATAAAAACATCTCTGAAGATAAGGATGTTTATTGATGTTGGAGATAATAATTGCGCACCATCATTTTATATTAAATAAGCTAAACAAGTAAACAACTTGTTAGACTATGTTGACTTACATAACGCTTGTTAAGAAATCTCTGATAATATTGAATAAATATGGATCATATTATATAGGAGTACAAATATTTTCTTCAAATAAACGGGATTAAATATGTAATAATATTTGTATTATGTATTGCTTCAACACATTTTATTTTAGATGTCATCCCAAGCGAATTAAAATAGTTTCAACTGATACAGATTAAAATTTTATAATGCCGATATCGACTCGCATATAATGAGTACAGGTATGGAAATAGCGAAGTATCTTAGATAGATTTACACCCTTCTCATTATAGTAGTGGGTTTGATTTATTTATCTCATTTATTTTTTCCTTCAGCGGTTTCTTGGCAAACATTTGCTTTTCTCCAACCTGAAGCTATAAGAATATTCAAGGTCCATTCGTCATAGAAATAACTATAGTATATGATTTCACACTGAATTTTAATTTTAAATCCTATAACTTTTTTCAGATATTTAAGTCACGTTCAAGTTAGGGGGAGGGGCATGATATTTGACACATTAAATTTGGCCTAGCGCTAACATATTAATTTTTTCTTCAAATACTTGACAAATATATATATATTCAAATATATATATTCAGACTTGACAAATCTGAATATATGACAAATATATATTCAGATTTACCAATATATATTTTATTAGAAATATCTCTATGAGGGTTTCCTACGAAAGAAAAGTAGGTGCTAAAAAGTCCTTACAAAGTGTAAAAACGTGAGAAAAAAAAGAAGTTTTTGCCATTTGCTATTTCCTAAACAGCAATTAGTGAAAAGTATTAGGAAAAAACAGCATGAATATCGTTTAAACAGTTTGAGTTGTAGAGAAGTTTAAACATCCTCTGAATTTTACGGAATTAGTTTTAAATAGGTCATAAACAGCCGTTATAAACAATTTAAATGTCCTTTACAAATTATCAAAAATGGGAACCAAATATGCTAACAATTTATTTATACAAATCCTGAATTTAATTGTGTGATTTGTTGTTTCATTTTAATACTTCCTTACGTGTGGATAAATAGAATTTTAAATTCAAGTTTGTAGAGTATGGAATAGTGTAAAATTGCTAAACTAACTTAATTTTACAATTTATGATAGTCTGACTAATCCTTTTGTGTCAACAACTTTAATGAAGAGACGACCGCTGCTTAGGAAATTCGTCCATCTTCAGGACATAACACAGATTACAAAAACACTAGTCACTTCAACAGTTCAAACACTTAATATATGCCTTCATATATTGAATGACGCCACCTCTTACTGGCTAGACGATACAATGACATGTTGACTATATTAAGTGTTTGATATCACATCTATAAACGATCTCCGTATTAATACGTACCATTAAAGAGGGAGTTAAATTCCTTAATAAATGGGAAGGTAATTTTAGACTTATATATGTATGTTATTGTGAGACTCAAAAGTTTTTACTTTATATTTCAAATATATTAAACACATACAATTAATTGAATATCACCTTTTGTCTAGTACAAAAAAGCAATAATTTTAACGGTAAGATTCAATAGTTTTAAAGCTTGCTCCGTTCCGTTTCCCAGGAGGTGGATGGATCAGGATTTATTGCCGTTTTGGGACAAGAACAGACTTAATGCATTATGTGAAACTAAGAGAAATATGTTTTGAATGCTGCACTTTTGCTTCTAAAGTAGAACTGCAATCTGAACTAAATGTGAATATGGTAGTTAAAATGAGTTGGTTGTTTCATAACTTGTGATTTGGAAATCATATTTAATACCCTTTTTAATTCATAATTATAACCATGTGAAACTAAACGATACAAGTATCTCGGATAAATATTTTCTAGTTTTAAATTATAATTGACAAAACAAAAAATTCCCTTTTTACCCAATTAAGTGCAGTCCTAGTTTAGAGAGGATTTTCCTTTGAACATATTCAATCTTGTTATACATTTCCTCTAAACAATTAGGAGTAGAAGACGCCTTTGTATTTTCACCAAGATGTTACTTAACTTTTTTTCTCATATATTACAAACAAACTCCATATTAGTGTCATACCTAACATACCCAACAGACAACATTGGGTTCACAGAGTATTCTTAGGGGATTTTTCATTATCACAACAACATTTCAAATAAACCTAAAATTAAATACACAGATTTCTTAATACAAACACTACGCTTTATTGACAGAAGCTGTCCCTACTGGCTTGACACATTTATAAAGTACAGGAAAACACCAAGGTGGCATACCTGACTGCTGTAGCGTACAGAAACCGATGACACATAAAATATAATTAATAAATCTACTGAAGACACACGTAAAACAGTAATTAGTAATTCCAACTCAACCGTCATTGTACTAAATACAGTATAATTGAAGTTATTTTAGTCTTTAAGTATCAAATACCACCTAATCGTCCGCTTCTCAATATAATTTTCTTGAAAAAAAAGAGTTTGAATCACTCTCTTCAAGATGAAGATGTTATGCACTCCTTTTCGATGTCTACTGAAAAGTAGATGAGTAGTTGAGGAGAAACTCTACACGATGATCCAAAACAATGCAATAAATATGCTCAATATCAAAAACAATATTACTTTGTAAGATATGATGATGTGGTCGAATTGAAAAAGTTTTAATGGACAAGGGGTCTGATTACGTATAGGCTTGTATAAAACGTATTTGTGTGTAGAAATATAAATCAAACTGGGGAAAGGAAATTAAGGGAGACTAAATGAATCACCTGCGAATCCAATTGGATGGGGAAAAAATCAAAAGGAATGCATTGAATAATAAATATTGAAATGGAAATTGCTCTAAAAGTTTTTGATATAAAGTTGATGGCCTGAGAATATAACAAAAATCACAATTTACTTGGGCAATTTGTGATTCTACCCAAATTCAAAATTAGACTTCTTAGATCATGACTATACATCGTAAGAAAAGATATAGCAAACTAATTATACATCCTTTAGTGCTTCACAGTGAGTAGAGTTTAGAACTGCTAAAATGTATTGCATTCAGTTTTAGTGGTTATTGACATATTTGGTATGTGTGTGGATAGGACATTAATTTACTGTCGACATAACCTTTAAATCCCCACATTCACATTATGGTCGGCTGCCGTGACTTTTTCAACCTGCACTAAGATTGAACCAGTAACACACCATTCCACCAAACAAGAGAGCTACACTTGAGAATTTCGCCCAATTGTTTGCAGTAGACATATAGTTGGTAATTTTAATACTGCAAATATTGACTTTCAACTTTTAATTGCACATTATGCAGCAAAAAATAACTCCATAGTTAGAATAACACTGCATTTTTACCGATTAATTTAATCATTTATACTGAATTTAGTAAATAGAAAAATTCAAAATTAAGTTGTACATAGTTTCATTTTGTAAATTTATCTTGCCATTGAACATGTAGAACACATTCTCATAATGGATTCTCATTAAATTATTTTCTCCAAAAAATGGGAACTAAAATTTGAAATTTCTTCAATATAGGAACTCGCAATTCTTAAATTGAACTAGATGTAAATTATAACCCTTGTGAAAGCTAATAGTAAACACAACAGAAAGTATAATGCATGGACCAATTTAATATAGCCTAATTTTACCAATTTGTGTAGTTATTGCTGACATGTTATTTTTTATCTGTTTCTATTTGTGTCCCAGTATATTAAGTATATTCTGGTTACTCTAAATTTTAGAGTAACCAGATAGTAAAATTGCTGCTGAGTTACCACAATAAGGTCTACGTTTGTGAACCAGAAAATGCGATATTGATAGGATTAATCAGGTTAAGGCAGACGTATCATCATGTTTGTTACTGTCAAATCTACACCTGATTAGTAAATATTTCATATACAGGGTGAGGCAGACCACCCGTGCAGTATTTATAGCTGTCTTACTAACGTACATTAACACTTTTTCTTTCTCATTTTCCCCTAATTTGGCCTCACAGAATCCAATAAAATTATTTTCTATTTTGAAAAATGCCCCATTAGGGCCCAATTTGAGGGGGGTAGGAGTGCTTTTTGAGGAATTTTCAAGTGTAAACATGGGTTGTGTGATACTTCAATTTAAAGGTCTAATTACCCTGAACATTTTGGGGCAAAAAAAGTTAATTATCTTTAACCGTATGTACAGGGTGTACTAAAACGTTTTGAAATAGGACTTTAAAATAAAGTACCGAGTTACCCTACCTACAATACGGAAGAGCGCTAGATTTTTTTCAAAGCTTATTATTGAGCTATTCAGTAAGGAAACGTGTGGTAGGGGCATTTATCACTGGATTTTGAAAAATTTTAAAATGCTCAAACTTGAAGAATACAAAAAAGCCTAAAACTCAAAATTCTTAAATAGCAACTTATAACAAATTTTATAACATATAAAAGGTTTATTCAAAAAAATTTTGTATTTTATCTTTTATTCTATCTCTTACTATTTTAAAATGGCAGCCGAAAAACTTAATTACGTATGTCAGTTCACAAAATGTAACAAATTATTTTTAAATGATATTAAATCAAACATTTTCCTACAATGTTTAATTAGCTTCATAGATCTGAATATTCTCTGAACTAGCCGTAAAGTGAAGTAGCCTTTCTAGTGAAAGCTAAGATTATGGCTAGTTACTTACCATAAAGTCATTGTAACTTTCCAAGAATATTTGTCCCGAGATTTTGTCGGGACATTATTCTTGGGAAGTTTTAATGGGAAAGAATGATAATTGTTTATAATATTAACCGCTAGTGGGACCGACATGAAAGTAGCCAGTTGAACTACCAGATTTAACTGAAATACTGTAAAACAGTTCATTTGCATTACTGCCTGGGTACTTAGATGATGGGGCCCATCAACGTCTTTCGCACAATTGGTAATATAATGTATTTTGTAAACCTATTTATATAAAATTGATTAGAGTTTGAAATTCACAACAATTGATTATACATTAAGCTCCAGTGGTATGACATGATTTAAATGCACCGAAAAATACAACACATATTGTAATCTACAACTCAGTTTAATAGATTTATATCCTACATTACAACTTGAAGTCTATAATCTTCAACAATAGTTATATTCGTATTTGTATGGTTGTTTGATGACATTGCCTCTCTTATTTCGTTGAAGCTAATTTAAAGCAATAAAGTTGCGAAACCATTTGATGCGAACTCGGAATTCCTTATCTTCCGGCACCAAACACATTTGAAATGCGTTCGTCTTATTTTAACATCAAGTTAAAGTAATATCGGAAACACACTGATACAACAGCATCTTGCTTACAGCTTAGATTTAATTACTGAACTATACTAATAATAGCGATATTGCTATATTTATATGTGACAATAGTATGACATATATTTAGATCTTGAAGTCTACTAACTCCAGGAACTTGGATATAATTGTAGAACTCTTTCAACTTATTCTGTTGTTATTTACAACTGAACATAAAATTCATTATTTCCTTAAAACTAAAATCAGTGCAACAACCTTAAAATATACTAAATAATATAGAAAACATAACATAATTTTTACGCCTTGTTTTATAGGAACTCAACCATTTCTCACCCAATAGAAGAAATTCACTCTTCAATCAGGAAAGAAAATTTCACATCGGTTGAGTGTTTTTGTTTCATTACTTCTTACATATAGAAAAATTTAACGTAACTTAAATTTTTTTTCTTTTATATAATTAATATATATACGTAGTGTTATTAAATATTAAATAAATATATAATTACCTAATAATATAGTTTATAAAATATACAAGTCTTTCGACGGACAGATAATCTTCATACAACATAGTAGAATAAGATGGTGTATGATAAACCAAACGTTCAAGAAAAATATTCTGCAATCACATAAACGTAATGATCTAGATAAATCTTATAAACAATTATTAATTATAGAACTCCAAATCCTTGAACACCGGTGAAGAATACTACTACTACTATTCCAATATTTCAAAATATCCTTAAATATTCACCTTTTAATTAACTTCCTCAGCTTTAAATTATATCGCGGAAGAAAACTTTATAATGTAGCTGTTTCTGTAATGCATTTAAACATAGGGAAAAGAATTGTCATGTAATAGAAAAACATCGATCTGTGTGGATTTTATAAATAGGCTACTCTTAATCTGGTCTCAACACTCTGATAATGTATAATTTCTATGACATAATTATTATGCAATTAACGATAATCCTAATTAGAGTATTTATATGACTCTTTTAAATATCCTTAATATGTTGAAATTAGAGATTAAAGCATGAAAGAGGTATTTGTATATAAACATAACTATAACGTACTATATACTTATCTATCTAGTAACAATCAGTTATTGTTTATTTTAGATTGTTAAGTATTTACAAACGGTTTGCTCAGATATTTATCTAGATTAAAGCAAATATATATTAAAAGGTCCGATAAAATCGATTTAGCAAGGAATGTAATGAAGGAATACAGTCCTAAGGGAATGAAGAACAAGTGCGCCATGGACCATAAAATACTCGCTGTAGTAGTTAATTACATGCCTCACTGACCTTAAGGGGTATTTCTAGAAAGACAAGTAAGTTGGGTGGACTACGATAGGTTTTACAAACATTAAAGAAAATATGTAACAAGTACAGAATATTTTCAAATGATTTGTTTAAATATTTTCGTCATATATGCATATGGGCATGATAGGCATAAACAATATGTCGATTACTGAGTGAAAAAACTCAGCAAACTTGGAGACCATGTCTAATAAAAAGAAAACAAAAATTTCGCGATGGTTCCGAAAAAAGAGTTGAATGATGGTATTTCAAAGAAGGATGCTTAAATTTAATCTTTCATCTCACGTTCTGGAAACACAAAGAACTAGATATCTTAAAATATTATAAACGACGCAATTTGATTCAAACTACACTTAAAAACAGTAGCGAAAAACAATTTTTGTATTTGATATTAACCTTCTGGAAATTGAAATCGAGATAAGGGTTGTTAATTCAAAACGAAATGTTATTTGAGACTTAAAAATAAATGCAATATTTATTTAAATTTAAAAAAAAAACTTTCTTTAAAACTACATTTTAAAGCATAAAATAATTTTTCGTAGCCCCTTACATATTTAATGCACCATAGACATTCCTAACCACCATACATATTGTCATAAAATTTTGTGATTGTGAATTTTTAATAGTTATAAATATACTTGTAATATTTAAAAGGAAAATAGCGTAAAATATACAATTGAAGATTATCTCCATTTATTGATGTAGGATGTATTTGTCCTCCAATAGGAATTTTGAGATTACATAACGACAACGACAGGTCCCTATAGTCCTTAATCTGTATGGGGCTAAGAGAAATTATTTTATATATTTTAGTATGTTTTAAAAGCGAGGTTAAAAAGCAGAAGAAAAAGATAAATAATTATTATTTTCTGCTTCTTATTCTTGTAGGTGTGGAATTTCGCAATCGATTTTAATTACCTTGATAGACGAAAATATTTAAAAAAACATAATTCTGATGTCAACGAATGGTTCATTTTCCTTCATTTTTATTTGCCGAAATCTAGATTAGATTATGCAAAACATATCGTATGGAACCATGGAAATAACATAGATTAACAGGAATTCAATATCCTTAAACTGATTTAACAAGACCATCAAGTAGTTACCAGTGAGTGGTCCCAAATGTCCTTTTTTCCATTCTTCTTAATTGGTAATTTAAAAAATGCGTTCAACATTGTTCCACCAAGTCGTGCCGCTACTTCGGTCAATACGCCAACTTTAACTGATTTCTTACCACAGTTCTGAGATATGTTTTCAGTTTCAAATCTCTAGCTCTTTGGGAAGTGAGTTTATAATAAATTCTAAAATTTGTACCGAACAGACAAACAGACAGACAAGAAAGTGTATTAATAAAAAAGTGTAAAAGTTCCACCTAAAAATTGTTTGTTAATAGTAAATATCTAATTAATTCAAACTTATTTAATAAGATTTATTAAAACCTATATAACTATTATATACTTAACATTTAAAATATTATAACAGTTATATACATTATTACAGAGCTCTTTAATATGAAATAAATTTAAGTTTTATAACTCATATCTGCAAAGGTCAAACTTAGTGGAACCACAATTACAAGTAAGTTTAACACAATGACCTGATGTTTTTACAAATAAACAATTATCGCAACATAAACACATATATAACAGTGAAAATAAAGTAACTTACATAGTAACAGTGGTGTATTTTTATTTTTTGAGAGTCTTCCTAAACTTATTATATGCAACAAATAAAGTCTTTTTTTAAATCATTTTTCACTATAACGTTATGATAACGAATGAAACTGACAGGAAAAATTACCGAAAACTTTAAAAATAATAATATTAATAACCAAGTAGACAACGAATAAAAAGCACAGAAAGAAAATATGTGCAGATTTTGAGCGATCAACAACATATTTATATTTATTGCACATTTGTTAGAAACGCGTTCATGAGAGGTGATTATTTTGTATTTACGTTTTATTATTTAGTTATTGAATTCACGATTTTGATAAGTTAATGATTGAAGAAGCTTGGTTTTTAATGGCTTTAGAAAAATATTTAATGTTTGAATCAAGATGTAATTATCATGTTCAAGTTGAATCGTTAAAGTAGGTAATGGTAGAAACTAGATATTGACGAAGAAACGCAACTTAGGTTACAGAGAATAAAATATTCGTAACAACAATGACAATAATTTTGTTTAGCAAGTAATGGATAAATAATATGTGATAGAAAATTTTTCTCAATTATTCTCAAAGATATTTATACCCAACGAAATGTGTCAATTAGTTGTAAAAACAAATTATAGTCGACAAGTAAATTTGAAGATACAAAGTACAATACATATTTCATTAGAAACTAGTAATTATGTCCGATGTTATTTAAATCAATCTCTTTGATGAACATAAATATTTACAGTATAATATGCTCCTGTTCATTCATCTGATGAAAAATCGATGATGTTATACAGTGTATATATATATATATATATATATATATATATATATATATATATATTTAGGTAATATAAAAATACAATATAATATAGTTTTATTGAAAAATGTAAAATAGTCATTGCATTTATATTGCTCTAAAAAATCAAATGTTTATCGTTTTGTTTTACTGGAAACTCTAACGTAGCTAGTTAAATAAATGATCTATTTATTGTTACTTTAAAATAGTCCACTATATTTTAAACTGTTTTGGACCATCATGATAAAATTTATATTTTTTTAAAGAACGTCCTAGGAAGTATAAATGTGCCAATTTATAACTATGTATTTTCTGCCATTTATTAGACTCTCTCTACAAAGTCAGAAACACACTAAGTTTTACACACACAAGCACACACACACACACACACACACACACACATACATATATATATATATAAAATACTTAATGTTATTATATAACATAATAATGATCAAATATAGTTATATAACTTTTGTTCTGAAGAAATAAGTTTTATATTTTTCATTTTCATAAAAATGGTCTCAAATAATAAAAAAAAAAAAATCTAATGTAACTGAAGGTCGTAAGAGTAGCTACTAAAATTTTAAAATTAGTGGAGTGATGTATTTTTCTTTCTAAAGTTCATAGCCTAGAGATTGAGCCGAGTATATGTTTCTACGTTAAAAAAGAAATGGAATGAAACTGACAGCCTCGAGTCTGGTTCAGCTCAAATTATATTGAGTAATTGAATTGCAAGTCTAAGGCTGGGCTTACGTAAGTTTCTGTCCTGTAATAGAGTATAAAACTGAACAACATGTTTTTGTTTTTTACAAAAAACGGAAAATTTTTTACTGAAATGTTTAGAAAATAAAACATTTTTTATTGTTCATTGATAGTCGAAAGTAGAAGGAAGTAAACATAAAATAACCATACAAAAAATACCACAAAAGTTTCACTTACCAATCCTCAATCAAAATATTTGTCAGTAAAGAAAATTATCAAGTGAAAGACAAAAATTAGATTTTGAAAACATATTTTCACGGCTAGATATAATATAAAATTATATATTATGTTTATATAATTGTATTTCAAAATAATGTTAGTCATATTTTTGTGTATTGATGATTTTTAATAAAAATATAATGTATATTTTTGTGTATTGATGATTGTTTATTAAAAATTATACTTTTTTTTTAGAGATGAATTGTGTACAATTCAAACAAATTTGTATGACATATGTTTCAATAAAAATATAAAAAAGCTGTAAGAAAAAATATGCAGTTTTTAAATGAGTGTTGCAATGGTTTTTTAAAAAAATAATAAATGTTTGCTAACCAGTGTATAAGCTATACAGTACACATAAAAATATTCCTAAAATATGAAAACTAGTTTTCAATGGAATTTAGTAATGAAAAACGGAAGATTATTAGATTAATTTAAAAATTAGATATATTTTATATTATGTTATATGATTTATATGTTTTCGTCAATATTAACAATTATTTATAAAAATTCTAACATCTCAATAAAATAATAATTTGTATTACAAATATTATTAAAACCAATACATTATGAAACACAGCTGATCGTTATCATAGTAAATAGTACAGTTTATAATCGAATCCGAGGAATTATAGACAGTTTACTATTTGTGGAACTATCAATTCTGAACGTTCGATGGGGATTAGTTACTGTAATATATCTATGAAATATGTACGTTACGTACATTGTAACGTGTATTTTATTTCACCGATTAAATTCGCAACTACTATTACTTATTTGTATTTTTTTTAATACTGTAGATCTGACAATGTGTATCACTTCGTTATGAAAAAATAGAATATTAAAGTATATTCAATGAATTATATCCATCTGCTCCTTATAACCAATTCTAATGAGACTTATCTTCCAAGATTGATTTTCTCACTACATGTCTCTACGTAGATTAATACTGTCAGAAAGAGATTTAACTTTACTACTTCATGTAAACAAGTAAATCCTTTGAACTACCTTCATTGGCCAATGTTGGGTAACAACGGTTTTATAATCGTTTGGTGTGGAAGGTCATTTAGTGATTATTTCAATATTGGCATTGACTTAATTGTTGCATATCTGTCAGGATTGTACTCTTAGTTCCATTTGTTAACATATTATTTAAGAAAAACATATTTAAATGAAAGTATTTTTAAGTAAGTAAATGAATCGAGATACAACGTAATAGTTGAAATTTATTATGACTTCAACATTTATTGTACTCGTACAAATTATTGGATTAAAAAATATATTGTTGTCTAATTGAGATATTTTATAGCGACATATTATTATACAAAATTTTCCATACCGGGTGGCCCACGAGGTGTTTGCTATTTTTGAATTTATAAACACCTAAAAGTGTGTAGGTGAAACTCTACACATTTTAAATTCGTAGTTATTCTCCGTATATATGTGATAAAGTTATCCTCAAGTCCCAACGTTTTGTTGAACAACAAAATGAAGACAGTATTCAAAAGAAACGTAAATTTGGTTGATACCACCAACTCTTTCCATATTATATTTGTTTAATTAAAATTTAAATTTTCATTCAGGTTTCATTTGCGTATTGTACATCAACTGTTTTATAAACACACAACGATTCAAATATTTGCTATTTCTTATCTTTCTGCATATTTGTAATTTAAAATACGAACACAATGATCACAATGAATTCCATTGATCAAAAGGTGATAAGTTGTGTTTGGGTTCTTGCACCTTGAAAATCGTGGTCCTCCATATCATACTAATGTGGGAAAAGCAAATATAGACCTAAATCTTCCCAACTATTGCATAGATCGACGGAGTAATATCATGGATTAAATGATAGAATCAAATGAAAACATTTCTCACACTTTCTCACATTTCTCACATTTCTCACACCCTATACCAACTGAAGGATGAAGGTGAGGAGGTTTGAAGAGGATTTAATGTTGATACATTAGATATTATTTAAAAAAAGTATTCTTAAACACTTATGTGTTTCAAGGCATAGCTATTTATGGACACAAGTTTGAGCAAAAATTAATGTAACAGGTTTTGCTGATTTAACAGATAGTATTTATTATTATTTTTGTTGTTTCTATAAATGAATTAAGCAACAATATGTTTATTAAGTTTTACAAACTTCCTACTTAATAATACATGAAATTACTTTCAATCCAAATAAAATAATTTAAAAAAAAATGCACGTTCATTTTCAATTCCATTTTTTGTTTTGGTTTAACATAAGCAATGTAAACTTGAAGGAAGTTCTTTTATATATCTCTAGAACATACATAAGTGTTAAATTTGTAGATAATCAACTAAATTCAGCGCATCTGTTCAAAAATAGCAGCCTTTTAGTAGGCCCCCTGTAACATTACTCTCAAATATTTATTAATATACTTTACCGTCCAGAATGGTTTCCTTATATTGGTTTTTCTTACACTATACATTCATAATTTTTGCTCTCAGTCATGATAATACTAGATAATATATAGGGTATGAGAATTTAATATCCCCTACTTAGTATCAAGGGGAAATTGATTGCCGTGTGGAGATAGTTTAACGACTAGCTAACTCAATTAAGTTTCTCAACTTTTAATATAATGTACTTAAGTGCTTCATTAACTATCTACATATTTCGTTATTAAAACTTGTATTAGTAATTAAATTTTTAATTATATTATTTCAATACCACGTGTGTTTAATAAATTTCACTTTAATTTTGGAATTAATTGTATTACTATAACATTAGTTTAAAAATTTAGTTCGAATAAGCGTGCATAGAAGTGTCTAATAGTGCTAAGGATTTAAATTTCAATAAATAGTTTAAATAAATAATAAAATTTAGTAAAAAGATTATTAAAAAGGTGTTATTGAAGTTTCAATATTTGTTGTGACTGATCAATGATAAAATCTATAAAAATCAAAAAAATGTATGCTGAAATAACTTTTTATGAAATTTAAAGTAAATATGAACTAAAATAACATACCGAAATGTTGAACCCATTCAATATTTATATCGTATGCAACTTGATTGTTCCAAAATTGTATATATTAAATAAAATATGATAAAATGTAACATGCGACCAAAATATTTGTTTCTATTTTAGAGGCAGGGTTTATTTAAAAGATCGTGAAAAATATAATTAATTTATTGAATCGATTCGATTTAGTTATGATAAGAAAGATAAATTTCAAGTTTAAAGATATGTTATGATATGTAACTTATAACTATTGTTCCAACCGTTGATTTAAAACTGTAATCCAACTTTCGTCTTGTTATATAAAAATAAGAGTAAAGAAATATTACACCAACAAAAATCTCAAATTTATGAACAGATTATCAACACCTTGTCCTTATCATCTTTGAATCCATTACACAAATCTAATACATTCCTCTCTAACTTTGGTATTTACTTATTCAAAATACTTCTTCTATAACAATACAAACTTTGAACATTGCTTATTTATTTATCCCTTGTGAACTCATCACGTAAAAGCAGACCTCGGAACAACCATAAACATATCTATAACAAAAAAATAATGAGATAAATAACTAAAAGTCATCATCCTTTAAAAAAAAATGTTAGACAGGGATAATTAATCAGAGATTTATAATTCTGACACCTTCTAGAGTAATTAATTTACTTATTTATCTCAATTTCAAATACATAGGCAATATTTATACTCTATTCAATATTTTAGTTTAATAATTATAATTCACAATTTGTTTAATCTATCATCCAGTAAATTTCCTTTTTGCTGTTTCAGTGGAAAATAAAATTATTTAAAGTTTCAAATATAACTGCTTCCTCTAGTAATATACATTGGACTTGTCCATGAGGATGTATTGTTTATTAGAGAAGCGTTTATTTTTTGTTATACTTTTTTAATAACGGTATACATAAATTTCTGAACCATCAGCTACATTTTAGTCTTATTCGGTTCAAAATAAATCTTTTTTTGCTATTATTTACGTTGAAGTCACCCTCCTCAAAATAGATTTAACAATCTTAATTAAATTTGTTTGAAGTTTTTGTATAAATAGAATCAATTAAATTAAATTGAATGTTGAAAATAATTGGAAGCAAGCTTCCAAATTAATAGCAAATCTAAAATTATGCTTAAAAAATACAAATAATGGACCCTTATTATTTACCTACTACAGGTTGATTTATCAAACGATTAGTTCATTTAGTTCAATCGTTACGACACAACAAAGTAATTTTAAAAGTTCCAAAGCTACGATAAATCGTAAGACGTGATAAATGTTGGGTAAAGGGTTGACAAACAAAGGAAGTGTTGCACTCAATTAAGTAGTGGTCCCCTCGGTAATAAATATGTTGTACAGCTCAGTCAAGTAACAATGCTAAGTAATGGCAGTCTATCTTACTAAAAGAATTTGAATTTTGGAAGAATTTGTGAAAACTAGGATTTCTTAACTGTACTTTTATTTACTTATATTTTTCTTTAAAAAATGTTTTTTTTATGAACACCAATTACATTTCTTAATTTGCAATTGGAAATAGTATTTTCTCGGTTAAACTTAACGTGAGGATAAGTATATCCCTCAATACCGACACTAATAATTCTAAATAATTACGAGAAAATATAGGAGTCATAATGAAAGCCATAATGCACTCAAGCATCATTGGGGAGTTTCAAGAGATTGATTAATAAATTTCAGACCTTACATGTTTTCTCAAAATTTAATTAATAAAGTAAATACTTAAATTAAATTATTCTAAAAAATAGAAACACGCAAATAATGGACGTCTGTAGAAAAACGTAAATCGTATATTATTTAGTTTATTTCTGTACTTCTTGTGTGAAATTCAATTAAAAACTAAAATAAAAAATCACCATAACTAGTATGTTAAATTTAATTTCACTCATTAGTGCATTCATGTTTCTAAATAGAGCTAATAATTATAAAAAAAACTTTACACATATTTTAAATAACATGAATTGACGATACAAATATAGCAAAAAGAGTTGCTTAGTAAAATCTAACTATTTTTAACAACTTTTTGAACCTAATTTTAAATCCTCACACGGATAGGAGAATATGTCAGGACGTATAAATATGTTTATAGCCTGTTCTTGTTAATCTTAGTAATTTACTTGTGAACTAAGCGTAAAGGTATTTTTATAATTGAACTAATAAAAATTCAAAAACCCAAAATTTTTCATAGAGAATTAATAATTGAAAAAAAAATTCCGTTTCTCCCTATCAAATACATTACCTAAAAATTATTACGGAATAACATGCTAACATATGTTAACCTATTTTCACGAAACCTTCCTATTTCCATGACATTTATTCAAAATTTAAACAATTACAATATAAATTACTTCAAACATTGTACTGAGAACTTTACTATACCAGTAATCTTGCTTTAATTTTCTAACTATATAAAAAAAAATTAAAAAATTACAAACAACTATTTCTTTATGTGTTAAATTATGTTTCAATTCTTAATCATAATTGTAAAGCGACTTATTGCGGTTCGAACAAACATGAATACAATAAAAACATCCGTAAAACTGTAAAATTATATTTACCTATTTTGATTAATTTTACACGTTGATGTAAATTAAAATGACGTTCATTTTATAAATAATTGGGATAATTATCTTGTACACAACTTAATGTTCAAATGAAAATAACAAAGGAATGTATTTATTCCTACGCTACTAATCTTTTTGCCTTTTAATCGAAATATAAACGTTTTAAATTCCACTGTTACAATAACGGTTAAATGTATAAGTGAAATATAATAAAGGTTAACATATAGAAATGAGTTTTGTTTTATATTTAGAGACTAGGCTTATCAATGAGATCGTGGTATTGTAATCTTTGAATTAGTTTCATTTAGTTACAAAAAGGGAGGATATTAATGATATGACTGTTTAAATTAAATCTGAAATATGACTTTGCCCCTATTACTCTAACCCACTATTAAAAACCGTATTCCAACCTTAGTGCTTTGATAACAATAAGTGTAATCTTAAATTTCCTTACTACTTAAAGTATAATTATGAAAGGAATAAATAACAAACAAAATTATCTTGTCATACCTTATTCCACCAACGACCCTATACATCCGTCCATTATTTTGGTAATTAGTCGCCTAAATTTTTGTTTCTACGCTGGTGCAATTTTTGAGTTATGATTTGTTTTAACTCCTTGCGTGCACGTCAAGTAAATGTTTTAAACTTAATTTTAACACAAAATAGTAGAGAATCATGAGTTCATTAAGCATATTTAATAACAATCAATATTTATAATATAGAAAAAATAGGTCTGTACAGTCCAGTATCTCCTCTTTATTAACTGTACTTGATTATGATGGAAAACTTTTAACTTTCCTCTTTTCAGTTTATACACGTAACTGGTAATATGTAACTCGCTGTACAGACTGGATAGTTTACTTATTTTTACTTTACAAACTGCCCAGACTTATTAATCCATAGCGTTTCTGCAATGAAATTATTGTCATAAAGTTTTTTGTTAGTATTTTCGTATCTACCTTGTATTTTGTCGAACGTGCTCTGTAGTAGTCGATACCATTAAAATATTTGGTTTTTGAATTAAAATATATATTTCATTTTTTGATAAACTAGTTATTTGATTGCTGTTACATTATTAACAAGTGACAACGTATAATAATAAAAAGTTTATAATTTTTGAATAATAAATACAAACACAAAAGTTCAATGTTAGTTTTACTTAACATTCTATTAGAGTGCCAATATGTATTTATTATAATTAATTAAACTATTTATGTTGTCCATTTCGAAAAGTAGTTTGAATGACTATTTTTGAAGAGTTCAGTATAATACTCACTTTAAAAAGTCATTTCACTTTCCTATAAATGTAAATACATTTTAAAATTTGTCCTTTTTATGAATTATAGAAAATCACTTGGTGACGGATTCGATAATATCTCCATAAATGTAACTTCAAATATGAAAAGCTAGATCTTTCCCTTTATTAACGATTAGATACTTGCACCCTGATTATACTTATTGTTCATACTGCTCTAATAATGAATATAGAAAATTTCGAGTAGTGAGTCTAAATATATCCAGTTTTACATGACTGTAGGTTTACTGAATGGCTGTATTTTTTTATATTTTCCAACAGAAACAACCCACGATACTCCATCAATAAAATAACTAAAGCATAACACAAAGCATATGCAAAATACAAACTCTGTTCACGGATGTGGTAAGAATCGCTTTTTTGTCAGTAATCTTACATAACTGAACAATCTAAGGAAGAATAGAAATTAGTGACTTAGGGACAATTATTTTGTTTTTTATAATGACGTTTTGTTGAACGTTTTAAATCTGAACCTGAATTCAAATAAAAGTATGGAACATTTTTAACAAATATAATAGTTGTATTATTTATTGTAATACGTAGTTGTTATTTGTGGATTAACATGATTATTTCCATATATTTAATAGTTTTTTTTAATCCCATAACTTTGATTTATCATATAAATTTTAATAATCACATACAATAATTGCAATTTTTCGTTACAAATTTTTTTTAAATCTCGCCATTTTTATAGTTTAGGAATGACATAATATCGTGCATTACAGAAAATAAAATAAATGCTATAAAATAAATAAAATTTTTAAACATTATATTTAACATTTTAAATTATTTTTAACACTTGTTTAAAATGCTTAATTAGATTAGCATACGACGTCATTTTCAGACGTTCTCAAAAAACTTCATTAAAACAAAATTCCACGTTAAAGCAAAATTCAGTTAAAATATCAGTTCAGTCCAATAAATGTTTAATGTTTCATAGTCTAGGGTAATTGATGGAGAATTCTTTGTTTACACTTTTACTTTTTGTTTATAGTATTAACTCAACGCATACTGTCTTCATATTCATTTTGTTTTTTCCTTTACCATGTTACTCTACACCCATTATTATAAATACGACTTATATTTATATTGATTATGTATTCTCATACATTGCCTAATATAGAAACTTATTTTGTATCGCATCTGTTAATTTAAAATATGATTTTCAATTTCTATATCCTATTTCTGGTCTTGTTTGTACATCACAAGCACATTAAAACATATTTTATGTGTGCAGTGATTTTAACTATTTTAATGTAAATACAAATCTGTATATAAGTTAGGAAACAATTTCGAAATGTATGTGGGAGATAAATGAATGAATTACTAAAAAACTTTTTCAATATAAAGTGAATTAACTTTATATTAAGTAATGTTTTTTTTTAAATCCTGTAAACACATATCAACAATAAATTGTATTTTTTTAAATAAAAAGATTTGTAAAATATTATAACGTTTGACCACTTATATCAATAATATTAGTTGTGTTTTCCAATCCATTGGTATGATTCCAATATTGGTTGAATAAATTAAATAAATATTAACTTTCTGTCCACTAAAATGGTAATATTTTAATTCACAATATTCTTACTAGTTATCAGACCCTGTTTAAATATTTACTTATATAACCAAAGTTAGTGTCAAAGGAATTAATAAGTGAATTAAAATTCTTGTGTATTAATTAGTGATAAAATACTTATATTGTTTTAATTAAAACAAAAAACATATAATAATTTCAACCACATTCATAATAGTAAGAAAGTGATGCATGAACTCTAAAATGACACCTATTCCTGTAACTACGATTTGCGGGTTTAGTACCGGATTATTTTATTGACAAAATATACACTTTTATCTTTAATGGTAACTGAAATATCTATATGTTAAGGATAGGAATATCATAATAACTACGCAAGAGTAATTTAAATGTAAATAAATATAGTTTGTTTATTAGAATTGCTATAGCATACAAACTGCCTAATTATTTTAAAATCTGTTTATATAACTAACTAACGTTTTATATCTTAATAAATAATTTGTTTCTCATTTTACTTTTTATAATCGCTATTTCATAAAACCATTTTTAATATTATATAAATTTATAAGCTTTAATTTATAATGTCAAAATAATTATCAAAATATTAAATTAATTATATTAAAAAGATAACAGTGTCTTGTTTACTGTTTATTGTATATAATTAATTTTATATACGTATATATGTAGATGCAATATAATTTAAATTTTTTCCTATCTTCTTTTGATACCCTCTCCAAGAATATTTCCCATTTTATAATAAACACTATATTTTGAATAATTCCAAACAATAAATGTGAAAGTAGAAATATCTGCACGATAAATCACAGAATTGTACAGGGAAGTAAAATCAATCTCGTATCAACGTGACTACGCTGGAAACTGCTTCATTTCAGAACCACGACTAGGAAAGTAATTTTGTTAAAAGTACCTGAAATAAAGAAACGTTTTGAAGCCACTTGCATATAATATTTTTATTTAAAAAAAAAACATCAGTTGATTTCAATGAAATTCCGTTTTGTTTGAAGAATAGATACATACAATTAAAATGTGCTAACAGAAACGAAAATATTAAAGCTTAGCCGTTATAACCATAAAAAAACATTTGTATTTTTACTTTATTTAATAGAAAACGCAAATATTTTAAAATTATTATAAGAGTATTTTCTTATGCCAATAAGACTGTCTACGTAAGAAATGTAGTTTGTTTTACTCATTAAAGTTTTGTGTGTGCTTCACAGCATGAACTAAACACAGCTGTATTATTTTCTGTCATTCGTTTTGTATCCGGGAAAATGTTAATTTAATTATATAAACCTAAGCTTCTTGAAATAATAAGTAACTACGAGTTTCAAAGATCACATCAATTCTTATCGTTTTACAATTGTTGATTGACGTTAGGTCTTTCTGAGATATTCTGCTAATTTGTATAGTTATCTGCCTAAGCATTTCAAAATATTGTGTTCTTTAGCATCCATAATAAATTAAATGCCAATATCATTATAAATGGGTAATTATTATTGATTATAACATTGTTTCTCACCGTCGAGCACTCTATAAGTAGCCTTTCATAAGATCTTTTTGAGGTTTGATCTAATGATGGTACCTTGTTCCGACGAAACCAGTAATCAATTTGTACACTCATATAACACTCGATGTTGAGAAACAAGGTAATTAATATCCATTTATTACTTTCAACTTCATTTTTAATTTTAGAAGTATATTTTTACTTTTGTAAACCGTCATTTCAATTTGTCATTTATTAACCTATAAATAGTAATTTTCGTAGATCTAGATATGTTTATAATATTTAATCTAAGCAATAAAGTTTTCAAATCACGCTATTTATTCATTTATGAATAATTTATCAAAATTATCTATACTTTTACAAAGTAAATTTAAGTACAAAATTTATCAAATTTGTATAGCTGTATATATGAAAACACAATATGTATATTTAGATGTCGCTCTAAGGGGACCCGGGAAGTCCTACATTTCCAATGTTAAATTAGCAGTTTTTGTGCAATAATTTCTGGAAGAATGTTAAACGTAGCCAATTGATTTTTGAGACACTTATTCCTAGGTATGAAAGTTACACTTAAGCAAAAGAATATTACAATTACATATTTCAAAATTGATTTTTGTTTGATTGTAAAGTCACTTTATTTAGAAAAAGAAAGTAGATACCAATAAAATTGTACATAATAAAATTAAAGCAACAATAAATAATCCTTGTGTTGTGACTGAGTGTGTAGTAATATTTACATTGATAATGTAATCAAAATAGCATTGCAATCACGAAAAAATGTTTTGAGACATTCTGTATGTAATAGATGCATGCATTAAATATTATTAATAATTAAATATACCTAAATATGTTTTCTGGTTTTATATTCATGCTTACATAAATGTTTTAGTAACATACATTTGATACATAATCTACTCCCCTCAACCACTCCTATTAATTAAAAGCTGTTTAATAATTGTTCAACAATGATAGTAGCAACATGCTCCATTACTAGATTCATAACACCTTTTTAAGAGTTTGTTTTTACGACATGGCTGTATAGGTATGTTTATCATTTGTTAACTTATAAAATCACTACTTATCATATAAATCAACAACTTTATATTTCTCCATCAAGTATTACTCAATATTTTTTCATCATAAACTAATTACTAATTATTTCTTTTAACTCGTAAATCCATTTGGACAAATACTAATCAACGCAAACAAATGCATTTACTAATATATGACTCCTTACAAAATCTCAGAATTCAAGGATATCATAACATTTTTGTCTTTCACTTAACCACAAAATGAAATTCATCAATTAACATTAATGTATTCTCTGCAAACTGTTGTTTGGATATGAAAATGTTAAATATTCTTATTATCTACTGTTGCCTCAGCTGTAACTTCTCACCACTCTATAACTTGAAATTAATGTTCCTTGAATGGTAACAGAACTAGGTTATACATAATCAATCTTCTCCAAGATATCAGTAACGAAATAAGTGCAGAAAAGAAACCAAAGCGCTATTCAATAGAATTGCATAAGTTGTAAATTACTTTCCCATCAAGAAAACATAAAATAATTCTTCTTTACTACATTTTGCAAAATCAGATCCAGATTGTTTTTATTTGTAGATAACTACATTTTAAAACTCACAATTATTTCCAGACATTGTTAACTGTATATACAATATAATATAAATATTACATAAAATCAATAATAACCGTTTTAATAACAGGATATTTGATTCTAATTAGTACTTATAGCTTGACAAAAAGATAGGATTTACTAATAGGTTCATATCTATGGATACTGCTTTATAATATTTTGGTGTATGTCATTCTATAATAATGGTCTCTATAAAATTATGCATAGTATTTCATTTTTCCCGCCTTATAAATTTGCCTATATTTACAACAAGATCTATAAAATTATTTTACTACTAACTCTTTAGCGATAGCCTGAATTGATTTATTTTCTATGATTTTACATCACGGTTAACAAAACTATACACTTCTTATAAACTATGCGCTCAATATTAAACTTATAATTGCCTGGCATAAATGTGCATAGATATGTTTTTAAAAACAATTTAAAAACTAAAATATATAAAATATACTTTACATACAGAAATGTAATCCTTTTTTTTAATTATAAAAACGAAATAATATTATTATATTATAGCAAGCATTTGTTTCAATTACAACGCGCGTGTTCATCATAGAGTATACGTACTAAGATTTATAATATAAAAAAAGCTATATCATTTCGATGCGCAAATTATGTTACATTTATTCAACTGAAAAAAAAAAGAAAAGTTGCATTAGAGTTTATTTCATTTTTCAAACTCGCCTTCATTTCCACCCAATCCCCTTTTGGCCCATTTATAAACTTCTACCAACATTTACTTTTCATTACTCAAGGAAATCTCTTTTGGAAACTTTCACGAAACAATGTTCTTCATTTCTTGTTTTCAAACTTATTATGTTCTAAGACTCTTTTATTGTAATCGCTTACTTCTAAGAGATTTTAAAAACTAAATAAATATAAATTAAATTTATCCAATATTTCCAGTAAAGATATTTTACAAATAACTGAAATTCTTTCGAACTATAGTTCATAATATTAGTTATTATCCTTTTATATGGCCTTTTAACAATAACCAACTGTTTTCATACAAAGGCCCTAACAACCTGTAATATGTAATTATAACTGCTGCGATTAAAGGGATAAGCGGCGTCACCTGAGAAGTATAAATGCCACAACTTGGACAAATATTAAGAAGTTCTAACTTTTAAAATAAAATATTTATTTCAGTATATTTTTTATAAATAATTAAATAGACTAGTTACTCTTAAAATAACACCTATATAAATAATGGAAATTTTACAATTGTACAAAGTTTAAAGTCATAATTATAACAATAGAGCATGCCGAAAGAGATATCTTTAGTTTGTAATATAATTTAAATAAAATTTACCTCTTTCAATACAATTTTTTGTTGCAGACTACATGTTGAACCGTGGGTTTAAAATATAAATTACAGAATTGAGACGTTTTAAAAACGAAATACATGGAAGATATATATGACTTCTACGTTTATAGGTCGGCAAGAGTTATTCATTGGATTTTATCACTTATGTAAGTGATAAGTAATAACAACGATGATAAATAATAAACAAATCATATATTAATTATATTTTTTTACAATCTATGTTGATATGCGTCAGTTATCTTTAGGCTTACTCTAGAGAAGTTTATTTTTTTACTGATTCGGATATTACCAATTTCTGAATATTTGGAATACAATGTAGATACTGAAAAAACTCCTTAAATTATGATCCATTGTTCGTAACCATAAAATAATCAACAGGTGACGTCCATTATGGTATCACTATTTTGAACACAAATTACTTAAACATGACTAAATGTTAAGAATAAAGTTGACTGATTACAGAAATAAAAAATAATTCCACCAAAATAACCACAAAACATATATTTTAATAAAGAAGAGTTAAAACATTCATTTTTAATAAAATCTATTTTTGTAAAACGATCAAACAATGTAGCCCTACGTGTACCTAGTTAGTACCAAAATGTCTTTAATAAGCTGCAAATTACTCTGACAGAAAGAGTATTCATGTTTATTTTCTTCTTTTTTCAAACCTGTGTCAAAGACATATTTCATAAGTCTTATCTTAAAGCCCTTGTGTTGTGTTGAACAGTGACACTTTGCTGTGATTGTGGCATTCAATCTTACTTTATGTCTTCACTTCCTCCTACCAAAAAAAGTTGAATCTTGTCACGAACTTTTACGTATCAAGTATGAATACCTTGCATTATTAGTTTAAATAAACAAATATTAACTGTAAAGAAACTAAACTCATTGTAATACTATATAGCAGAGAATTAAATTAAAAATTTAACACTAAATATTTATATAATCTACGTTACCTGCTAGATATTTTATAAAATAAAATTCCCTGTGATTTTCTCTAATTTATCTAATCTGCAAACAAATATTACTTATTGGTAACTCGACATACTTAAACGTCTTAATTATCAACAAGAATAACGAAATATTAATTTGTTGTCAGACGGTTTATTACTGTAGGTGTAAGTTAACTTAGCTTTATTATTGTAAGAATTTTAGGTCAATATTTATCTCTAATATGACATATTAGCTTAACAAAGTTAATATATTACATTTTATTATGTCTATATACTGATTGAACAATTGGTTGATCTATATACTAGGGATCTCACCTTATGAGCAAACATATTAAGGGTTTGATCTCCGTGGGGTCTTAACAAATGTATAGTATTGGTATAGCATAATGAGGTCAAGGTGGGGAGCTACAATTAATAGCAAATGCCGTCATTATTCTATAAGATAATGTTTATACATTTATTAAAGGTGGAAGACTTGACTACCAACTAACATGATACAAGAAAAGTACTGTATTTCTATAAGTTAAGACGAAATATTGGAATGTAGATCATAGATTCGAGACTGATCCTAGTTCTTTTTCTCAAATTATATTAATTAGTAATTTTGCAAGAAATGACCTGGATTTATATAACTATCTACTTCACAATACTGAATAAATCGGAAGAATATGGGCTTTTAAGGGGAACGTGATAAATTTGTTAAGATAAAAAGGTTTATATTTGTGTGTACCTATTTCAAATGAGTAGTTATAGTGATAACTTAATTCATACAATTAACTTAGTAATGAAATAAAACTAGTATATCTGTTTAATATCATATCAGAATCTTTAGAGACCTAAATAGTTGGAGTATAAGCATTGTTTAAGGACCAGAAAATGTGTCTATATGCAATTCATAATAATGTTTGTAATTTAGCAAAATAATTTTATTGTACTTTACTTTAGATAACATTTAGCTAATTTTTCTCACGCCTAAAAATAGTACATATACATATTTATACATTTTAATATTTTATAGTTCGATCTATGAATTCAAAATCAAAGACAATATTTTGTTTTTTTTTCTAAAAGAGTTGATAATTGATTCAAGTGTTTGATTAGTAGAGCTAAGTGACCAACATGATTTAATTTTAGTAGAAGAAATCCCAATGAAATAATAAGTTCATAATTTATTTATTAATTATTTGTACACAATTCAACAATTTTAAATATAGACGTAATTATTACTTGTAGAACAAGTCGATGATAACAATATTAGTGGAAGATATACTTATTATTAAGATTGTTTAAATAATACGTAACTCGAAATATGTGACAACGTAAGCTGGCACTTGGCTGCTAGGCGGAAAACCGGTCCTGTATTCGTCGTTCTGAAAACATCACTACTCTCAACAACCGCGTCCTCAGGGCAAGATCTGTAGCTGTAGATTACACAAATATTTCGTTAATTGAGTTTTTTAATTTATTTGTTACTGTTTAAAACGTTTATATAATTTTACTTGTTTATATAGTTTAGCTAGTTTATTCTGATAACTTTTATTATTATGTAACTACCTAAAGCTGTTGCAATAAATATAAATATAATACAATCGTAGAAAAAATATATAAATAGATTAATATAATAAGGTGTTAAAATTACCTTCAATAAATAGCTTATCTTTAATTTGCATTTTTTGTTCTTCTTTCTCAAGTGAATGGCTTCCATTTTCGTGTAACTCCTAATTTGTAGTCATATTGATAATTTGATTCGTTCCTTCCTTTAAATTATAATCTCATAAAACTAATATATGTATTTAATATAACGCCAGGATCTTTGAAGACAAGAGGATTTGGAGTATATATTAGTGCATATATCTCGTAACAATATTTGAAAAATAATAAAATAATTGTAGTTCCATTTTCTACAATAATGATTTTAACTTAGTTTTTTTCGGGTCTAAAAACAGTGACATCGTTAATATTTCATAAATATATGAGTAATGTTTAAAAATATGAAAATACCAGGTAGCTATCTTTAATTACTAAGAAGGATTAAGGTTTTGAAATTATTTACGTTGGTGCAAACGAGATGAATACAAGGTTACAAAATATATGGGTGTAAACTTTGAATATTATTTCTAACATTAAATCCAAATGACATGGACATGATATTACATAATCCATGCTGCAAATTATACACTGTCCAAAAGGTCATTTAATATATATATATATATATATATATATATATATATATATATATATATATATATAAAGACTTCTTGATAAATAAGCGTAAACCCTATGATTATCTTAAAAAAGAAACCAAAATATAGGTATTTGTATTATTCTGTTTTTTAAAAGTTTTAATAGTTTTGAATCATCAACATATTTCCACTAATCTACTTGTGGAGAAATTTATTTATGTACATACAAAAAGTTTACAAATTTACTGTTTACGTAGTTATATGAAAACTTAATAATCAAGAATGGATGATTTCTAAAAATATATTTCAAGACAAAATATATTTAACACAGGAACGAGTCCAGCTTTTTAATTATTTGTGAATATTTACCTAGTATTGTAAAACAAATCTAACTGTTCAATAAAATGTTCTTTTGTTTTTGAATTGTTTAAACACGTTTCATTCGGAAACACAGATGGGTGTTGCCACGGCAACAAGTATAGTATACATGTAAGTCCGATTTATCAAAATATATTTACTATTTGAAACACTATTAATTCTAGTTGTTTGTTTAGGGATTAGTTAGAGCTCTCAAATATGTTGCGGTATGCCGATATAATTAATATCTCGGATTAAATTCACAATATCTATTAGGAAATACTCTCTGCACTGTTTGTTTTCTGTTTCCACTTATTCTGCCTATAGGTACTAAATATTTTAACTTACTATTTTGTTTATAAGTGTAGATAATATAAAATTACATCTAGAATATAACTCACCAATATTTCAAAAGATAATTTTTTTTTTAATTCAGTAATTTGTTTTTATTTTTCAACACAAGATTAATTAACAAATTAAAACGATACTAAACAAATTTGTTTCAAACATATTATTAATATTGGATACTATTAAATGAGAAAATTATAAAGTTCACAATATGTCAATAGAAGAAGTATGTTTATTAACTATATTATTATTGTGAAGAAAATGAACTAATGCGTGTTTCACGACCTCATATATAACTTGTTTTCTTTTAAAATTTCCACAAGCAATACAATTTAACTACATATTTACTTTAGACACCAAAATTTCAGTAGAAAAATTATATCCTATTAAAAATAATTATGTTTCGCCTTTAATCGTAATGAAAGACATTGTTAATTAAATCATTTTAATTGTAATTACTTGCTGAATATGTCTAATGGCGAAACATATATATCTCACTAAATCTTATTTTTTGAAACTATGCTCTATTAAAGATATTTATTTTCCTTTAATATGTAGTGTGACTAGAACATATTGTAGTTTCATTAACAACACATATGACTTTAATTGGAATGAAACTTTTAGTTGTCATCAGTAATCAATTGGAGGCTGTGGTTTGAACATTTTAAAGCTTTATTGTTCTACGGCTTTATATAATACTGTGTGTTTAAACGTTGACGTAAAAACAATGATAAATAACAGCTAACTATGAAACATTAACAATATTTTATCCACTAAACTTTGAGTTTAAATAAATGATTTAAACATTTTTTTACTGATTGTTAAGCGCTTATCAGAACTTTTATCTTTGTGACAGTACATATAAGACATGGTTAATTTTCTTATTTTACTGAAATGATTCATAATAGTCAATTGGTCAGGTAATATGTTGTACTTTGTCTTATATCATGTACATAAGATATTAAATTCTATTAATTGAAAATTATTTATTTAATTCTCCATATTACTAATGCTTAATACACCTCCTTCAATGATAATTTTTGCCGCCCGTTATCTCTGGAGAATAATCACGTATACAACGCGGGAAAAATGGTATTGGGAGGGTGAACGGGTTGAGGTTGTAAATAAATTTAAATACTTAGGGGTTACTCTAAAATCTAATCTAAATTTTAAAGATCATGGGAAAAAATGTCGGATGGTACAGTGCTTGGAAGGATCTAGGTCTGAGATATAATTATGTATTCGATTATAAAAATAGGAAAATTGGAGTATGGCGGGAGAAATTGCGGGAGATTTCAGCGAAAATAAGGGAGGAAGAGCGTTGTGTTTGGTTAGAAAGGGCAACGCAGGCAGAGTTTAACACTCTCTACAAAGAATTGTCACTTTCGTTGGGAGATAAGTCTTATATTGGAGATGAGTACCCTCGCTCAATTATAAATACAATTTTTAAGGCCAGGTGTGGGCAATTAATGCTGAACTGCAAACCGCAGGGTCATGAGTTTAGATGTTCCTTGTGCAATTCGGGTGATATAGAGAATGCCGAGCATTTTTTGGGCTCCTGTTCTATCCTGGCGGAAATACGGCGAAAATGGCTGGGCGATGGTAAGCTGTCAAGGAAGGCTGTTGTGGAATATTTGAACGGCAAACACTGGTTTTCATTAGTGAATTACATATGGGAAGCTAAAAAATATAGAGATAGATTGATAGTTGAATTTAATTATTGAATAATTTTTCTTGTTAGACAAATGTGCTTACCTTTTTTCCCCTTTTTCTAAATATATATAAACATATAGTTGGTAGTTTATTTAAAATTGTTTTTATATGGTTGGGAATTTTAACTTATTTTTAATTTTAACTTATTTTTATGTTATTTTTATTTCTTCAAGTTTTATTTGCAATTTGGAATTTTCGTATGTTAGTTTTTTGGTCCAGGTTCGATTTATTGTTTTTGATTTGCACCAGATATTTATTTATTTCCTTATTCTAGATAATTTGATATTTTAATTTAATTATTGAATAATTTTCTTATTAGACGGAAGTGCTTATCTTTCTTCTTCTGTTTTGTGCATACAGATGTTAGTTTACTTGATATGGATTTAGTCAGTGGGAAATTTGTTAAACATTAAAGTAAATTTTGAATGTTAGTTTTAGTACGGGTGTACTTATTACTTATTATTTTTGTTTTGCTTTTGCTTTGCTTCACATGCTTATATTTATTTACTTTTTATTTTTAATGGGTACTGAGAGTTATTTTATTTTTATTTTTATTTATACATCTATGTAAGTGTTAATATATTAAATTTTAATAAGCTTAATTATATTAAATCAAATTTGGTAATTAAAAACTCGCTACTCTGGCAGACGACCTCGGTCATGCCATCTGGGCATTGATTTTAATGTAGTAATATTAATTTTACTTTGGTTTAATAAATGCATTTATTATTATTATTATTATTATTATTATTATCACGTATAAAAAGTTAATGCGTTTAAGCGTTATTTCAGTTAACAGTGTTCAGTTATGATGTTGGCATATTCCTTTTGGGTGGAGGAATATTAACGTTGAATTCAATCTACACATTGTCTGTATTTTCGTATCTTTATCAAGATTGTAGTTAGCTCCATTTTATAACTTATTACAATAAAACATAGATATATTGATGTTGTTATTTTAAAAAGCAAATAAATAAAAGTATTATATACATAAAGTGATAGGTATTATAATTTAAACGTTTACGGAACTTGATGTTAGATTAAAGTGTAATTGAAAAGTTTATACAAATACATGCAGATAAATATTATATGTATATAATCTTCCTAAAATATGTAAAAATATTTTCCAACGCTTCATTATTATAGGTGTTATGCATTCTTACAAACTACTCAATATTACACAATTTTTACTCTGTTATCATAATAATACTGGCACAGATATTGGAGGCTACAATCTATTATTGCGTAATAAACGTGAAAAGGAAAAAAGCTGCGATGAAATAGTTTAACGAATAATTTACTTAAAAAAGTGACTCAAAATGTATGATAACGGACCTAAGTGCTTCAATAAACAACGTATGAATTCTTAAATACAATTTATTTTTTAACATAATGTGTACTTACATTATTTTATCATCACCTGTGACCAATAAATTTGTATAATTATAATTTATAGGCCAACTTAGTGCAGGAACGAGTGTAATTTATGATAATGACGGTTATAAATATTGTAATTACGTCGGCCAAAAAAAGAAGATTTTTAAAGAACAAAATCTTGTCAATTTATAATAATTGTTTGACCACATATGATTCGGAAAAAATCTAAATACTGTTAGTGAGTTTTAATAGTTGATATTGAACCAATTAATAGCCTATTTGTCATGGGATTGTTCTGAATGGAAAGAGTAAATGACTTTCTTTATTTGAGTGTTGTATATATATATATATATATATATATATATATATATATATATATATATATATATATATATATATATAAGAAATAAGTACTATTGTATTTTTTTACAATATTCGAACAAATATTGTAAACAGGAACCGAAATTTGATGAGTATTATTATTTAATTAAAATACCTTATTTGAAGTCGATAGTAGTTCCTTATATTATATTAATTGCTACATTTTTCGCTGCCATAGGCAGCATCATCAGGCCAGCTAATAACATAAACACATTGTTCACACACACATCACAAAAACATATACAATTCTTGGTCTAATACAAATCATCATGCAGAACCGGCACTCGTTAAAAGTTAAAAATTGTTTTAGTTCTTCACAGTATATTGGCCACATGTTCACTGAGTGAGTTAGAATGGGACACTGCTACTTTGAACATTCCTTATCAGATATGTTAGTCCTATTCTGATGTTCAAATATCAGGCCATAGATGTAGTTGGAGGTGAAATTCGGTTTGTCGTTTAATATGTTTGACGGATTGATCTTTTGGTGCTTATATATTTCAAACTCCTCCATTACGTTCATTTTATGTCCCTTTCTTTGTTACCAGGCGACTGAAAATTAAAGATTGTGGAACCTACTGGTAAACATGTTTAAAAAAAAGGAAAACAAATTTCATTAACAAGTGCTAAAATTTATTTAGCTTAAATTTGCTGAATTAAATTTGACCATTTACAAATACTTATAACAGACATTTCATAGTTTTTGGTTAAAAAAAAAGAAAATTACAAAGGTTTAAATTTCAGCTAAAAAAAGAATTTATATAAAGAATTTAAGTTTTTGGATATATAAAAAAAGGTCAAAATTGTGTATTACAGTTAACAAGATTTTGTATCAATTAGAACACATTATTTTACAGATAAAAAAAAAGGTGAAAACACATTATCACACCGAGTTTTGTTAAAAAAAAAAAAAAAAATGTTATTTTTCACTAAAGAATAATTTCACAACCAAAGTTCCTTTTATTAACAACTGTCATTTTTCAAAAAAATTTATATTTCCTTTTATGCTTATGCACGTGATGATATGGTGTACTTAGAGGATATTGAAACAGAGTTTTAACCTGTCTGCGATTGCAATCTCAAAGCAATCTCGGAGCAATCTCCAAGCAATCTCGAAGCAATCTCGAAACAGCTTTTGCTAAGCAAAAGGCAAGTAAAAAAAAAGATTTAGACAAACTTATACATGTTGTTCGACAAGTTTTTGTAATGAAAAATGATTTTTGATTTAATTAAAATAAAAAGGAAAATTATCAGAATTACAAAATGTCCAAAAAGATTATAAATAAGTTTTTTTTTATATTAATAAAGAATCTAATATATATCTCGATCTTTGTTGGAGATAAAGAATTGTAACAACTGCTAGAAAATTTTTAAAACAAAGATTCTAATTAAGAAAAACATTTGACTAGTTAATTCTTTGGTTTTATGACTATTTAAGTTTATAATTAGATTTTGTGAATTGTTTTTAAATGAAAGAAGGTTATTCTATTTTTTTTACAAGACATTAGCTTTCAATAAAATTACTGAACAATTAAAAGGGAAATAATCATAGTTAAATTATTTTTGAACAAAACATATATCAGTAATTAAAACTTAAAATATTAACAGGTTTATATTATGGTCAATTTAAGTTAGAATACCTGGAACTTGTTGTAAAATGCTTAGAAGAGTGAGGTGTGCCTGAAGGTCATTGATGTAAATTTACATGTAGAAAACAAAACTCACAAAAAAACTAGTATATTTGAACTGTAACACATTTTGAGTTTAGAAGAAAGAGAACTGACATGATTACTGTATGATTACTGACATGTATGTACATTTAGTAATTTGGAGATTTCATGATAAAAAAAAACTTCTGTCTAATAATGTGATTGAGTAACGACTGACATGCTAAGCGGTTGAACGGGTTCCAGGGTACAAGGATCATGTGTTGGTAGATTATGATGTTCCCCGCCAGGTCTCAGCACACGGTGGTGGCCTGGCCCGGAGACGATAATGGAAATGGAATGTTGATAAGGCAGATTTTATATTTAAAGTCTGAAGGACGTTACAGCTCTCCCCCCCCCCCGAAGGACGGAGTTAGGGTGGAGTGAAAAGGGGGGCCAGAAGGGCCTCCCACAAAATTTTGAAAAAGAGGGAAGAGAGAGAGCCTAGGGAAAAAAAATTCTCTCAGACAGATGTTTTAGACCCCAGAATACCTTAAAACTAACATGCATTGCGAGTGTCGCACTATATGGTACACCCTAACTTATACGTAGTTCGACAGAACCGGTCAATATACCTCCACCAAGATAAACAACAAAGAACAAAAATCACCAAACTTACCTATCTAAGGAAAGAAATGGACTCACTATGTCCTCGTCCGAGGACGACTTTGTGACGAAGAAACAGAAGAGTTCATGACGCTCTCTGAATTCTCGTCGCATCGATTACACCCGCGGAGTGCTCGATGTTATCATATATTTGGATAAGAGACATGTCAAGTACATGTGGCGGTCATTGCCGTTAAGTAGAACCTCATAGCTGATCAGACTACGGGTAGTATATGTCAAGTCCGGGAAACAGCGAGATATATCACTGAACAAAGAAAAATCAAAGTTCTCTTCGCCTGCCAACATCCATATATGTTGTGGCATAGAAGGGGCTCTATGGAGAGCTCAACCCATCAATACCCAAATATACAGATGTGTATATGGCTTAGATTAAATACGGCTTGGCTCCGTATTTTGTTCTGTTTTGCAGTATAAGGAAAGAAGACTACGATTTCTTTCTTACCTGTCAACGATTTTGTGCGGGACAAGAAAGATCAGATGAAACGTGAAGAAGACGGTTATAGAATTTTTAAATTTAATTTACGTAGTGTGGTTTGAGTTGTTTGACGTGTGCTTTTTTGATGAAACGGGGTGAGTTGGCAAAAGAAAGCGCAACTGTAACCGGAGTGAGAAAATCAATTATTCGAAAGGGGCCGGACCATCGAGGCATCAATTTAGCGGCCCGCTTGTCTATGGCAGAACTTAAAGGGTGTGTCTTACACCAGACGAGATCATTTATTTTATATTGATGGGGTTTTCTGAATTTATTATAAGTCTTTTCGACCTTTTGGTGCGCTTTCAAAATGTTATCGTTCGCCTGGCGCCAAATTTGTGAGGGATTGGTGTTAGGTTTTGGGAGAAGATCCTGTATGTTCCAACTGAGACTCAAAGGTGTATTGGGGAGAAAATTTAATAGAATTTTAAAAGGGGTTGCTTTGAGAGTCTCATGATGAGCGAAGTTAAAGGCCAGCTGAAGGCAGCAAAGGGAGTCGTCCCAAGAGGATTGGTTGTCTGAATGAAAGGCGATGAGGGCTGCCTTGAGGTTTCTGTTCAGTCTTTCCGCATTATTTGGTTAAGGGTTAAACGGGGATAAGGTAACATGTTTGATACCGCGAGAAAAACAAAAATTGTGGAAGACGTGTGATACGAAGTATTGGGAGTTGTCAGAGATCAATATTTTAGGAAAACCGAAATTTTGAAAAATGCTTTGGCTTAAGGCCTTAATGGTACTATGGGAAGTTGCATCTCTGACAGGAATAAGCCAGGTGAATTTTGAGAACTTGTCCACTGCGACCAGTATCATGTTGTAGCCCTGTTTTGTTCTGGGAAGCTTTCCTACATAATCGATGTGTAATTTTTCCATGGGACGATTGGGGACCGTTGAGGCAAGATATCCTAGTCTTGTGTTGTGCGCGGGTTTACTTACAGCACAAATCGAACAAGCTCGCACCTTAGAGGTGACATCCTGTTTCAGAGTCGGCCAAAAAAATTCTCCTTCACTTTAAACAAGGTTTTAAGTACTCCAAGATGACTACCCAAAACGGAGTCATGATGGTAATTAATTACCAGATCGACTAAGGACTGATGTAAGTAAATTCTGGTGGGCTTTTCTAAATGGTTTTTCAAGCAAAGTACACCTTTACTTAAACAGTACTTCTCCGAAGAGTTGTTCTGATCAAGGTCAGCGATGATGTTTTTCAAAATAGGGTCGGCCTTCTGATGAGTCTGGATGTCTGAAAAGCCAAAGGGAAATTAGTGAGGAGACTGGTACATGAAAATGCGGCGTTCTCTTCGTTGAAGCTTTCTGGTTCAAACATACGTGAGAGGGAGTCTGCTATGATGTTTTGAGTTCCTCGTATGTGCGCTACCTTAAATTTTAGTGAAGTCAACTTGGCAATCCATCGGCCTAATTTACCAAGCTGACGAGGACGTGCTAAAAGCTAAGAAAGGGCTTGGTTGTCGGTCTCTAGTAAGAATTCCCGATGTTCTAGATACTGTCTAAACTTTTCCACTCCAAAAAAACGGTAAGGCATTCGGCTTCATATGCAGATGAGGCTTTTCTTTCTGCAGGAGTTAAGGTACGTGATGCATACGCTATGGGCTGTCGTGAACCGTAAATTTCTTGGAGTAGAACTGCTCCCAGGGCCACCGAGCTCGCATCCTTTTGTAGGATGAAGGGTTTGGCAAAATCGGCCATCCGGAGGACCGGTGGCTGTGTTATTGCCTCCCGAAGATGTTTGAAAGCTTTCTCTTGCTCAGCTTGCCAAGAGAATTTCTGGCCCTTTCTTCGGAGCAGATTTAGAGGCGCAGCGTGCTCCGCGAAATTCGGAATAAATTTTGAAAAGAAGTTGACCATTCCAATGAATCTGGAAACGGCCTTAGGGTTCTTGGGTTGCGGAAAATTTCTCATGGCTTTAGTCCTAGATGGGTCAATTTGCACGCCGCGTGAAGAAACTAGGTGTCCTAAGAAACTTATCTCATTCACGGCGAAACGGACCTTATCTGGGTTGACAGTCAAGCCAGCCCGCCGCAAACGAGAAAGAACTTCCCGAAGATGTTGTTGATGCTCTTCCCAAGTTTTGGAGTAGATGACCAGGTCATCCAGGTAATTGAAGATGAATTTGAACTTGATGTGGTTGAAAACTTGATCAAGAAGTCTAGTGAGGACTTGGGCACCAGTACAGAGTCCGAAAGGGACTCGAGTAAATTGATAGAGCATCCAGGGAGTACAGAAACTGGTAAATTGTTTGGACTTTTGAGACAAAGGGATTTGATTATAAGCTGAGTTTAAATCAAAAACTGTGAAATATTTGGCACCGACAAACCAGTTAAAACTTTGGTGTAGATTAGGTAGCGGCACAGCTTCGACGACGATGTGTTGATTGAGTCTCCGATAATCAATCACCATCCTTGTTTTCTTTTCGGGATGTTGAACCAGAAAAACGGGTGAAGCATATGCCGAGAGGCTCGGTTCTACTACTCCTGAATCTAACAAATCTTTGATATGTTCACGGAGGTATTCAATTTTTGGGGGGCCAATTGGTATGGTGAACATTTGACTGGGGTGTTATCCTTAAGTTGAATGTCATATTCAAATAAATGGGTTAGTCCCAACTTCTTGGTGAGTACCTGAGGAAAATCGTCAATTATTCTCAAAATGGCGTTCTTGTTATCTTTCTGAAGATGACCTAAAGGATCAGGAGGAGTAGCTTCAGATGCTGAAGACACTATTTGCTTATGACACGTGTTACTAAATTTACATAACGGAAAGACAATAGACCTGGCAAATTTAAAATAGAATTTTTTTGCAGAGAGATCGAGTACCAGTCCCGTTCTCGAGATGAAGTCCGATCCAAGAATCAGAGGACACGACAACCTGTGTGCCACCAGAAAATCTACATTCCAACTGCAATGTTCCATTTTAAGATGTAGGACACAAGAGAAGGAAATGGGCAACCTTTCTCCAGAAGCCGTGACACAATCGGCCTTCACCTCGGTCATAGATTTAAACGCTTTGGTGTTTTTTAATTTATTGAAGAGTTCATTTGATATTACGCATCTTACTGAACCGGAGTCCAGCAGAGCATTGACTTTAAATTTGCCAAAAGCGACTTCCACCATAGGTAAAAACTGATCGGTCAGACCCCTAGACTTGAGTAAATTTTTTTTATTTTGAATGTTGCAGTTGGAAAGCTTGGAGGTGGAATAGGCCTGCCTGCGCCTATTCCCTAAAGAGAAGAATTTGCAACACCAGATATAATGACCGAGAGTGTCACAATAATAACAAACTGGTTTTAAGACATTTTTAAATTTATTACAAAGGTTTGTCCTCGTTTGATTTAAAGATAATTTAAAATTTTGAAAAGTAGGCCTATTACAAACATGTCGATCGGGTTTATACTTAGATCCGCTGTGGTTGGTTTTACTCTGAAATGCGGGCTTGGAACTACCAACTAAACTCCAAACCTGCCCCCGTTTTTTGAAGGATATTGCCCCCTTGAAAGTCGGTTCCGACACTCTGGGCTTCTATGCCCCGGCTGCCCGCAACTGTAACAAACCACAGGTGGTCTCGTGGCTCTAAAGTCTGGGTTTCTAATTTCGGGTCTCGTTGATGGAGCCCTTTGTCTGTCGGTGTACATTATGTTGTTGACATGAGCACACAGACGATCTAAATCGGCAAAATTGACTGGCCTGGTAGCAAAAACTAAACAGTTGCGGACTACGGGTGACAGTTCCTCCAGAATGACGTCCGTGACTTCCAATTCGGATTTATTTAAATTTAGTATTTCCGCAGATTCTTTAATGTCGTTGACAAAGATGTGTACTGCTTCGTTAGGTTTCTGAGGACGATAGTACAACTCTTGCACTAAGGAAATTAACCTCTTGGTAGGTATAAAGAGACTTAAGGCCTATTTATGAAAGGTATGGAAAGTCTGATGTCTTATCAGACACGAATTCAATGGTCCCTGAGCGTAAGGCATCAAGACATTATTATTATTCAAGGCTATATCTGGGTATGTTTTTACAATTTTTAAAGAGATTTTTATAAAATTTAACAATTTACTGAGGTCGAAACCATCTGTGTGAGGTAAGGTCTTAATAAGTAGTTCAGCCGGATGGCTCAACTTTCCATACAAGGAAACATAAGCACACTTTTGAGGATTGCTGGTTGTTTCTGGCTGTGGATCAGCCTGCGGGGTGGACAAGGCCGTATTTACATCGATGGAGCTCGATGTTTCTCCCAAGGTTGCTTTCGAGGGTCCGCCAGAAGGTGTTAGCGTTATGCTAACGTTTAGCTTCAACGGTACTAGTGTTTGTTCGAAGGCTTTGAATTTATCTTTTAAACCACCGAAGTTGGTTTGTAATTCGGACAGTTCCCGTTGGATGTTACTATCGGCGATTTTTAAATGTTCTGATTGTACACGAGTCAGGAACTCTAAACGCCTACCAAAGACATGCATTCGAGCACGAACGCGGATCATTTTGATGCCCCTTTCGGAGTCCAGGTTCTCCAAGTCGTCTTGTAGGACAAACAAGGAGTTCCTTGCCAAGGACAATTGCTGCACGAAAACTTCCTCGGTAAAAACGCCCAGATCAGGCTCGACTGAATTTTGCAGGAACGACCTAAGAGCAACTCGCATTTTTGAAACGATGTCTTTTTCTCCATCTCTAGCTACAATCTCGAAAGCAAGCTCTGTGTTTTTTAGGGCATCGACTAGTCTCAGCAAGTCCACTGCCATTTTGCCTATTACTGATTAAAAATAATAAAATTTCCTTTAAGATCACAAAGTAGAAATTGAAACGAACACACCCCCAAAAAAATAAATAAATTGACAGTTGTATATATGTATATTATGTGTATGTAAGAAACCAAACAAACAAGCAAAATGAATCCTCGAGAAAATTTTTGAAAATTTTGAAAAGTTTTTTTTGTTTTTTTATCTATTTTTCGATTTTTATTTATTTTATATTTATATTTTTTGTATTCTCAATAAAGCCTTGCCTGTCTGAATCGAATCCAGTGAATTACTAAAGTGTATTATGAAAATTTTCAAAAGAGAATGAAGGAAAAGAAAAGAAAAAAAATTTATCAAAATTGGTCTAGGTGTTCTTGTGAAATGTGTGTTTATGTGAAGTTATTTAGAGACTAATAAGTTTATGTAAAATAATAAAAAATAAAATCTTTAGTTTCATCAACAATGGTTGTTCAGTTTATGAAGTAAGCTGTATTGATAAAGAAAGGTGAGGTTTGTCCGGCACAAGATCAATTTAAAAATATTAAATTTTTATGGTTCCAAAAAAAGACAAATTTTATAATAAACCACGCTCTGCTACCAAAAACATGTTACCAGGCGACTGAAAAGTAAAGATTGTGGAACCTACTGGTAAACATGTTTTAAAAAAAGGAAAACAAATTTCATTAACAAGTGCTAAAATTTATTTAGCTTAAATTTGCTGAATTAAATTTGACCATTTACAAATACTTATAACAGACATTTCATAGTTTTTGGTTTTTGGTAAAAAAAAAAGAAGAAAATTACAAAGGTTTAGATTTCAGCTAAAAAAAGAATTTAAGTTTTTGGATATATAAAAAAAGGTCAAAATTGTGTATTACAGTTAACAAGATTTTGTATCATCAAATACTTAATTTACATATATATATGCTTAGAAGAGTGAGGTGTGCCTGAAGGTCATTGATGAAAATTTACATGTAGAAAACAAAACTCACAAAAAAACTAGTATAATTGATCTGTAACACATTTTGAGTTCAGAAGAAAGAGAACTGACATGATTACTGTATGATTACTGACATGATGTACATTTACTAATTTGGATATTTCATGATCAAAAAAAACTTCTGTCTAATAATGTGATTTAGAAACGACTGACATGCTAAGCGGTTGAACGGGTTCCAGGGTACAAGGATCATGTGTTGGTAGATTATGATGTTCCCCGCCAGGTCTCAGCACACGGTGGTGGCCTGGCCCGGAGGCGATTATGGAAATGGAATGTTGATAAGGCAGATTTTATATTTAAAGTCTGAAGGACGTTACATCTTAATCTGTATTATTATAAAACAATTTTTTTTTTATTTTAGAGGCAAGGCGTATATAAATGATTACGATTATTCATTATTTAAATTGGTCACATTAAATATGAAAATGGAGATGATCCAACTATATTATACTAGCAGAGTACCCGTCCTCCGTACAGGGTTGACGTATATTTGTATTTAGTGTTAAGGGAGATTTCAAGGCCAGTTGGGCGGTGCCCTGATGGAATGTCTAAATAAAAATTGGCTGATATGTTACCTAGGGACCCTAAGAATATCCATGTACAATTTCAACTCAATTTGTCCAGTAGTTTTTACGTTATTGAGTAACACACACACACACACACACACACACACACACACAGAGAGAAATAATTGGATTTTTATATAATAGTATAGATAAGTCCCCCGCTGTTTTTCCAGCTTTCTATAATTTTTAATCCAACTTTCGTCTAGTCCTAGATATAAAAATATGTTTAAATATACAGTACATATAAATATTTTAATACTTTAATAATTCTCAACTGAAAGACTAATTCAAAAGACTAAGGCTTTGTCATGTCTAACTTTTTAATTTACGTTTAATACATCCGCCCCTTATTTTGGTAATTAGTTGTAAAAAAAATTGCATTTACGACTGTAGAACCTTTGCACTTTGCTTTGTTGTCACTTCTTGTGCAATAGTAGTGGTTTACTTTAGAACTATTATCACATGTTGTCTAAACTCGACATTTGAGGCTGTTGACCTAACAGGATAAAGTCAAAATTATAAAACAGTGTTATTTCATGATAAGTCTTCCAACCAATATTATAGTGAATTTATATTTTTTATGCTATCGTATCATACCAACATTATATCTATAATTTTACTGAATAAAGTCTTTCATTATGTGATTTTCTTCAATACAATTAATAATATAATTGTTTATATTACTACTCACAATATTGTTTTAAAAATTTCATTTGTGTAATAAATTGTTTAAATTTTTAAAATGTGTTTTCCAAATATATTCATTAGTTTATTTGTACTTACTGAAAGCTAAACTAACAAATATAGAAAAGTAAATTCATTGTTTATAATGGTACAAACATTTCTGGGGTCTATTGCATTTTAAAATAAGAATACTATAACAAAACTATGAGATTGAAAATATATTTGCATAATAATAAAATCACACTTTCTTTTAAAATATTTCTTCTAAAAATGTATATACTATTGAAGTTGGGAATTTCGAACGGTTCGTCAAGCTTCAAGTTTAAACGGAAGACTTCGGAGTAAAATATTTATCTCATTTTAAATTTTCCTTTGGATATAATTTCGTGGAATTAAAACAAGGAAAGTGCATTAGAGTGACTTAGGTACAAGGGAATTAAACGAAAGATCTTAATATTTTTTTAAATTAAATAATAAAAGCAAATGTTTAGTTACTTAATGAAATATTTTTAAAACTCATTAGTAATATTCTTACCCTATTATGTGTTTATGTGGGTTTCGTGTATTTATTTCAAAAAAATTTAAAAATTACAGACATATTTTAATCAAATTCGTAGATCTCAAATAGCACAACTTAGAATTTAAGTCATTTTTGTAGAACTATATATGGTGTCAGTCGTAGGCATTTCGGTTTTTATATGCTTCTACAAGTAAGTTATTAGAATGAATACAGATGGTTTCAATATTTTCAAACGGAATAATTCTCAAACTCAAATCAATAATTGTTCATCTAGGAAGTACTCTGATAATTAATATAACACGTTATAAATGGCTATTGTTGTTTCTTATACAAGGTGTACGGTGGTTATTTAATAAAAACCAAGAAACTTTTCGTCCTTAAAAAAACGGTAGTGGGGGGGGGTGATCAAAGACGCTTGCCGTCAAATTGCTGAGTTGATTTCAGTAACAAATTCACAAGACAGGATTGTTGTATCGCTTTCCATGTACTGTCTAGTCCCTCAATTATACTTGAAGTTGGAAATAGAATAAAACATTCGACTGATCTGATATTTTACTGCCCAAAGATATTAAGATTATAAAATATATCCATATTTAACAATATTAAGCGTTATCGACATGAAAACTGTATAAGTTATCTTGGTTACAACATCCTAAAATGTTTATATCTCTAAAATTGTCACAGCTTCGTTTAGAAAATACGTTTTGAAAATGTTCGTTTTGGAATACGTAGTTCGAAAATGAATGAAAAATACAGTTAAATAATGACACTTTATATGGACAGATATATGAACTTTAAAAAAAATTAGATGACAAATACACACTTTGTCTTTATTGGGGCGAACACAGTGAAGTGATACCAGTGGAAAAAGGCGAGGTCACAAGATAAGATTTGTTGTGTTGCTTTTCTCGTAGTGTCCGGTCCTTAATAATATTACTTGGAGAGGGAAATAAATAGAATAAAATATTCTAATATCTGAAATTTTGCTTTCCAAATTCTTAAACATAAAAAAATGAAATTGGATTTGTTTTCATGCTTACAGCTTAGTAGAATGTATATATCTCTAAATCTATGATAGCTTTGATGATAATTTGGAATACGTAATTCGAAAGTAGAAAAAAAATACTAAAAAAAAGACACTTTAGATAAGTTGGATATAAATATTAACTTATAAAGATTTGACGAAATTTTATCTTTATTGTGATTTCAGTGAAATGCTACTACTTCGCGACAAAATGCACCAACTACATCGAATTTTGTTTTTTACCTTTCGTTATATGAGTATGAAACTTGAAAGATTAGCTTAATACCAGTATATAATTTATAGGTGTAGGTGTAGTATGTTATTGACGATTATGCCAGGCGCTAGTTGTAAAAGGTATTATGAATTCTTGTTCTTGTTTTAGTTAACTCTACAAACTATAGCAGCTACAATGATTTGGAAAACACAAATTGATATATGATGAAAAATACTATACAATAGTATCACTCTAAAACTGAAATAAGGACTTGTATCATTAGACGAAGAATGACGTTAATTTGTGTTTTACTTTACATCAGAACTCATTACTGGCGAAATACACAAACTTTACCAATTAATTAAAATACTATTTGTAACCATTTGCGGTCATTTGGTTACGTGAATATGAATGACTGTGAAGAACTTCGGTTTTAGAACAGTATATAACTTTTTGCGGAAGGTTGGTATTTAATGAGCGTTAAGTTGAATGGGAAAAAAGTAATTTCATCGCCGATGTTGGACTATTATTATGCTCTTTATCCGCTCTAGAGCGGATGATGCCAGAGTTTTAAAACAAATATTCATTAGTAAACAATTGTATCTCACTGACTAATTCTATACAGCTTAAAATAATAAAGATATTTCCACTTTAAAACTTGTATTGAAGTGATAACATTGTTTCAAATTTTTGGTAGGCTTGACTAGAAATAGTAGAGCTTCGAATTAACAATATCTACTTATGATAACAAAATATGATATAATATATTGCATACGTCAAAGATTCATTGTATATAATAGATAAAAGATTGGTTTTTTTTTATTGGGAGTAAGGAGGAATGAAAGCAACAGACAACAGCTGATAGCATCAGCTTTAGCAGAATTCTCAATTAAATGAAAAAGTCGTAAAAACTTGGCAAAATTTGAGGTTTATTCAAGATATTAATGAAAATATCAGTGTTACAAGAATTTTTTGCTGCTACTAGGCTGACATAAATCATCTCAGTTTCCAATATTGTTAGTACACAAAAATACAGATTATGCTTTGCCCAATCGGAGAAAAAAAAATCCGTTAGTGAAAATTGTTTCATATTTTCCTTGAATGGAAGATGTACTTGACCTCCATTTATTGGAATAGTTATCGTTTAGTCTCCAAAGTCCGCTGTATTACAAAAAAGACCTAACCGAAGACTACAATAATAGTTGAGGATATATTTAGGATTGAATATAAGTAATTCCTGGATGGTAGAAATACAAATACAATTGTTTATTATGTATATATATATATATAATGTATATATGCTGTATTTGACATTATCACTAGATATATTTTGGACAGGCTTGACTAAACAAAAAGTCCAGCCTCTAACTCAATCCGGAAGTCTAGATATTTTGATAGTATGATTCCTCTCTTTAATTTTCCCTTTCCTCGACCAATTTTATTCGTGTGGGACCCCAGACGTTTTGTTTTTGTGTGTGTTTTCGTTTGGCGTAACTGCATGACTTCGACACTCTCAGTAGCTTCACCTCCACTATTTCTGTGTATGCTAGTGTCGCGTCAACTTCCTGTGTCTCCAGCCAGTCGAGATAGAAACGTTTCACTTCTTGGGGGACTGAAGGACCCCACGCGACTACTCGCGTTACTGATTTTTCAAGAAGTTGTTTTTTTAGTTCTATATTTTAACCTGTGCAATGACGGGAACGTTTACAAATATGTTAAGAACGCGATCAAGAACAATTACGCATTTGGTTGGAAGAAACTACGAGTGATAATGAGGAGATGTTGGGACCTGATGATCCTGACGAAGCAGAAGAGGACTTCGTCGATGTTAATGTTTCCAGGAATGATGAGATAGATGATGGTGATAATTATAACGAGAATGATAACAACAACACGATTAAAACTGAAAATATTGACTATAATATTGAACAGGAAGTGCCAGTTCCGGAGCATTATAACCGAGCAGATAACCGTGAATTTTATATGGGTAAAGATAGGGAAACTAGTTGGTATCTAGAGCCACAAATGGCTTCAACATCCCGTACTCCTACATATAATATAATTCCTAATATTCATAGGCCTGGACCTATAAGACTATTCATAGTCTGGGTGCAAAATACTCTAAAACCCATATTCAGTCGTTTGAATGTATTTTTAACAATAAAATCACTACAAAAATTTTACATATACAAACATTTATATAGACAAAGTTAGGAACCAATTTGGAAGAGATCGGGATGCAAAGCCAACAGATTTATGTGAAATAAGAGCCATGTTTAGTCATTTTGTATTTGGCTGGTGTTTTGAAATCAAGTAGAAGAAATATTCTTGACATGTTTGACATGATATCAGGAAGTAGTGTCCTAGCTATCTATGTCACCATGAGTAAAAATCGCTTCCTTTTTTCTTGTGTGCTGTTTACGCTTTGATGAAGTACACACTCGAGATCAACGCAAGGCTGTAGATAAACTAGCAGCAATTAGGGATATTTTCGATTTATTTATTGCAAAAATGCTTTCAACCCAAGTGACTACATGACAATTGATGAACAATTGGTTGCATTTCGGGGGAATTGTACATTCCGTCAATACATACCAAGTAAAGCCGCGAAGTATAGAATAAATGTATTTGCACTTGTGTCATCTTCTAAATTGTACTGTAGAAACTTAAAGGTTTATGTTAAGGTTCAGCCAGAGGGACCATTCGAAATCAGTAATAAACCTCATAATTTAGTGTTACGTCTAACTGAACCATTATCTGGCTCAAAACGGAACATTACAGTTGATAAAACTTACTCTTCTCGAGACTATAAGAGGAAACAAGAAAGAAGTTCCTGCAATATTCTTGGCAGACAAAAATAGGCAAGTACACAGTAGCTTGTTTGGATATCAAGAAAAGGCTACTCTAGTTTCATGTGTTCCTAAGAAAGGCAAGGCTGTAATTGTGTTATCAACAATGAACAGGATTGGGGAAATTGACCCTACGAATTAGAGGAAACCAATTATAATAACAGACTATAATCACACGAAATTCGGCATTGATATTCTCGATAAGATGTTTCACCAATATGATGTAAGCAGGAATTCCAGAAGATGACCATTGACACTTTTATTCCACCTGATGAACGCAATAAACATTTTCCGCGCAAACAACCATGGGAATAATATTGTCAGACTGGAATATCTCACAATATTCCTAGGATACTACAGCTAAAATACAAGAACATTAATTTTACACCTTGAGGACCTTTGTGAGCCGCGAGAACAACCTGGGGATCCCGTTCTCGATGCCACATTTGCCCACGAGCAGCAGACAAGAAATCTAAGAAGAAATGTGGAAAATGCCATAATACTGTGTGCCCCAGTCATCAGTATTGATGTTTTTGAACAATCAATAATAATCTGTTTTTTGTTTGTTTTTATTAGTGAAATTCTATGACCCGGAGGTAATTTATAAGGATATTGATTTGAAAATAATTGAAATTATTTGATACAAACCTAATAGAATATTTTTATTTCTAAAACGATTCCCACCTTGTTCCCTTGTAATCTATAATATTAATACTACTGACCGATAATGATAATTAGAAGCTCGACTATTTCTAGTCAAGCCTACCAAAAATTTAAAGTAATGTTTATAAAAATGTTATTTCAATACAAGTTTTTAAGTAGAAATATCTTTATTAATTTAAGCTGTATAGAATATGTCAGTGAGATGTTGTACAATGGTTTACCAATGAAAGTTAGTTTTAGTATACAAACGTTCCAATAAAATTATAAACTAGAATACAGTTTTTATTGCCCTGAGTCCAATCTACCACAGTAAATGTGAATGTAATGGGGTATTATTGAATGGCAAGCCAAACATGTCTTTAAATATAAGATTAAAATAACATGTTGGATGTTATAAAATATCCGAAAAATATTAATTTATTTGGGAAGAGGAAAGGATAATAGATAATAAAAAAATATTTCCTTAAAGATACCAATTGTACCTTTAAATATCAAAGATATTAAATTAATATATAATATTTAAAAACAAACTACCTACCAGTCATAATCGTCCCTAAAAAACATACGACACACATAACCTTCGAAATCTATAATAGTGTCAGGGTCAGAAGAGAACAAAAGGAGCCTGATAGGAAAATTAATCAGAGGTTTTTATCCCAACACTAGATAAATTAAGAGAAGTGTATATAGATACAGCTAATTTCATACAAATGTCTTTAGCTAATATGGACTTCAATTTATTTTTAGACAAATCAACATCATCTACAGTTAGATTTCGACACAAATGTTTTTTTAAAATTAAATTTGAAATGTAAGAAAATTATTCCGAAAAATAATTTTTTTGTTCACAAAAATTGTTTTAAATGTATTAATTATGTAATAAGTAAAATAAAAAAGTATTTTTAAAAATTAGAATTTTACTTTAAAATTTCTGGATATTACTTTTCATTTGTCGAAACCCACATAAACACATAATAGGGTAATATTACTAATGAGTTTTAAAGATAATTCATCAAGTAACTAAACATTTACTTTTATTATTTAATTTTTTAAATATTAAGATCGTTGTTTAATCCCTTAAGAGGTACAATGCACTTTCCTTGTTATAATTCCACGAAATTGTATCTAAAGGAAAATTTAAAACGAGATAAATATTTTACTCCGAAATCTTCCGTTTAAACTTGAAGCTTGACGAACCGTTCGAAATTCACAACAACACTAGTATATACATTTTTAGAAGAAATATTTTAAAAGAAAGTGTGATTTTATTGTTATGCAAATATAGTTTAAATCTCAGTTTTGTTATAGTATTCTTATTTGAAAATGCAATAGATCCCATAAATGTTTGTACCATTATAAACAATGAATTTACTTTTCTATATTTGTTAGTTTAGCTTTCAGTAAATACAAATAAACTAATGAATATATTTGGAAAACATATTTTGAAAATCTAAACAATTTATTACACAAATAAAATTTAAAAAAGTATAAAATAATTTTTCATGACTCTTTTACAATTTTGAGTTAGGTTTTTTAGTGGCTATGGATGTACAGTATTTGGTATACTTGGAGAGAAAAACGTGGGGCGAAGCCAGTAAATAATACAAGTAGACAATCTGGATAAATTCATAACTAATTACAGTGAATCGGAAATGAGATTCCCTGTAATTTAATTTATTTAGTCCTCCTTAACTATCATAGATTGCTTGCGTCCCATGTTTTTCTCTCTAAGTATTCAAAATATATCCATAGCCACTAACAATCCTACCTCAAAGTTGTAGGATGGTTATGTTAATTATTTTATACTTTTTAGTTCGTTGTAAAAACGTGTTATGATAAAAAAATATTATTTGATTTATTATTTTCCACTGGTCACTTCACTGTGTTCGTCCCAAATAAAGACGAATTGAATATTTTGTCATCTATTTTTTTTTCAATAGATCATATTTCTGTCCATCTAAAGTGTCATTATTTTACTGTATTTTTCATACATTTTCGAACTACGTATTCCAAATTAACGACGCTGTCACAGTTTTAGAGATATAAACACTTTATGTATATTATCTAATTTTGTTTATGCAAAGGGTTTGATATTTAGTTGGTTTATGTATGATATAATAAGTTTGAATATAATTAATTCCTGGAGGGTACAAATAGAAAAAAATTGTTAATTAAATATATTTTGTGTTTGAAATTATCACAAGTTAAATTTTGGACAGGCTTGATTAATTCCTGGAGGGTACAAATAGAAAAAAAATTGTTAATTAAATATATTTTGTGTTTGAAATTATCACAAGTTAAATTTTGGACAGGCTTGATTAAACAAAAAGTCAAGCCATTAACTCAATCCGGAAGTCTTGATATTTTGAATGTATGATTCCTCTCTTTCATTTTCCCTTTCCTTGTCTGTCGCTTTCATTCCTCAATACTCCCAATAAAAAAATAACCGTTTGTCTTTCAATGAATCATTGTCCTATGCAATATACATGTATTGACCTATATGTATGAATGTATATTATGTAATGATGATGATATTATCAACATATATTATTATATTACAAATATATTTTATTATTAAAAGTTGATAATGGTCGAAGCTCGACTATTTCTAGTCAAGCCTACCATAAGTTTAAAATAATGCTAATTCTATTTCAATACAAGTATTAAAAGTAGAAATATCTTTATTAATTTAAGCCGTATAGAATATATCAGTGAAATATTGTACAATGGTTTACAAATGAAAGTTAGTTTTAAAACCATACTAATAATTAATTGATTACAATACTCTAAAATGTAAAAAGTGATACTCGTTATATGTAGTTTTGAAAAGAATATGTTCGGGAAATTAAGTGTAAAAATTATAATTTTAAGATTTATTTACAATATGTATTATTGAATTTTTCAATATTAAATAGTTCCTAAATAAATTTAGGTTTACACGGGTTAATTTCTTCAATTAACAAATCGGCAAGGCAATAAAAGTCGATTTTGCGTAATCCGACTATAACATTGTCTCTTTTAGAATAAATCTAGTGAATTGTTTCCTTGTATAAAGGTCCACTACTCTAGATTTATATTATTTCATTCTGACTTGATGCTCGACTAACTATTCCTAGTCAAGCATTCCAAAATTTGCAACAGATATTAACAACTATTGTTCAACATCTCTGACAGTGTAACGTCTTTCTTATTTCCAACTGTATAAAATAAGTCAGCGAGATGTTGAACCAATATATTATCAATATGGCTTTCATAAGGTATTTGATATCATTTGGTGTTCCAATAAAGTTATAAGCTAGAATAATAGAGTTTTTAGTGCCCAGAATCGAATCTACGACAATAAATGTGATTGTAGTGGGTATATATTGAATGGCAAACCAAACAAGTCTCTAAATAAAAGATTAATTGAACGTAAAAATAAAATGTTGGCTGTTATAAAAATATTTTATACAAAAGAGTAGATCCAGCTGCAATATCTAGAGTTAGCCATTAAGGTACCCATCAGTTAGGCTTGTCCAAATTTTAACGATTAATTTTTGTCTTCTTTGGATGTTATTGATCCTTCAATATCTTCATTGTTATTGAGAAGTAATTAGAATTTATCCATAAGTCTTAAATCAAATTGTATTGTAATTGCAACACAGGTTTTCTGACTAACTAGAAAATGATTCTATTTGATAACTAAACTCAAAATTGTCAACCTTTAAGAAATTATTTTATTTGAGGATATCATGTATATTTTTATTTGCTAAAGTATTTTATAAAAAATAATTTGAAGTAGACTTTTAAACGGATTTGAAGAACAAGACTAAACGATAACCATTCCCATAAAATGTTACATCTTCTATTCAAGGTTAATAAGAAAATAATTTCACTGACGGCTTTTTTACTCCGATTGGGCAAAAACAAATCTGAATTTTTGCGAAGTAACATTATTAAAAACTGAGATGATTTATCTCAGCCTAGTAGCAGCAAAAAAAATCTTGTACCACTGTGATATTTTCAATAATATCTTAAAAATACCTCAACTTTTGCCAAGTTTTTACAACTTTTTCATTTCATTGTGAACTCTGCTGAAAGCTCTTGCTATCTGCTTTTGTCTGTTGCTTTCGTTCATCGTTACTCCCAATAAAAACCATTTTTGTCTATTAATTACAATAAATCATTAACTTATGCAATATATTATAAATGATGATAATTATTTACTATATTATTACGTTCTAAATATATTTTATTATCATAAGCAGATATTGTTACAGTAATTAGAAAATCGACTATTTCTAGTTAAGCTTACTAAAAATTGAAATATTGTTTCTATTGCAACACAAGTTTTAAAATAAAAGTAGAAATATCATTATTATTTTAAGCTGTATAGAATATGTCTGTGAGATATTGTACAATGGTTTACAATAAATGTTTGTTTTAAAACTCTCTGACATCATCCGCTCTTGAGCAGATAAAGAGCGTAATAATATTAACGCATATTATTCCATTCTAACCATATTGTATAATCATAAATAGATATTGCTTATTCGAAGCTCGACTATTTGTATTATCATAAGTAGATATTGCTTATTCGAAGCTCAACTATTTCTAGTCAAGCCTACCAAAATTTAAAACAACGTTATCACTTTAATTGAAGTTTTAAAAGTGGAAATATATTTATTATTTTAAGCTGTATAGAATAAATCAGTGAGATATTGTTTAATTAATTTAATAAAACTGGCATCATCCACAATAGAGCGGATAAAGAGCGTAGTAGTCCAACATAGGCGATGAAATTACTTTTTTTTCAATTCAACTTTACGCTTAATAAATACCTACCTTCCGCGATAAGTTATATACCGTTTTAAAGACTTTTTTTGTAATGTAACGGATTTTGGAGAACAATTCTAAACGATAGCCATTCCCATAAATGGAGGTTAAGTACAGCTTCCATTCAAGGTTAAGATTAAACTGATTTCACTAGAGGATTTTTTTCTCCGATTGGGCAAACCAAAATCTGTATTTTTGTGTAGTAACAATATTAAAAACTGAGATGATTTCAATATTTAAACGATATCATAAAATTGTAAAATGAGCTACATAAAAACCGGTTTCTTCGTGGATGCCAAGCCCATACTCACTGTAAGTAAGGCCGTTAAATCATGAAATATTCTTCGTTAAAGTTACTAGTTTCAACGTACATTACATTTCTAATGTACAAATATTTATTATTTACAGAGTTGTAATTAGTATGGCATCTAAAGCTTTGGACCTTGCAGACTCTGCAAACACCTTTTTAAAAATATTTAGCTAAAAATATTTGTTTCAGTGTCAAAAAGTTTTTCAATAAAAAGAAATTTTATTTCTTATAAAAAAAAATCTTGTTCTTTATATTATTTGAAGAAAAAAAATGTCCTCATAACTTTTTCTGAAAGTGTTTTCCCTCGGAGCTATTTAAGATGGAAAATTCCAACTTTCAACTCTAAAATCAACGTTTGTTTTTTAAATTTTTCCCATAACTATTGCACGTAGAAAGAATTTTAACCTCTCAATAGAAAGGTGAAAAAAATATATAAATTATTAATAATATTTAAATTTGTCTGACCTTATTTGGAAAGTTTATATCGCGCGCAAAACATGGCGGTGTAGATTTGCCTCTTAGCCAACTTTCGCCACAATTTTCTCAGGAACCCTAGAATAAAAATTGTGAACACTTAATTTATATACATGAAAGTTATCTTTAATTTGAGATTAATTAGAACATCCTATCATTTATAAAAAAAAATTATGTAGCCAAAAATATTTTTTTACAATTATAAAAAATGGGTTACCCAGAGAGGGGGGAGGGGAAGCTTAGCTCAAAAATACAACTAGGATATATTGAAATATAATATATATTCTTTATTATGGTCAGAAATTTTGGTTGCTATACATAACGTAATTTTTGGCCCATATATTTATAATGCTTCCAAAACTTGATACATTTTTCAAATTTTTTGTTAAACTATATTAAAAATGAGAAACTGTATGGAGTATTTATGGAGCCATATCTGTATGTCGGTCATACCACTTAATAGAGGCAAGTAAGCATGTGGGTATTTTATACATCACTCAATGCCTAAGAACAACCATACTTTATGATTACAGATTTACCCCGTTAAAATAATAACGAAATTAGAAAAAAAAAATGTAACTATGAATAATTTTCGCAACATTTTATTATTTTTTTTTGTATCTCCGTATCAAACGATATATGGCTATTTCCTGTAAAAAAAAAAGTAAAAATATTTCTTCACCAAAATTAACTATTTTATTGCTAATATCTCATTCTTTATTATTAAAAATAAATTTGAATTTTAATTATTGGTAGATAAATCCATTATCTTTAAAATGCTTTTTTTTTCTTTCTTTCTAAAACTCAAAAAATTTTATGAAAAAAATAAATAAAAGGTAAATAATTGAATACCAAAATACTAATATATCTTGGCGCGGGATCAAGTGTCGCACCAACAAATAATCAAATTTATAGGCTATATATTTTAAATACATTTAAGAATGGATTATAATTTACCGTTAGATATCATTTGTTTATATCCAGTTTTTTAATAATAGACGATAAATATGTGCGCAGCTATACAACTATGGATGTAGAAAGTAAACAAACACATTTCTAAGTTTGTTCAGTTTAGAATTGGAGTTCCTGTGTTGTGTTATGTGCTCTATTTTAAAGAATTTGTGTTTTGAATAAATAATATATATTTTCTTGGTCAAGGTAAGATTGTCAATTCAAATTATAGATATTAATAATAATTACATAGTTCATATAGTAATAATATTGATAATACGCTGAAAAAAAACTGTCTTAGTGGCGTATTTTTTGAGTTATTTAATTTCCCATAATTAGTAAAAAGATCTCTGACCCCAAAAACCTATCCAGTGTACAAACGCCTGCCCACATACTGTTTATGGAGTTAATGTTTGAAAAAACCATTTCATGGGTCGTTTTTGCCAATTTACACCCCTAAAATTATTAAGATTAGTATTAAAACTATATTCCCATATGAATAGTAATCATTGAAAGAATCAGAATAATTTTAAATTGTTAAACTTTTCCGTAGTAAATGAAGATTATTTTTAAATAGACACACTGTATATTAGACTAAAAATGAAATATATACTGAGACGAAGACATATATTAAAAATGAGAAACTGTATGGAGTATTTATGGAGCCATATCTGTATGTCGGTCATACCACTTAATAGAGGCAAGTAAGCATGTGGGTATTTTATACATCACTCAATGCCTAAGAACAACCATACTTTATGATTACAGATTTACCCCGTTAAAATCTTAAAGGCATTAAAATAGTTAATTGCCAAAGTAAAGCTTTCAGTTTTAAATATTTATGAATTCATTTACGGAAAAAATTATACATGTTTGGCTTGTCATTCAATAATACCCCATTACATTGACATTTATTATAGTAGATTTTTATCGGGGCACTAAAAACTGAAAGTTTGTATACATACAAATGATATCAAATATCTTATTGAAACCATAATGATAATATATTGGTACAACATTTCTCTGACATATTTTATGCAGTATGCAAATTTTGGAGCGTTTGACTACGAATAGTTAGTCGAGCATCAAGTCAGAATGAAATATTCTTTTTTGTTAAATTTAGAGTTGTGGACCTTTATACAAGGAAACAATTCAGTACGTTTTTTTCTAAAAGAGACTACAATGTTATAATCGGATTGGACAAACACAATTTTATTGACTTGTTAATTAAGGAAATTAACCCTTGTAAGACGAAGTTTATTTAGGAACTAAATAATATTGCAAAGTTCAATAATGCATATGTAAATAAATCCTAAATTATATATTTTACTCTTAGTTTCCAGAACATAAATCTGTTCAAAAGTATATATAGCGAGTGTCGCTTTTTACTTTTTAGAGTATTGTAAATCAATTTTTAGTATGGTTTTAAAACTAAATTTCATTTTAAACCATTGTACAATATCTCACTGACATATTCTATATAGCTTAAATTATTAAAGATATTTCTAATTTTAAAACTTGTATTTAAATAGCATTTTTAAAAATATTTTAAATTTTTGGTAAGCTTGACTAGAAATAGTCGAGCTTCGAATAACCATTATCAACTTATAATAATAAATCATGTTTGGAATATATATATATATATATATATATATATATATATATATATATATATATATAATGAATAATTTTTTTTTTTATTTCTACCCTCCAGGAGTTAATAGATCTTCATTAATGAATGTATGTAGTCTTCGGTTAGATCTTTTTAGTAATATAGCGGACTTTGTGGACTAAAGGTTAAGCATTCCCATAAAAGGAGGTCTAGTAACATCTTTCATTCAAGGTTAATATGAAACTGATTTCACTAAGGGATTTTTTTTCTCCGATTGGGCAAAGCGAAATCGGTATTTTTGTGTGGTAACAATATTGAAAACTGAGATGATGGCCTAGTAGCAGCAAAAAAAAACACTGCTATTTTCATTAATATCTTGAATAAACCTCAAGTTTTAATAACGACTTTTTCATTTTAATTGAGAACACTGTTAAAGTTGATGCTATCAGCTGTTGTCCGTCGCTTTCATTCCTTGTCACTCCCAATAAAAACAATCTTATTTCTATTACATACAATGAATCATTGACCTATGCATTATATTCTAAATGATGATAATCAAATTAACGCATATTATTACATTCTATATGTAATATATTGAGGGTACATTTTGTACTCGCAACATACTAACTAAAAAAACTGGGGTGTAGAAATAATTACACTAGATTGAAATTAAAACATGGTCTAATCTTCTTGCTGGCTGGGAACAGAGTAGGACGCTCAAAATGGTGTGTTCAGGGGTGTTGCTTTGTGAGGGTGGGGGTTAGGAATAGACCAATCATTTATTTGATATATCTTTGTTACATATCCTCTACCTGTACAGACTAGATAACAAAATACGTACTTTCAACTTGACTCAAGGTCAATGTGCATTCAATACATTCCACTCCTCCCTCCAATTTTACAAATCTACCTTTTTTAAATTTTTTTTATTACAATAACAAATTTTATTATTTAATCCAAATTACAAATTTTAATTAAAAATTTTACTATTCCACTAATCATTTAACAACATAAAAATAATTATAAGTCCTGCCAGGTAAACAAAACACTTACATACCAAAAAATACTAATTGAACAAAAACAACATTTTTTTTAAATTTTTATAAACTGAATTTAACTTTTAAATTAATGAAACAATTCTTTTATATCAGAAAAATAAAACTACTGTATTACTGATCTTAAAATAATACATTTAAACATAATACATAACTCTACTGTGACAAATGATTACAATATTTATTTACAGGTTTCCTTTCCCTCATAGGATATCTCCGAGTAACAATTGGAGAATTAACAATTGGTGTTAATGACTTCCTTTCTACACTAGGCCTACCGTCATTTCCTCCCCTCTCATCCCTGTTAGGACTGGGAGTCTGACAGACAGCTGATCCTTGTTGATCTGTATTGTCAATTTTTAAAGTATGAGCTACTGTCTCTTGTGAGACTGGTAATACCGGTTCAACAGGTTTTTCATTTATTTCTGAATTTAAACCTATCAGCTGATCAATATGTCTTTTCCATATTATGCCTGACATTAATTTAACTAAGTAAGACACGTTAGACAGTTGTTTAATTACTGTACCCTGGATCCATTTATTTTTAGTTCTGTAATCTCTTATCATTACTGTTTGATTTGGAAATAATTTTCTAGTTTTCGTACCACCAGCATATTCTACTTGTTTCTTTTGATTTTTACGTACTAATTCTGGAAAATTTGGTCTTAATAAATCTAATCTAGTCCTTAATTTCCTGTTAAACATTAGTTTAGCAGGTGACTCATTTGTTGTTAAATGGATCGAGTTACGGTAATTCAACAAAAACTGATTTATGGCTAAATCAAAGTCAATATTTTCCTTTAATGCAATTTTTAACCTATTCTTTACATGTTTTACGGCGTTTTCAGCTAAACCGTTAGTTTGAGGATGATACGGTGAAATTAATGTGTGTTGTATTCCATTATTAGTTAAAAACCTTTCAAAATCATTAGATGTAAAAGGGGGACCATTATCTGAGCAAATATGTTCTACGATACCAAATCTTGCAAATAAATCTCTTAAATGTTTAATTGTTTGGTTAGCACTTGTATTATTAACTTCTAAAACTTCTAACCATTTACTGAAAGCATCTACTACAACTAAATACATTTTGTTTTTAATTGGCCCTAAGAAATCTAGGTGAATGCGTTGCCAAGGTTTTTGTGGATAGCTCCATACATGGAGTTCACTCTTAGGCGGATTTTGCCTTACTAAAATACATGATTCACAACTATTTGCTAAACTTTCAATGTCTTGATCTAAACCAGGCCACCAAAAATACGACCTAGCTAAAGATTTCATCTTTACAATTCCTAGATGTCCTACGTGTAGTTCATTTAATACATACAATCTTAATGACTTAGGAATAATTACTCTATGACCCCATAACAGAATATCCCCTTCTACTGACAATTCATCTTTTCTACGGACAAAATCATTTATATCTACTTTACATTTATTTAACATATCTGTAGACCAACCGTATTTTAAAACATTTAAAATTACCTTCAATATTGAATCTTTTTTTGTTTCTTCTCTAACATCTTTAAAATTTATAGGTATATTATCTTCAACTATATTTTGAAGATAAGTACCAATTACATCATTTTCATTTTCTTGGGTACTTAATTCTAAAGGTTCAGAAATAGGCAACCTAGATAAACCATCAGCATTTCCATGATCTTGTGATCTTACATAACAAATATTAAAGTTATATGCTGATAAGAAAAGAGCATATCTTTGTAGTCTACTGGCAGCCATAAGAGGTAAACCTCTCTTTGGTCCAAAAATGCTCAGCAACGGCTTATGGTCGGTTTTTAAAGTAAAATGTCTTCCCCATAAATACTGATTTAATTTTTTAATACTCCAAACAATAGCTAATGCTTCTTTATCAATTTGGGAATAATTAGTTTCAGCTTTACTAAGTGTCCTTGACACATACGCAATTGGACGTTCTATTCCTTCAGGTTGTAACTGAGATAAAACACAACCAATACCATAAGCTGATGCATCACATGCTAGTGTAAGATTCAATTCCGGATTATAATGCGCTAATACTTTTGGTGATACTAATACATCCTTAATTTGCTTAAAAGCTATCATTTCCTTATTACCAAATTTAAATTCTACTTCATCTTTTAGTAAATTATACAACGGATACAATATATTAGTTATGTTTTTTACAAATCTTGCATAATAATTGACTAAACCAAGAAAACCCTTTAATTGTGATACATTTTCCGGAATTGGAGCTTGCACTATGGCCTTTATTTTACTTTCGGCTTTATGCAACCCATGTTTATCAATTACATAACCTAAATATTCTACACTTGGTTTAAAGAATTCACATTTATTTCTTTCAATGGTTAATCCATTTTCTTTTAACCTACCTAACACTTGTCTAAGCCTATCATAATGTTGCTTTGTGTCACATCCAGTAATTAAAATATCGTCTAAAAATACTATTACCCCTTCTATACCTAATAATATTTTTTCAATTATTTTCTGAAAAATGCCAGGGGCTGACGAAATTCCATAAGGAATTCTATTATATGCAAACAATCCCTTATGTGTACTGATTGTTACTAATTCTTTTGACTCATCGCTTAACTCTATTTGTTGATAAGCTTGTCTTAAATCTAATTTAGTAAAAGATTCCCCTTTATGTAAACTGGCAAATAATTCTTCAATTCTAGGTAAAGGATATTTTTCTACCCTTAAAGATGGATTTAATGTGACCTTATAATCCCCACAAATTCTTAGTTGTCCATTTTTTTTTAATATAGGAACTATTGGAGTTCCCCAATCTGAATTTTTAATAGGACATAAAATATTTTCAGACACTATGCGATTTAACTCTGCCTCTACCTTAGGCTTCATAGCAAAAGGAATAGGTCTAGGTTTACAATATTTAGGAGTAACATTTTCTTTTAATTCTAGCTTGATTTTTGATTTATTATATAACCCTATTTTATCGTTCATAACTTCTGGAAATTCCTTACATAAAGAATTAATTAATTCTAACCTGTTAGTATTATTTTCACATTCAACATATTTCAATGGAATTTTTATTTCTACTTGCAACTCTTTTAGCCAATCTCTACCCATGAGTGTTGGACCTCCTTTTTTAATTACATACAAACTTAATTTTTTATTTACACCCTTATAATTGACATTAACTTTTATCATACCAAGTGGAATTATTGGTGTTTTCGTGTAAGAATGTAACCTTAACCTAGTTGCTTCTAGTGTAACATATCTAAAATTGTTTTGATAGAAAACATCTGACATAACTGTTACTGGTGACCCTGTATCAAGTTCCATGACCACCGCTCTATTGTTTATATTAACCTTTACTCTAACAGGTTCACAAATTTGAAATTTAGAATTATTATATAAAATCTCTACTGAATCATTATTAATGTTACTTACATCTCTATTAAATGAATTGTATTTTGATCCATTCTCATTATTTTCAAAAGTAGAAGTTTCAACATAATTGTGGGCATTAGGCCTGAATTTATTATTTTTATTATAAGTTTGTTTATATCTGCCCAAAATATCTGACTTACAGGCTTTCCTAAAATTATTAGAATTTTGGTTTGTACTTACAGCATTTCTGCACACAGATTTTAAATGACCTTGTTTACCACATACAAAACATTTGAAACTTTTAAATTTACAAACACTGACATAATGACCCATTTTTCCACAACACGAACACTTCACAAAACTCTCTTCTTTCTCTCCCCTTTTTCGATTGAAAGGTTGATGATTGTACCTGGTTCCTTTCGCCATACGGTGTAGTCCTTTGTGAAAATTTCCTGTGTTGTTTCCTGTTGAGAAGGTTAGGGCGTTGTTTTCTGCTGCTTCCTGTGATGTAGCTATGTGAACAGCTTTATCGAAAGTCAATTTCGATTCTCCCAGAAGTCGTTGTTTAATCGTTTCACTTCGTAGGCCGCTTACTAGACGATCCCTTAAATAATCAGTCAAATTTTCTTTGAACTCACAATGGGTAGACAGTTTTTTTAATTGAGCCACATACTCCGCGATATTTTCTTGTTCTAATTGGTTTCGTAAACTAAATTTATATCTTTCTGCAATAAAAGATGGACGTGGATATAACTGTTCCTGTAGTAATTTCACTATTTCATCGTATGTTTTAGATGCCGGTTTTTCCGGTATACACAAATCTCTCAATAAATTATAAGTTTTTACACCAATCACAGTTAATAAAGTACTTACTTTCTTTTTTTCATCAATGTCGTTGCATTGAATAAACAATTCGAACCGTTCAATGTACGATTGCCAACTTTCTTCTGCACTGTTAAAATCGACCATGCGACCGACCGTCGCCATTTTGTTTTCCAAAACCAAGCACGTTCACTAAACAATGTATGCCTTTCCACACACGTATGTACTTTTATAAAATATGTGTAACGCCTTCCCGTATACACTCTCGATATTTAACAATTTTTGTGTTACGCCTTACCGTACACAACTCTAAAGTAGTTAATAAAGTTTTCTAAACAATTTACTGAACACATGTGGTTTGTCGTTACAAACTCTATATTTTCTGGCTTTACACACTGCCGTTAAGTTACTTTTAATCCTCGTCGCCACTGTAATATATTGAGGGTACATTTTGTACTCGCAACATACTAACTAAAAAAACTGGGGTGTAGAAATAATTACACTAGATTGAAATTAAAACATGGTCTAATCTTCTTGCTGGCTAAGAACAGAGTAGGACGCTCAAAATGGTGTGTTCAGGGGTGTTGCTTTGTGAGGGTGGGGGTTAGGAATAGACCAATCATTTATTTGATATATCTTTGTTACATATCCTCTACCTGTACAGACTAGATAACAAAATACGTACTTTCAACTTGACTCAAGGTCAATGTGCATTCAATACATTCCACTATACATATTGTATTATCATAAGTAGATATTGCTTATTCGAAGCTCGACTATTTCTAGTACAGCGTACCAAAAATTTAAAATCTATTTTAATACAGGTTTTAAAATTAGAAATGGCATTATTAATTTAAGCCGTGTAGAATATGTCAGTGAGATATTGTACAAGAATGGCTCTAATTATTGTGACTCTAATTTATACTTTATAATGACTTAACTCTGAAATAATTACAAGGTTTATACACGATGTTTGTTTGCCTTTCTTATGGACTGTCTGAAGTCTCAAATGTTCAAAAAAGCACTTACTCGCCCAACGTGGTAAACCTTTGTGTATTACAGAGCCTTGTAGCTGCAGGCGACATCAACTATTGTGGGTGGGAACACAAAACTGCTAGCTGTATTATAAATACAAATATATATTAGTACTGTTTTTATAGGCATACGAATGATATCAAATATGTTATTGACACTATATTGGTAATATTTTGGTACAACTTCTCGCTGATATATTTTATACAGTTCACAATAAGAAACACGCAAATACTGTCAAAGATATTAAACTAAACAATAAAAATCAATATAATATATAAAAATTTTGGAATGCTTGACTAGGAATAGTTAGTCGAGCATCAAGTCAGAATGTAATATATATAAATAGACCTTTATACAAGGAAACAATTCAGTAGATGTTTATTCTGAAATAGACTACAATGTTATACTGTAATTGATTACAAAAAAATCGACTTTATTGACTTGTTAATTGAAGAAAGTAACCTGAGTAAGACTAAATTTATTTAGGAGCTATTTAATATTACAAAGTTCAATAATACACATTGAAAATAAATCTTAAAATTATAGTTTTTACTTTTATTTTCCCGATCACATTCTTTTCTAAAGCATATAATAGTGTGTTGATTTTACTTTTTGGAGTATTGTAATCAATTTATGGTGTTCGAATAAAGAAAAAACAGGGTTATTTTACCGATCCAACTATATATATAGTTCAATGTGTTGAAGTAACTGGTTCCTTAAAAGTGATTTTGCCCATGGTTTGGTTGCTAGCATCGCCTTATAATATATAATTAGGCTATATTTACCGCTATAAATATAAGATATCGCTATCAATAGAACTATAACAGTTTAGTAGTGATTATTTTTATGATTTATAGAAACAAATCCTGCTAAGAAACAATTTATCTAAATATAAATATTTGTTAAATAATAATGAAAAATGCATTTTAAGTTGTATTTTTAATGAAGAATATTACACCATATTAAACCCTCAGGGCGTTTCATGGCTAGTGATCTTACTTTGTGATTTCTTCTTCTTTTTATAATAGAACGATGACAGAGAGAGGTTTGCTTTTTGGAATTGAAAAACAGTAATTTAATCGGAATTACTATTACGTTTCAGTTTCATTGATTTTGCTTAGTTGTGGATTGAAGATATTATAATAAAATATATTTAGCATTAAATATATTGCATTATTATTAATATCATTTATAATTCATTTTTTCATCATCAAAAGAGGTGAATGATTTATTGAAAGTAATAAAAAAAATATTGTTTTTTATTATCAGTAATGAAACGAAAGTGACAAAAGCAAATAGGATCAGATTTAGCACAAATTGAAATTTCACACTGAAATAAAATGACCCGTCAATACTTGGCACAGGATGAAAGTTTTTTTCAAGATATATTGAATATCATAGTTTTAATAACTTTAAGCGATGTACTTGGGTTACAATTAATTTTCTTCTCCAACTAATCTGAAAAATATAATCCTTGTATTTTATCCTCAAAAACGTTGATATTTAACATTTCGTTATCGTATATAATTGAAACTTTATTGGTTATCTTAGTTACATCTTCAGTGAATGTATATATATATATAGATTAACTGATTCTATATATATATATATATATATATAGAATATATATAAAACTGTGAGACCTTTAGTAATTTGGAATACGTGAGACACTTTAGCTAAGTTGGACTTAATTATTGTATTAACTTATGAAAATTAGACGAAGAATACGTAATTTTATCTTTATTGCGATTTTAGTGAAGTGCGGCAAAATACACCAACATCGTCGAATTTTTGTTTTTTACCTTTCGTTATATGAGTATGAAACTTGAAAGATTAGCTTAATACCAGTATGTAGTTTATTGGTGTAGGAGTAGGATGTCATTGACGTTCATGTCAGGCGTTAGTTGTAAAAAAGTATTATGAATTCGTATTTTAGTTAACTCTAGAAACTATAGCAGCTGCAATGCTTTGGAAACACAAATTGAAAAATACTATACAATAGTATTACTCTAAAACTGAAATAAGGACTAGTATCATTAGACGAAGAATAACGTTAATTTGTGTTTTACTTTACATCGGAACTCATTAGAGGCAAAATACACAAACTTCACCAATTAATTAAAATACTATTTGTAACAATTTACGGTCATTTGGTTACGTGAATATGAATGAGTGTGAAGAACTTCGGTTTTAGAACGGTTTAAAACTTTTTGCGGAATGTTATCGTTGTAGTCTTGTTCTCCAAATACGTTATAAAAGTCTTCTTCAAATAATATTTTACAAATTACTTTAGCAAATTAAAATATACATGATATCCTCAAATAAAAAAAAAAATCATAAAGGTTGACAATTTTGAGTTTAGTTATTAAATAGAATCATTTTATTGTTAGTCAGAAAACCTGTGTTTGATTTTAGACTTATGGGGAAATTCTATTTACTTCTCAATATCATTGAAGATATTTCAGGATAACTCTAGGTATTGCAGCTGGATCAACTTTCTTAGATCAAATATTTTTATAACAGCCAACATGTTATTTTTATGTTTAATTAATCTTATATTTGGAGACACGTTTGGCTTGCCTTTTTTTTGTTAATATCTTATGAAAATTTTGGAATGCTTGACTAGGAATAGTTTGTTGAGCATCATGTCAGAATGAAACAATCATTTTTGTTAAATTTAGAGAAGTGGACCTTTATACAAGAAACAACTCAATTTCTATACTCACTGTATAGATAATGTCAGTGAGATATTGTACAATGGTTTACAATGAATGTTTGTTTTAAAACTGTTTGGCATCATCCGCTCTAGAGCAGATAAAGAGCGTAATAATATTAACGCATATTATTACATTCAAAACATATTGTATTATAAGTATATATATTGCTTATTCGAAGCTCGACTATTTCTAGTCAAGCCTACCAAAATTTAAAACTGAGTTATTATTTTAATTCAATATTTAAAAGTGGAAATATCTTTTTTATTTTAATCTGTATAGAATAAGTCAGTGAGATATTTTTCAATGGTTTAAAACTCAGGCATCATCCACTATAGAGCGGATAAAGAGCTTAGTAGTCCAACATCGGCGATGAAATTACTTTCTTTTTTTTTTTTCAATTAAATTTTACTCTCATTAAATACCAACATTCCGCAATACGTTTTATACCGTTCTAAAGACTCTTTTTGTAATGTAACGGATTTCGGAGAACAAGACTAAACGATGACCATTCCCATAAATGGAGGTTAGGTACATCTTCCATTCAAGGTTAATATGGAACTGATTTCACTAAAGGATTTTTTCTCAGATTGGGCAAACCAAAATCTTTATTTTTTGTGTAGTAACAATATTGAAAACTAAGATGATTTCAATATTTAAACGATATCATAAAATTGTGAAAGTGAGCTACATAAAAACATGTTTCTTCGTGGATACCAAATTTTGGTTGCTTCACATAACGTAATTTTTGGCCCATATATTTATAATCCTTCCAAAACCACTGGGATATTTTCAATATCCAAAAAAAAGATTCATTATGAAATAATAATATTAAGTGAATGTTCTAAACCTTATTCTTACTGGTGTTGCCTCGTTGCCGTTAGGTGTTATAAGACAATCATAATTTGTCTACCATGTTCGATTGACATTAACTATAAAGTTTTTTTTTTTGTTTAATCGATAAATGTGTTATCAGACGATAGATAACTCTACTCATTTCTAAATAAACGGAATTATATAATCTTTGGCTCAACTAATAATCAAAATTGCCCAAGATTTGTTGCAATATACTTCGTCGAAAGTGAAAAACCTCAATCCGTTTAACTTGGCTTAGTATTTTAATTTTCTGACTTTTTATCATTGAATTTATAACTAACTAGGAGAATATTGAAATTTAAATTGAATATTGAAATAACTATGTATTAAAATGTTAGGTGGTTTTATCCTTTCTCTTGTTGTGAGAGATTCCTAACCTGAAAGCTGTGTCAACGTTCAATTTCTTTTCGTGGTATCGATTATTGCATTCTTGAAATATCTCCAAAGCTTAAATATTTAAAGATAAAAATAATGTTTAAGTTTTAGTAGTTGAATACATAACTTTTTTGTTAGTGTGAAAATTGGGCATCTCATAATATTGAATACACTAACCACACAATTCACATTTGCGATGTTTGGTAGAATAGATACAATAAATAATAAAAATAAATTGTTATTCACTGCCGTTTATTTGATTTATCAACAATCTTGTAATTTTATTAAAAAACATTTTGTGTATATATGAAAGAAATCTACATTTATTGTGGTAGATTGGACTCTGGCACTAAAAAATGTATTCTAGTTTATAACTTTAACAGAAAGTTTGTATACGTACAAATGATTTCAAATATCTTATTGAAACCATAATGATAATATATTGGTAAAACATCAGGCTGATATAATTTATTCATTTCGAAATAAGAAAGACGTCACTACTGTCAAAGCTATTGAACAATAATAGTAAATATTTTATGCAAATTTTGGAATGCTTGACTAGGAATAGTTAGTCGAGCATCAAGTCAGAATGAAATAATATAAATTTAGAGTAGTGGACCTTTATACAAGGAAACAATTCAGTACGTTTAATCTAAAAGAGACTACAATGTTATAATCCGATTACGCAAAATGGAGTTATTGACTAGCCTATTTGTTAATTGAAGAAATAAGCCTAAACTTATTTAGGAACTATTTAATATTGCAAAATTCAATAATACATATGTAAATAATCCTGAAAATAATAGTTTTTACTCTTAATTTTCTGAATATATTCTTTTCGAAAGTATATATAACGAGTGTCGCTTTTTACTTTTTAGAGTATTGTAATCAATTTTTAGTATGGTTTTAAAACTCACTTTCATTTGTAAACCATTGTACAATATCTCACTGACATATTATATACAGCTTAAATTAATAAAGATATTTCTACTTTTAAAATTTGTATTGAAATTAGTATTTTTATAAACATCAGTTTAAATTTTTGGTAGGCTTGACTAGAAATAGTCGAGCTTCGAATTACCATTATCAACTTATAATAATAAAATATATTTCTAATGTGAGTTGACATTATCATCATCATTTAGAATATATTGTATAGGTTGATCATTCATTGTAATTAATAGACAAATGGTTGTTTTTTATTGTGAGTAACGAGGAATGAAAGCGACAGATAGCATCAGCTAAAGCAGAGTTCTCAATTAAATTTAACCTCTTTTGTTCCACTCATGTTCCCTTCTGACCTTGACAATATTAAAGGTATCTAGTCTCGTATGTTTCTTAGAGGATAACTTTTTACAAATCGTTGGAAAGTAACTTGGTATACCCATTTACAAATCAGCTGTCCAGTTATATAATTTCATGGCAAATATTTATGTGTAGAGTTTAGTGTGATTATTTTGTATTGTGTAAGGTCTATTTATTTTCCGTTGCTGGTCCTAAAAATGGTTTACATTTTACAAAAGAGAGCTGTTATATTTTGTATGCTTTGGTCAGTAAATAAATGTACTCCAAAAACTGCTGCTGCATGCAACACAAAGTATGCATGTAATAACATATCACATTTTTACGTATGATAATTACCTGAAACGTGATTTGTTAATAAAAAATAAATAAATAAAAAATAATGTAATTAAGTTAACTCCACTATATCGTAAAATTATTTCATAAATTAATGTTTATAGCTAATTACTTTTAAAGCTAGGAGGCTATTGAAAGACGGGTCACAAGCTATAAAATGTTATTTTAAAATATTGAGTTTTAAATTGACAACATTCAACACATTTTGTGCTTAAAAAAAATTAATTCAAAATAACGAGTAAAAGTATTTTTCATTTATAAATTGGCAGTGTTTTAAACGGTTTAAAATGTCGTTTAGATTATCATTCCATTTCGATTATAATATTCTAATAAATGGCTTTTAAAACACAAGTGATATAACTAATGCTATTCTATCTTTTTTTATTTCATTTTATCTATAAGATTTTAATAAAAGGAACAAGAATTTCCAAGAAAAACAATTTTATCACTTCTAATTTTCTCCCTCGTAATTTATATAGAAAACTATCATTTGTCTCAATTTCTTTGTAAAACTTATTTACAACTGAAAAATAACAAGGAATAAACATGCATAAAAAACATTCATATTTAAAAAGTAAACGTGTTATATGATATTTTAAAATGAGTGTTCAGGTCAGTTAGACAAGTAGTTAATAAAATAACACAATTGTAAAACCTGTAAAGGAAACTCCCCAACATTACTCTTCTTTAGAAAAACTATAGCTAATATTTGATCCACCTAAATATCACCTTTGTTAAATTAACTACAGAATAATAGTGAAAAAGTTAATGTTTTTATATTTAATTTGAACACAGTTTTTGGAAAAAAAAAGCTGAGTAAATGAAATACATAACTATTCTTCCTATGTATATTCTATCACGCTTTCAATTTTATGAAATTTTACTGAATAAAATATTTTATTATGAACTTCAACACAATTAATAAAATAGTTGTATATATCACTACTCACAACAGTGATTTAAAATTTTTACTTGTGTATTTAATTGTTCAAATTTTCAAAATATGTTTTCCATACATATTCATTAGTTCATTTGTACTCACTAAAAGCTAAAGTAAGAAAAATAGAAAAGTAAATTCATTGTTTATAATGGTACAAACAATTCTTGGGTCTATTGCATTTTAAAATAAGTCCCTATAACAGACCTATGAGATTTAACATATATTTGCATAATAATAAAATCACACTTTCTTTTAAAATAAATATTTTTTTTATTGTATATACTATTGAAGTTGGGAATTTTGAACGGTTCGTCAAGCATCAAGTTTAAACGGAAGATTTCGGAGTAAAATATTTATCTCGTTTTAAATTTTCCTTTGGATATAATTTCGTGGAATTAAAACAAGGAAAGTGCATTAGAGTGACTTGTACCTCTTAAAGGGAATAAGCGAACGATCTTAATATTTTTAAAATTAAATAATAAAAGCAAATGTTTAGTTACTTAATGAAATATATTAAAAACACATTAGTAATATTCTTACCCTATTATGTGTTTTAACAGACATATAGTGGGTATTAACAGACATATAGTAGGTCTTATATACATATGTATAGTAGTATTAACAGACATATTTTAATCAAATTCGTAGATCTCCAATAGCACAGCATAATAGAATGAAGTTATTGTTGTAGAACTATATATGGTGTCAGTTGTAGGCAGTTCAGTTTTCGTATGCTTTTACAAGTAAGTTATTAGAAATTATACAGATAGTTTCAAGTTTTTCAGAACGGTAAGATTACATCAACCTGCCACCCAAGCCTTCTTTTGTAATCAAATCATATGCAAAATTTAGACAATATTTAGTACCTGGGATACTTTGGCCTGACATACTTAATAAATTATTTTGTATTATTTGATTCCATATTTTCTATGTTTTTTGTAACAAAATGAATGACAGTTGGCATCTCTTTGTTGATGACACTTGTCTAATTAATTCCATTATCAAAACTTGAAGACCGAAATAATTCTACTCAATTTAGTCAATAATAGAATGTTATATTACTTTAAACTAAGTGTAATTAAGATATCCTCTAAGTCTTGCTTTTCAACTCTAACCACAAAAGACTCCGTTCCGTCACTAAAAGTCCATCTTTAGTTACGTGAGAGTATTACACAGATCTAATATTCAATCGATGTCAAGATTTGACTTAAAAGTGCTTAAATTTAGGCAAATCTTGCACCCAGTTATAGGTAGAAATTCATTTGTTATAATTAGAATTTCAATTGAGTACTATTTTGGTTGGTAAATAACAATTTGTTCCCCCTTTATTCATCCACCTTAAAATTTGATTACAATTCTCTAAAAAGTAAAAAGCGACACTAGTTATATATACTTTTGAAAAGAATATGTTCGGGAAATAAAGAGTTAAAAATATAACTTTAAGATTTAGATACAATATTTATTATTGAACCTTTTTTCTTTGCATTCCTAAATAAATTTAGATTTAACCAAAAATAATTTAGAATTAGGATTACACCATAAATCTTTAATTATCAAATCGGCATGTTATAAAGTCAATTTTGCGAAATCCAATTATAACATTGTAGCCTCTTATAAAATAAACTTACTGAATTGTTTCCATGTATAAATTTCAACAACTCTACATATCACAAAAAAGAATTTTATGTTAAAATCATTCAGACTTGTTGCTCGACTAACTAGTCAAGCATTTGAAAATTTTCATGAAGTATCTAATATTCATTATATTGTCATAGCTTTGATAGTAGTAATATTTTTTTCTTATTTTGAACTGTATAAAATATGTCAGCAAAATTATCATCAATAAGATAGTTTCTATCATTTGTGTGTATAAAAACGTTCCGATAAAGTTATAAAGTAGACCGAGAAAAATATTTTGTTAAAGATAACCAAGTGTAGCCTCAAATTACAAAGAACAGTTGGGTTTTGTTTGTTTATAAACAAAATACCTACCAGTCATCATCGCCTCTAAGAAACATACGAGATACCTTGGATATCCTTAATAGTGTCAGAGTCAGACGAGAACAAGAGTTGAACAAAAGAGACCTGATGGAAAAATTTAAATAGAAGGTCTCCTAACCCAAGACTAGATATAGCTAGGACAATAATTCATTCTCATTCTAGACAAATGCCCTTAGCTAATATGAACTTTAATTTATTATTAGTCAAATCAACATCATCAACAGTTAGATTTCGACACAATTGTTTTTAAATAATATTGTAAATATGAAAATTATTCCACAAAATAATTTTTTAATTACAAAAAAAAGAAGTTTTCAAAGAAGAAATTATATAATAAGTAAAAAATAAATTATAAATGTTGGAATTTTACTTTTTAATTTCTGGATATTACTTTTCATGTGTCGAAATCTAACTGCAGATTATTTTAATTTATTTAAAGACAAATAAATGTCCACATTAGACATGGAGATTTGAAACTTATTATAATTGGACTTAATCTTATATTATATCTTTTACTGTAGATTTCTTACAAATTTTCTTTTTTACGATTAAATTACTAGATTGTTCATAAATGAAATGAACAGCTGGGAATAACAGTATTTTATTATTCTTTAGTGTGTTTTTATGAAACATATAATGAATTGTGTGGTTAATGTTTTCAATATCAATTATGAGAACTTTTCACACTAACAAAAAAATGATGTATTCAACTACTAAAAGTTAAACTTTTTTTCAATTTAATTATTTAAGATTAAGATATATATCAATTATATAATAATCGATACAACGAAAATAAATTGAACGTTGACAAAGCCTTCAATTTAGGAAACTCACACAACAAGAGAAAGTAACCACCTAAAATTTTAATACACAGTTCAATTTTTCCTAGTTATAAATTCAACGATAAATGCTCAAAAACATATATATGCTAGGCCAAGGTAAATGTATTGAGTTTTTCCACTTTCAAGGAAATACATTGCGATAAAATGTTGGGCAATTTTGATTATTAGTTGAGCCAAAGATTATATAATTCCATTGATTTCCAAGTGATTAGACACATCTATCGTCTGATATTATTACCTATTTCATTTTACTGCTGAAATAGCATTCAAAGTGCAAGAGACCTAATAGGCTACATGAAAGCCCTAGAGGGACTATCAACTGATAATATGAAATATCTCACTAAATATTGAAGTTACACATGAGACAATACTTATTTATTCTCTTATACCTTCTTATTGTTTAATGTTGTACATACATAAATAAAGCGCAAAGTAAAGTAGGCCTTACTAACGGGTATAGATTTGTATTTTGTTATTAAAATTGGTCATTTCTATAGATACAACTAAACTCTGGAAATTTAGGTTAAAATAACAGTGCAGAGGAGTCCATAAAATAATTTATGGAGGTCAGAAAGTTTTAAATCAGATTAAGCCAACTATCAACTACATTTTACCGTAGTAGAATTCATTTCCATGACGTCTAAAGACGAAAAATTCTCTCAGTGAGTTGTAAATTACTACTACACTTAAAAGACGATTTTGCCCATCGTTTGGTATGGTGTTATATATATATATCAAACTCCAAACAATCACCGCCTTATAAAATGTAAAATGAACATATAAAAGATCCCTACCTCTCGAATAACGTGAATGTAGGAAAAAACAAGTTTGTCAAGATATGGGAAATATAAAAAAGAGGAGTCATAAAGTCCAAGACTGTATAAAATGGGTGTAGATCCAGCTAGGTACCTCGGGGTTGATTTAGAGACTCGAATAAGTTGTTTAGTGAACCCTGTCCAAAAATTTTATTTATTTTGTAATTTAGCAATATTAAGTTAGTATTATTTCAAATCGTATAGACCGTTACATCAAAAGTTTAACAACATATTTTGGTCAAAACTGTCCAAAAACTTTATTTTTTTATTTAAAGACTGTTTAAATATAGACAGTTGTGTTAGATCGATTGTTTATCATTTTTATTTAGTCTCAGTTGAATTATAATACATGATTATTCAGCAAACATTTGTCATAGTCTTATACGAAAAAAGAATAAAATTAAGAAAAGGATATAACCAAAGTCTACATAGTGAAGATCTATTTATTTATGTTTGAATATAATTAATCCTGGAGGGTATATATATATATATATATATATATATATATAGTACTGTATTTGAAATTATCACAAGTTAAATTTTGGACAGGCTTGACTAAACAAAAAGTCAAGCCATTAACTCAATCCGGAAGTCTAGATATTTTGAATGTATGATTCCTCTCTTTCATTTTCCCTTTCCTTGAATTTTGGACAGGCTTGACTAAACAAAAAATCAAGCCTTTAACTCAATACGGAAGTCTAGATATTTTGAATGTATGATTCCTCTTTTATTTTCCCATTCCCTGTCTGTCGCTTTCATTCCTCGTTACTCCTAATAAAAAAAAATTTCTTGTCTATTAATTACGATGAATCATCAAACTTTGCAATATATTCTAAATGATGATGATAATATCAAACATATTTAATTATTATAAGTTGATAATGGTAATTCGAAGCTCGACTATTTCTAGTCAAGCCTACCAAAAATTTGAACTGATGTTTGTAATTTCAATACAAGTTTTAAAAGTAGAAATATCTTTATTAATTTAAGCTGTATTGAATACGTCAGTGAGATATTGTACAATGGTTTACAAATGAAAGTTAGTTTTAAAACCATACTAAAGATCAATTTTCAATACACTAAAAAAATTAAAAAAAACGACACTCGTTATATATACTTTTGAAAAGAATATGTTCAGGAAATTAAGAGTAAAAACTCTTTATTTACATATGTATTATTGAATTTTTCAATATTAAATAGTTCCTAAATAAATTTAGGTTTACACGTGTTAATTTCTCCAATTAACAAATAGGCTAGTTAATAACGTCGATTTTTTGTAATCCGATTATAACATTGTAGTCTCTTTTAGAAAAAAACGTACTGAATTGTTTCCTTGTATAAAAGTCCACCACTCTACATTTAACAAAAAAGAATATTTCATTCTGACTTGATGCTCGACTAACTATTCCTAGTCAAGCATTCCAAAATTTGCATAAAAATTTATTATTATTGTTCAATAGCTTTGACAGTAATTACGTCTTTCTTATTTCGAACTGTATAAAATAAGTCAGCGAGATGTTGAACCAATATATTATCAATATGACTTCCATAAGATATTTGATATCATTTGTACGTATAAAAACGTTCCAATAAAGTTATAAACTAAAATAATACAGTTTTTAGTGCCCTGAGTCCAATCTACGATAATAAATGTGAATGTAATGGGGATTTATTGAATGGCTAGCCAAACATGTCTCTAAATATAAGATTAATTGAACATAAAAATAACATACTGGCTGTTATAAAAATGTTGATCCAAAAGAGTAGATCCAGCTGCAATACCTAGAGGTAGCCATTAAAGTATCCATCAGTAAGGCTTGTCTAAAGTTTAATGAATAATTTCTGTCTTCTTTGGAAGATATTGATCCGGAAATATCTTCAATGTTATTTAGAAGTAAATAGAGTTTCTCCGTAAGTCTAAAAATCAAATTTTATTATGTGTTTATGTGGGTTTCGTGTATGTATTTCAAAAAAATTTAAAACTTACAGACATATTTTAATCAAATTCGTAGATCTCAGATAGCACAACTTAGAATTTATGTCATTTTTGTAGAACTATATATGGTGTCAGTCGTAGGCATTTCGGTTTTTATATGCTTCTACAAGTAAGTTATTAGAATGAATACAGATGGTTTCAATATTTTCAAACGGAATAATTCTCAAACTCAAATCAATAATTGTTCATCTAGGAAGTACTCTGATAATTAATATAACACGTTATAAATGGCTATTGTTGTTTCTTATACAAGGTGTACGGTGGTTATTTAATAAAAACCAAGAAACTTTTCGTCCTTAAAACAACGTTAGTGGGGGGGGGTGATCAAAGACGCTTGCCGTCAAATTGCTGAGTTGATTTCAGTAACAAATTCACAAGACAGGATTGTTGTATCGCTTTCCATGTACTGTCTAGTCCCTCAATTATACTTGAAGTTGGAAATATAATAAAACATTCGACTGATCTGATATTTTGCTGCCCAAAGATATTTAGATTATAAAATATATCCATATTTAACAATATTAAGCGTAATCGACATGAAAACTGTATGAGTTATCTTGGTTACAACATCCTAAAATGTTTATATCTCTAAAATTGTCACAGCTTCGTTTAGAAAATACGTTTTGAAAATGTTCGTTTTGTAATACGTAGTTCGAAAATGAATGAAAAATACAGAAAATAATGACACTTTATATGGACAGATATATGAACTTTAAAAAAAATTAGATGACAAAATACACACTTTGTCTTTATTGGGGCGAACACAGTGAAGTGATACCAGTGGAGAAAGGCGAGGTCACAAGATAAGATTTGTTGTGTTGCTTTTTTCGTAGTGTCCGGTCCTTAATAATATTACTTGGAGAGGGAAATAAATAGAATAAAATATTCTAATATCTGAAATTTTTCTTTCCAAATTCTTAAACATATAAAAATGAAATTGGATTGGTTTTCATTCTTACAGCTTAGTAGAATGTATATATCTCTAAATCTATGATAGCTTTGATGATAATTTGGAATACGTAATTCGAAAGTAGAAGAAAAATACTAAAAAAAAAGACACTTTAGATAAGTTGGATATAAATATTAACTTATAAAGATTTGACGAAATTTTATCTTTATTGTGATTTCAGTGAAATGCTACTACTTCGCGACAAAATGCACCAACTACATCGAATTTTTGTTTTTTACCTTTCGTTATATGAGTATGAAACTTGAAAGATTAGCTTAATACCAGTATATAATTTATAGGTGTAGGTGTAGTATGTTATTGACGATCATGCCAGGCGCTAGTTGTAAAAGGTATTATGAATTTTTGTTCTTGTTTTAGTTAACTCTACAAACTATAGCAGCTACAATGATTTGGAAAACACAAATCGTCAGGTTAACATCATCACCTGGTTTAAATCCCTGCTGTAATGTAAGTCTTTTGTTAAAACTTTATGGAATATAATTTTTGGAATACCTAGTTCTAAGCTTCGTCGAAGTATTGAATTGTTAGGACATCTCATTGCAAATTGTCTAATAACAACAACTTTTTCGTCAGATGCACTTGGCCTTCCAGTTGATTTCTGCTTTTGAACTGATATACAATATATATATTATAGCCCAAAGTAATTTGTAAAATATAATTTCAAGAAGACTATTATAACGGATTTGGAGAACAAGACTAAATTATAACCATTCCCATAAACGAAGGTCAAGGTTAATATGAAAATGATTCTCCGATTGGGCGAAAATAATCTGTAATTTTGTGTAGTAACAATATTGAAAACTGATATGATTTATCTCTGCCTAGTAAAAGCAAAAATAATTCTTGTACCGCTGTGACAATAATAATAATATCTTGACAATAACTCAACTTTTGCCAAGTTTTTACGACTTTTTCATTTCATTGTGAACTCTGCTGAAAGCTATATGATGTTGTCTATTGCTCTCAACTTGTTACTCCCAATAAAAAAAAAATTGTCTATTACTTACAATGAATCATTGACCTATGCAATATATTCTAAATGATGATAAAAATATTACCGCATATTAGTACATTCTAAATATAATTTATTATCATAAGCAGATATTGTTACAGTAATTGGAAGTTCGACTATTTCTAGTCAAGCTTTCCAAAAATTTAAAATAATGTTTCTATTTCAACACAAGTTTTTAAAGTAGAAATGTCATTATTATTTTAAGCTGTATAGATAATGTCAGTGAGATGTTGTACAATGAATGTGTTGTTTTAAAACTGTCCGGCATCATCCGCTCTAGAGCAGATAAAGAGCGTAATAATATTAACGCATATTATTACATTCTATACCATATTGTATTATAAGTAGATATTGCTTATTCGAAGCTCGACTATTTCTAGTCAAGCCTACCAAAATTTAAAACTGAGTTATTATTTTAATTCAATATTTAAAAGTGGAAATATCTTTATTATTTTAATCTGTATAGAATAAGTCAGTGAGATATTTTTCAATGATTTAAACAATAATTTTAAAACTCAGGCATCATCCACTATAGAGCGGATAAAGAGCTTAGTAGTCCAACATCGGCGATGAAATTATTTTCTTTTTTTTCAATTAAATTTTACTCTCATTAAATACCAACATTCCGCAATAAGTTATATACCGTTCTAAAGACTCTTTTTGTAATGTAACGGATTTCGGAGAACAAGACTAAACGATGATCATTCCCATAAATGGAGGTTAGGTACATCTTCCATTCAAGGTTAATATGGAACTGATTTCACTAAAGGATTTTTTCTCAGATTGGGCAAACCAAAATCTGTATTTTTTGTGTAGTAACAATATTGAAAACTAAGATGATTTCAATATTTAAACGATATCATAAAATTGTGAAAGTGAGCTACGTAAAAACAGGTTTCTTAGTGGATGCCAAGCCCATACTCACTGTAAGTAAGGCCATAAAATTATGAAATAATCTTCGTTAAAAATACTAGTTTCAACGTACATTACATTTATAATGTACAAATATTTATTATTTACAGAGTTGTAATTTAAGTTATAATATGAAATATTTTAACGTCTATTAACAGGAAGAATTATATCATGGCAAGATATGTTTCTATAAATGATAAAAATTATCAAACTGTTATTGTTATAAAGAACTACTTGTTAAAGTTTTTTCTAGGAATAAATAAATAATAATATAAAATGAAATTTATTAGTACTTATTATTTAACAAGTTCCAAATATATACATGATATTATTTAATAAACAATATAAGCATTCCTCAAGTAAACACACAATTTTAATAATTTCTTTTTATATATAATCCAAAAATCCTAATCTTTCAAAGAGGAATTATTTGAATATTTCACAAATAATTTTGTTGGATTAAAATACAATATTATAATAACAGTCTTTATTTATAGTATTGCATCTAAAGCTTTGGACCTTGCAGAGTCTGCGACAACTTTTTTTAAAATTGTTTAGCTAAACATATTTTTTAGGGTGTCAAAAAGATTTTCAATAAAAAGAAATTTTATTTCACCCCCCCCCACCCCACAACTCCCAACCCCTTCTCGTCGGGGTAATAACGGAAATATTAAAAAATACTAAAATTATTTTGTTTTTTATGTTATTTGAAAAAAACATTTCCTCATAACTTTTTCTAAAAGTGTTTTCCCTAGGAGCTATGTAAGGTAAAAAAATCCAACTTTGGACCCTTAAAAAAAGTTTTTGATTGTTTTTTATTTAATTTTTCCAATAACTATTGCATGTAGAGAGAATTTAAACCACTCAATAGAAAGGTGAAAAAAATATATATTAATTATTATTATTTTTTTAAATTTTCTGACCATATTCGTAAAGTTGATATCACGCCCAAAAAATGGGGCTGTAGAAAAAATTTGCAATTTTGGCAACTTTCCTTACAATTATCGAACTGTAAACCCTAGAATAAAAATTGTGAGGGCTTAATTTATACATTAGAGAATTATCTTTAAATTGAGACTAATTAGAACATTCTATCATTTATTTAAAAAAAAAAATTATGAAGCCAACACTTTTTTTTTACAGTTATCAAAATGGGTTACCCAGGGAGGAGGGGGAGGGAAGCTTAGATCATAAAATCCAACTAGGATATATTGAAATATATATTCTTTATTATGGTCAGAAATTTTGGTTGCTTCACATAACGTAATTTTTGGACCATATATTTATAATCCTTCCAAAACCACTGGGATATTTTCAATATCCAAAAAAATAAGATTCATTATGAAATAATAATATTAAGTGAATGTTCTAAACCTTATTCTTACTGGTGTTGCCTCGTTGCCGTTAGGTGTTATAAGACAATCATAAAACGTCTACCATGTTCGATTGACATTAACTATAAAGTTTTTTTTTGCAATCGATAGATGTGTTATCAGACGATAGATAACTCTACTCATTTCTAAATAAACGGAATTATATAATCTTTGGCTCAACTAATAATCAAAATTGCCCAAGATTTGTTGCAATATACTTCGTCGAAAGTGAAAAACCTCAATCCGTTTAACTTGGCTTAGTATTTTAATTTTCTGACTTTTTATCATTGAATTTATAACTAACTAGGAGAATATTGAAATTTAAATTGAATATTGAAATAACTATGTATTAAAATGTTAGGTGGTTTTATCCTTTCTCTTGTCGTGAGAGATTCCTAACCTGAAAGGTGTGTCAACGTTCAATTTCTTTTCGTGGTATCGGGTTGTATTCTTGAATGATCTCCAAAGCTTAAATAATTAAAGATAAAAATAATGTTTAAGTTTTAGTAGTTGAATACATAACTTTTTTGTTAGTGTGAAAATTGGGCATCTCATAATATTGAATACAATAACCACACAATTCATATTTGCGATGTTTGGTAGAATAGATACAATAAATAATAATAATAAATTGTTATTCACGGCCGTTTATTTGATTTATTAACAATCTTGTAATTTTATCAAAAAACATTTTGTGTATATATGTAAGTAATCTACATTATATTATTGTGGTGGATTGGACTCTGGCACTAAAAACTGTATTCTAATTTATAACTTTAACAGAAAGTTTGTATACGTACAAATGATATCAAATATCTTGTTGAAACCATATTGTTAATATATTGATACAACATCAGGCTGATATATTTTATACAGTTCGAAATAAAAAAGTCGTTACTACTGTCAAAGCTATTGAACAATAATAATAAATATCTTAAGCAAATTTTGGAATGCTTGACTAGGAATAGTTAGTCGAGCATCAAGTCAGAATAATATATTCTCTTTTTGTTAAATGTAGAGTGGTGGACTTTTATACAAAGAAACAATTCAGTACGTTTAATCTAAAAGAGACTACAATGTTATAATCCGATTACGCAAAATGGAGTTATTGACTAGCCTATTTGTTAATTGAAGAAATAAGCCTAAACATATTTAGGAACTATTTAATATTGCAAAATTCAATAATACATATTATGTAAATAATCCTGAAAATAATAGTTTTTACTCTTAATTTTTTGAATATATTCTTTTCGAAAGTATATATAACGAGTGTCGCTTTTTACTTTTTAGAGTAATGTAATCAATTATTAGTATGGTATTAAAACTCACTTTCATTTGTAAACCATTGTACAATATCTCACTGACATATTATATACAGCTTAAATTAATAAAGATATTTCTACTTTTAAAATTTGTATTGAAATTAGTATTTTTATAAACATCAGTTTAAATTTTTGGTAGGCTTGACTAGAAATAGTCGAGCTTCGAATTACCATTATCAACTTATAATAATAAAATATATTTCCAATGTGAGTTGACATTATCATCATCATTTAGAATATATTGTATAGGTTGATCATTCATTGTAATTAATAGACAAATGGTTGTTTTTTATTGGGAGTAACGAGGAATGAAAGCGACAGATAGCATCAGCTAAAGCAGAGTTCTCAATTAAATTTAACCTCTTTTGTTCCACTCATGTTCCCTTCTGACCTTGACAATATTAAAGGTATCTAGTCTCGTATGTTTCTTAGAGGATAACTTTTTACAAATCGTTAAAAAGTAACTTGGTATACCCATTTACAAATCAGCTGTCCAGTTATATAATTTCATGGCAAATATTTATGTGTAGAGTTTAGTGTGATTATTTTGTATTGTGTAAGGTCTATTTATTTTCCGTTGCTGGTCCTAAAAATGGTTTACATTTTACAAAAGAGAGCTGTTATATTTTGTATGCTTTGGTCAGTAAATAAATGTACTCCAAAAACTGCTGCTGCATGCAACACAAAGTATGCATGTAATAACATATCACATTTTTACGTATGATAATTACCTGAAACGTGATTTGTTAATAAAAAATAAATAAATAAAAAATAATGTAATTAAGTTAACTCCACTATATCGTAAAATTATTTCATAAATTAATGTTTATAGCTAATTACTTTTAAAGCTAGGAGGCTATTGAAAGACGGGTCACAAGCTATAAAATGTTATTTTAAAATATTGAGTTTTAAATTGACAACATTCAACACATTTTGTGCTTAAAAAAAATTAATTCAAAATAACGAGTAAAAGTATTTTTCATTTATAAATTGGCAGTGTTTTAAACGGTTTAAAATGTCGTTTAGATTATCATTCCATTTCGATTATAATATTCTAATAAATGGCTTTTAAAACACAAGTGATATAACTAATGCTATTCTATCTTTTTTTATTTCATTTTATCTATAAGATTTTAATAAAAGGAACAAGAATTTCCAAGAAAAACAATTTTATCACTTCTAATTTTCTCCCTCGTAATTTATATAGAAAACTATCATTTGTCTCAATTTTTTTGTAAAACTTATTTACAACTGAAAAATAACAAGGAATAAACATGCATAAAAAACATTCATATATAAAAAGTAAACGTGTTATATGATATTTTAAAATGAGTGTTCAGGTCAGTTAGACAAGTAGTTAATAAAATAACACAATTGTAAAACCTGTAAAGGAAACTCCCCAACATTACTCTTCTTTAGAAAACTATAGCTAATATTTGATCCACCTAAATATCACCTTTGTTAAATTAACTACAGAATAATAGTGAAAAAGTTAATGTTTTTATATTTAATTTGAACACAGTTTTTGGAAAAAAAAAAGCTGAGTAAATGAAATACATAACTATTCTCCCTATGTATATTCTATCACGCTTTCAGTTTTATGAAATTTTACTGAATAAAATATTTTATTATGAACTTCAACACAATTAATAAAATAGTTGTATATATCACTACTCACAACAGTGATTTAAAATTTTTACTTGTGTATTTAATTGTTCAAATTTTCAAAATATGTTTTCCATACATATTCATTAGTTCATTTGTACTCACTAAAAGCTAAAGTAAGAAAAATAGAAAAGTAAATTCATTGTTTATAATGGTACAAACAATTCTTGGGTCTATTGCATTTTAAAATAAGTCCCTATAACAGACCTATGAGATTTAACATATATTTGCATAATAATAAAATCACACTTTCTTTTAAAATAAATATTTTTTTTTATTGTATATACTATTGAAGTTGGGAATTTCGAACGGTTCGTCAAGCATCAAGTTTAAACGGAAGATTTCGGAGTAAAATATTTATCTCGTTTTAAATTTTCCTTTGGATATAATTTCGTGGAATTAAAACAAGGAAAGTGCATTAGAGTGACTTGTACCTCTTAAAGGGAATAAGCGAACGATCTTAATATTTTTAAAATTAAATAATAAAAGCAAATGTTTAGTTACTTAATGAAATATATTAAAAACACATTAGTAATATTCTTACCCTATTATGTGTTTTAACAGACATACAGTGGGTATTAACAGACATATAGTAGGTCTTATATACATATGTATAGTAGTATTAACAGACATATTTTAATCAAATTCGTAGATCTCCAATAGCACAGCATAATAGACTGAAGTTATTGTTGTAGAACTATATATGGTGTCAGTTGTAGCAATGACTACATAAATACCATTAATAGTATTTATGTAGTCATTGGTTGTAGGCAGTTCAGTTTTCGTATGCTTTTACAAGTAAGTTATTAGAAATTATACAGATAGTTTCAAGTTTTTCAGAACGGTAAGATTACATCAACCTGCCACCCAAGCCTTCTTTTGTAATCAAATCATATGCAAAATTTAGACAATATTTAGTACCTGGGATACTTTGGCCTGACATACTTAATAAATTATTTTGTATTATTTGATTCCATATTTTCTATGTTTTTTGTAACAAAATGAATGACAGTTGGCATCTCTTTGTTGATGACACTTGTCTAATTAATTCCATTATCAAAACTTGAAGACCGAAATAATTCTACTCAATTTAGTCAATAATAGAATGTTATATTAGTTTAAACTAAGTGTAATTAAGATATCCTCTAAGTCTTGCTTTTCAACTCTAACCACAAAAGACTCCGTTCCGTCACTAAAAGTCCATCTTTAGTTACGTGAGAGTTACACAGATCTAATATTCAATCGATGTCAAGATTTGACTTAAAAGTGCTCAAATTTAGGCAAATCTTGCACCCAGTTATAGGTAGAAATTCATTTGTTATAATTAGAATTTCAATTGAGTACTATTTTGGTTAGTAAATAACAATTTGTTCCCCCTTTATTCATCCACCTTAAAATTTGATTACAATTCTCTAAAAAGTAAAAAGCGACACTAGTTATATATACTTTTGAAAAGAATATGTTCGGGAAATAAAGAGTTAAAAATATAACTTTAAGATTTAGATACAATATTTATTATTGAACCTTTTTTCTTTGCATTCCTAAATAAATTTAGATTTAACCAAAAATAATTTAGAATTAGGATTACACCATAAATCTTTAATTATCAAATCGGCATGTTATAAAGTCAATTTTGCGAAATCCAATTATAACATTGTAGCCTCTTATAAAATAAACGTACTGAATTGTTTCCATGTATAAATTTCAACAACTCTACATATCACAAAAAAGAATTTTATGTTAAAATCATTCAGACTTGTTGCTCGACTAACTAGTCAAGCATTTGAAAATTTTCATGAAGTATCTAATATTCATTATATTGTCATAGCTTTGATAGTAGTAATGTTTTTTCTTATTTTGAACTGTATAAAATATGTCAGCAAAATTATTATCAATAAGATAGTTTCTATCATTTGTGTGTATAAAAACGTTCCGATAAAGTTATAAAGTAGACTCAGAAAAATATTTTGTTAAAGATAACCAAGTGTAGCCTCAAATTACAAAGAACAGTTGGGTTTTGTTTGTTTATAAACAAAATACCTACCAGTCATCATCGCCTCTAAGAAACATACGAGATACCTTGGATATCCTTAATAGTGTCAGAGTCAGACGAGAACAAGAGTTGAACAAAAGAGACCTGATGGAAAAATTTAAATAGAAGGTCTCCTAACCCAAGACTAGATATAGCTAGGACAATAATTCATTCTCATTCTAGACAAATGCCCTTAGCTAATATGAACTTTAATTTATTATTAGTCAAATCAACATCATCGACAGTTAGATTTCGACACAATTGTTTTTAAATATTCTTGTAAATATGAAAATTATTCCACAAAATAATTTTTTAATTACAAAGAAAAAGAAAGAATTTTCAAAGAAGAAATTATATAATAAGTAAAAAATAAATTGTAAATGTTGGAATTTTACTTTTAAATTTCTGGATATTACTTTTCATGTGTCGAAATCTAACTACAGATTATTTTAATTTATTTAAAGACAAATAAATGTCCTCATTAGACACGGAGATTTGAAACTTATTATAATTGGACTTAATCTTATATTATATCTTTTACTGTAGGTTTCTTACATATATACACAAATTTACTTTTTTACGATTAAATTACTAGATTGTTGATAAATGAAATGAACAGCTGGGAATAACAGTATTTTATTATTCTTTATTGTGTTTTTATGAAACATATAATGAATTGTGTGGTTAATGTTTTCAATATTAATTTTGAGAACTTTTCACACTAACAAAAAAATGATGTATTCAACTACTAAAAGTTAAACTTTTTTTTCAATTTAATTATTTAAGATTAAGATATATATCAATTATATAATAATCGATACAACGAAAATAAATTGAACGTTGACAAAGCCTTCAGTTTAGGAAACTCACACAACAAGAGAAAGTAACCACCTAAAATTTTAATACACAGTTCAATTTTCTATTAGTTATAAATTCAACGATAAATGCTCAAAAACATATATATGCTAGGCCAAGGTAAATGTATTGAGTTTTTCCACTTTCAAGGAAATACATTGCGATAAAATGTTGGGCAATTTTGATTATTAGTTGAGCCAAAGATTATATAATTCCATTGATTTCCGAGTGAGTAGACACATCTATCGTCTGATATTATTACCTATTTCATTTTACTGCTGAAATAGCATTCAAAGTGCAAGAGACCTAATAGGCTACATGAAAGTCCTAGAGGGACTGTCAACTGATATTATGAAATATCTCATTAAATATTGAAGTTACACATGAGGCAATACTTATTTATTCTCTTATACCTTCTTATTGTTTAATGTTGTACATACATAAATAAAGCGCAAAGTAAAGTAGGCCTTACTAACGGGTATAGATTTGTATTTTGTTATTAAAATTGGTCATTTCTATAGATACAACTAAACTCTGGAAATTTAGGTTAAAATAACAGTGCAGAGGAGTCCATAAAATAATTTATGGAGGTCAGAAAGTTTTAAATCAGATTAAGCCAACTATCAACTACATTTTACCGTAGTAGAATTCATTTCCATGGCGTCTAAAGACGAAAAATTCTCTCAGTGAGTTGTAAATTACTACTACACTTAAAAGACGATTTTGCCCATCGTTTGGTATGGTGTTATATATATATCAAACTCCAAACAATCACCGCCTTATAAAATGTAAAATGAACATATAAAAGATCCCTACCTCTCGAATAACGTGAATGTAGGAAAAAACAAGTTTGTCAAGATATGGGAAATATAAAAAAGAGGAGTCATAAAGTCCAAGACTGTATAAAATGGGTGTAGATCCAGCTAGGTACCTCGGGGTTGATTTAGAGACTCGAATAAGTTGTTTAGTGAACCCTGTCCAAAAACTTTATTTATTTTGTAATTTAGCAATATTAAGTTAGTATTATTTCAAATCGTATAGACCGTTACATCAAAAGTTTAACAACATATTTTGGTCAAAACTGTCCAAAAACTTTATTTTTTTATTTAAAGACTGTTTAAATTAGATCGATTGTTTATCATTTTTATTTAGTCTCAGTTGAATTATAATACATGATTATTCAGCAAACATTTGTCATAGTCTTATACGAAAAAAGAATAAAATTAAGAAAAGGATATAACCAAAGTCTACATAGTGAAGATCTATTTATTTATGTTTGAATATAATTAATCCTGGAGGGTATATATATATATATATATATATATATATATATAGATTTATGTATAAGACCTTTCGAGTGCCTAATGGTACGGGCGACGACCTATTGGAGGCCTGGAGTGCTTGAACTCAGGCATTCAAAAGGTCTGTTTTCATACACTAAAACGACCTTTTGTGCCCTCTGTATAAAGCGAAAACGTCGACGAACCTTTTGGATGCCTAGAGTGCCTGGTGTGAAATGTACGGGAGACGATATTTTGAAGGCTTATATACGATCAGTTACAAATGCCACCTATTGAAGTCTTATACGATCAGTTACAAAAGTCACCTTTTAAAGGGTTTAGTTGACGCCTGTTCCTGTTAATTTATATTTTCTGACGCCTGTTATCACCATGGTATAAGTCATCGTGTTTTAGAGACCTTTTGAAGACCTGCTATTATTTAAATAGAACCTTTTGAAGACCTTATGCTCTCCAATAAACTTAATTTTGACATTACTTTGTCTGAAACATTATTTGAGTAAAATTTTGCGTCACATAACAATATTGTATAGTTTTAATACACAAAAATTTTATTTAAAAATTTTCTCATATCACTTACTTTCTTTCATTAATACTATTGTTTGTCAAATACTAATGAAGTAACTATTTATTTTAAATATAACTAGAGGGTACATAATCCTCTGTTCGCGGTACAACTCCCGTTCAGCCATTCATTGTCCTCGTTTTCATAATATAGTTAACAGAATGTTAAAATATGTTACACATTATTAATTAGAAGACGAAAATACTTACATTTATTTCTCCAAACAAGTATGCTACGGTATTTATTTTTTCAAGTTTATAAATAAAACTATATTTTAACTAGTTACCATTTTACTTTCACACTATACTATGGAGAAAGTATAGTGATCGCAAAAAAATCGATGATGAGATTTTTGTGGATATACCCGTTTTGGGACCCCCAGAGTCCAAAAAAGTGGTTTTTACAAAATGTCTGTCTGTATGTCTGTATGTATAAAGAGCTAGAGAGAAAAATATTCGATCGATTTCAAACAAATTTGCACCAAGCATATCAATTAGGCATGCTTTATTTTTGTTTAAATTTGTTTAACAACAAAACACACGTCATAGTAGCCTACTTTTCCCAGCCCTAAAATGTATGTTATACTGTACAGTCCTAATTGTAGTTATGCGATTAAGCAGAAAAGTGTCTTAAATTAATTCAGCAGCCTAAACAGTTACTTTTGGTAGTGTTTTACAAGAAAACACATGTCATAGTACTTTTCCCAGCTCTAAAATGTATGTTATACTGTACAGTCTTAATTGTAGTTATGCGATTAAGCAGAAAAGTGTCTTAAATTAATTCAGCACCGTAAACAGTTACTTTTGGTAGTGTTTAACAACAAAACCCATGTCATAGTACTTTTCCCAGCCTTAGGGCATTTATTGTCTAGGCATTAAAAGACAAGAAATTGAGATATTCGGCAAAATACAGTGGGAAATCCTCACACTTAACAAATATCATAAACCACCTAACTTATAGAAAGGTTTTGAACCCGAACGGCCATAAAGGACCACCGGGTTTTCACTAATTGGTTCTGTTAAAAGTATGCGTTAATGACATACCTATAAATATAAGTAAATATGTTTTTTTTTCACAAACACTCCCGAAATTACACGCCCTTACTACATGTAAAAAAAAAGTTTGCTAATGGCCACCTTAGGATCGTCACGTTTAGGAAAACAGGTAATACAAATTTTCCCTAGGCCATTTAGTGGAACCGACCTTATTAACCTATCTTGTTATTTTGTGCTTTAGATAATAGTATTAATACATACAACTGCTATATTTTAAATTGCAAATATACAGGATGCCCTCGAAATCTCTGGTCCCCTTTTGTGAATTTGTTCCTGGAATCGAGACAAACATATTTCACAATATAAACATAGGTCAACGGTGCTTACTTTTTCGTCTGTCTGTCTGTATGTTTTTTCACAAAATAATTCATATCTATAGAACGGTTTCACCAATTGAGTTCAAACTAGACTTGAAGTTATACCTAATAATGATCTATTATAAATAAAATAAACGATTATATCCAATGATGCGTTTAAAAATGGCGACTGTTAAAAATGTCATACCTAACAAACTAAAAGACCTTTTATTTTGTCAAAAGATTTCAATACATCTTTGTTGTTGCCTTTTTCAATTTCCTATCGGAAAGTGTAATTATCAAAACAATTGGATGAAGGATAATTGTTAAGTTAAGGATTATAACAGCATAATATGTACACAAAATATATTGTTGTGTTTACTGTGTTGGTATAAGATGCCGGGTTGAACAAACCGATTATTACACATAACTTAACTATTATCCTTCATCCAATTGTTTTGGTGGTTACACCATCCGATACAAAATGAAAAGGGCTACAAAAATAATTTCTTGAAATTTTTTGTTAAAATGTAGGCCTACGGTTTTTGGGAAATTCAGGTTTGAAACTTTCAAACACCTTATTGTATATAATCGGTTATCTTGTTTAAATAGATCATTGTTAGATTAAACTTTGTGCAAAGTTTGAGCTCAATCAGTCATATAATTCTCTAGATAAAAATTATTTAGTGAAAAAACAAATTGGTGGCTATGGGGAAACAAAGCTTGTCCGGACCCATGTCTAATTGATTTTTTTCTCATTCTTATGTGCTGAATCATATCCTAGAATATTGCAGAGTAATTACAAAACATCCTGCATATACTTAAAAATCTTATTAAAATTATGCAAAACATCCCAATATTGTGATTACTTACGCTGTTATTAACTTTAACTTAACTGTTATCCTTCATCCGATTCTTTTGAAGTTACAACATCCGATAAGGAATTAAAAGTGCTACAAAAATGTGTCTTGAATTTTTTTGTTAAAATGTACTGTTTTTTGGTATATTAGGTTAGAAATTTCCAAACGGTCGCCATTACGAAACGCAAGATTGGATATAATCCTTTATTTTACTTAAAGTAGATCATTTTACTTTCTCACTATCCTACTATAGTATAGAGAAAGTAAGTAGCCTATAAAATATAGTGATCGCAAAAAAATCGATGTTGAGATTTTTGTGGATATATCCGTTTTGGGACCCCCTGAGTCAAAAAAAGTGGTTTTTACAAAATTCTGTCTGTATGTATGTCTGTCTGTCTGTATGTCTGTCTGTATGTCTGTATGTCTGTATGTAGAAAAAGCTAGAGAAAAAACTATTCGATCGATTTCAAAAAAATTACACCAAACATGTCAATTAGGCCTGTTCAGATTCACGAAAAAGGGCTTTGACAAATTTTGAAAAAAAAAACCCTTTATGGCCTAAAACTCCCAAAAAAATCAGTTATTATTTTCTTAATAAAAAAACGGCTCTAATGATTTTGATAAAATTTTGCTTATTTTTAGCCCTTAATGTACCATATCGTATGCGAAAATCGGCATCTTTCTAAAAATTCTCGTTTAGGTAATAATAATAATAATAATTTTATTATTAAAAACTCTCCTACTTTAATGTGTTCCTTCTCCTACTTTAATACAATTGTGAAGTCACAGTGAATCTGTTTAGTAATTTAAATGTGAGAAAGTATTTGCCAGTTTCTGGTACCGTTTATTTAGGTATAACTTCATGTCACGTTTGAACCGAATCGGTCAAACCATTCTCTAGATAGATATCAATTATTATTTTGTTAAAAACACATAGAACCTACATACAGATAGACGATAAAGTGAGCACCGTAGACCCATTATTATATGGCGAAATATGTTTGTCTCGATCCCAGATAACAAATCCACAAAAGGGGACCAGAGAGTTCGGGGGCATCCTGTATATAATCATATGTAACACAATACAATATAACAATAGTCCCATGTAGGTATATAATGTTTCCAGATTTTTCGTTGGAATTACAACTTTTTTTACTAGAACCCCTTATTCTGTACTGAAGAACAAATTAATTCTTTATAAAAACATAATTTATGGAAAGATTGATTAAGCTATGCCTAAACTCGGTCAAGGCTTGTACCAATGTACTAGGATACTTAGATAACATTTTTTTATAGGAGATGGCATAACAGTAGAACCCAGCCTATATGTATGTATTCACCTTAAAAGTAGGAGGAATTCACTAAATGAAAGTTTTAATAGTAAAATTGAGTGTTGGTGTGGAAAAGTTGGTTTTTGAGCCCGAACGGTTCGTCGGAGAAATAACCTAAATAGTAAAATATGTAGGAAATTTTATGTTCTTTCATTTTGAATATGCTAGAGAGGTTATTAAAGAATAGAGAAAACCCGCAAGAATGAGATTTTTTACCTTTTGCATTTTTGTCAATGTTGCGTCGCGAAATTTTGTAAGCAAACCTCAGATTCGGATTCAGAACCCTGAAATTCAGAACGTCAGGCACATTTCGTCAGAAATGTGCCTGACGTTTTATATTTTCGGGAAAATCATTGTTTTTAAAATTCCTTTAGACTTAAAGAAAGCGAACACTATCCCAATTCATATTGTCAACAATTAAAAATAGCGTATGCCTTTTACATTTTAGTAATCTTGATTTTCTTAGTAATAACGATGCCATTTTTTAATTAAGATAATTAATATTACTACTGTTACATATTAATTGTAAACAAGTGAATGGATCAAAACAATAACGAACTTTGTCTAAGAACTGTTTCTTGTTAAATAAGAAAGTTTGTGTGTATGTATATATTGAAGCACACTTTAAGAGTGTTATATAGGTAAGGAATTTTTTTTTAAAGTACTAAATTTAAAATGGATGATTCAGAGGTGGGAGGCACAACAAATTACCTGACGGGTAAGTTGAAGAAGTCCTGGAAAACATTTCAAAGTTTTTAAACAATAAATCGTACTATAGCTATTCAACAACTCGAGCAGAATATTGGAGAACTCCAAAATTCCAATAACTTATTTCAATAACCTATGTATGGTCAAAGAAATAGACTTCTTTGGCGCAGAAGGATAGCACTTTCGTAAAGGATCTTTAATTGTGGTGTCTTATATTTATATTTAATTTTAGCAATAAATGAATTACAGTACTGTAGTTATTAGTTAAAGCACAAATTTCTTAATTTCCCTAGTTCACAATATTATCCTGAAAACGGAAAGATAGACAGCCAGAGTTAAGTCAAAGAGGACTTTATTTTTATTATATAGAGGAACTATATTAATCTTTGTTTTTCTAAATCTTAGGTAGTTGGTTCGAATCTAGATCTCGTTATTTTTTTTAATAAGCCTAAAGATTTCAATGTATTTAGGAAAGGCTATTTATAATACTAAATTAATTACGATTCTACAAAGAAAGTACGTTTGTTGTTTTTAAGATTCGTGTTAAATAGAACAATGTTGAAAATACAATAATGAGACACCGTGAAAATAATAGAGGTTGCAGTTTTACAAGAACAGAAAAACATCCCCCCCCCAACCCACATCCAAAACAGAATCACGGACGCATCTTATTCACAATTAATTATCATCTCATCATAGAATAAACTATATTTCCGTTCCCACAGTTGGTTTCTTCACATGTAGGCCTATAGGTTACTCATCGACATTTGAAGAATTGTGCCAGGAAGTAGTTCTTCCTTCATTGGAACACACTGAGCTTGTTAGGAGTGTTACTGAAAAAAGGAGTGTTACAAGGAATTGTTTAATCAAATATTTACACATTTTATCTTTACAAAAAATACTGTTCTGCAATTTGTGAAACACGTAAAAACATTTTGCCTTAAAATAGTTGATTTTTTTTTTGACAAATTTCTTTATTTATCGAAGTTAAAGAGACCAACAGTCAAAAACGAAATGTATTTTATCTAACTTCGTTTTAAGATATGTTAAACAATTTGAAGAAAACTGAACAAAAATTACGCGAGCTACTCAATTCGCCAGAGTTTTGAAATCCCAAAAATCGGTTCAAAGCTTTTCCGATTTCTCGATTTATTATGAATTTAGTAATTTATATTAAACATTGAATTTAAAAAAAACGGTTAAATATCATCAGAATTCTTTGACAACTGTATCGAACTCATCCAAAAGAAATGTTTGTGACAAATAAGTTGAAATTACTCAATCAAACTTCAGAACAATCAAAACTTCAATAGTACAGTTCAATAGAACAGATTAAGTACGACGATATATACATTAAATGCTATATACATGTAGGATAGTCCTATCGTGCTTAGTTTTCGAATATCCGCCATTTTTTAAAAATAAAATAACATTATAACTTTAGAAATATATATGATATTGAGTTCAGATTTGATAAACGCATTTTTCATGTAACGTTTTACACAAGATTTGAAAATGATTTCCATTTTAAAATGTTAAAGTCGTATATATTGAAAACTTGTTAACCTTATAAAACAATTACAATAGAGTAAATACTTTTATTTGTTAATGACGAACAATATGGTATTTATATTTTTACTGTAGCTGTAAAAGAAAATATATTTCAACAGAAAAGGGAAAATTGCATCACAAATATTATAGTATAATTTTAACAACAAATAAACTTGTGCTCTATGAAGTAAGAATCGGTTGACATTTGATGGTTGGAGAAGTGAGGGGTTGGTTTTGAGATTGTCTAGATAAACATTTTATAGTTAGTTCTAGAAATTCGAACAAACAATATTAGGTAGTAGCAAATTTAAAAAAAAAAATAGTAGAAATAGGCTGTGGATATCTAGTTATGACTCACTTACGCTCAGTAAGGAGGGAGTAATGCAACGTTGCCACATGGTGTGTTTTTTTCTACCTGCGCCAATACACTGTTTATTTTACAGTTGGACACAATATTAATATTTGCCCGGTCGCAAATTTGACTACATTAATTGTATTCAGGAACTATACAACTATATTTTAAATATTTAATAATGTTTTTAATTGATTAAAAAAAATAATATTATTAGGTCTGGAATATGAAGGACAAACGTTTATTTATTGTTTACCTTATTTTTGAGGGTCACTCAAATTATAAAGTCATACTATGCCAAGTAAAAGTCAGACATTTTTATTTCTAGAAATGAATAGAGGTGTAAGTACGCCTTTGATAATTTATGTTGTTTTTCAGAGACAAGAACCCTTAGATGCCGAGGATCCCTTAAGAAAAAAAAAAACAAGTGATATCCATTTAATTTACCTTTCTTAACGGAATTAATTCAACAAATCGGTCGGGAAGAACACCCTGGATAAATTGTATTGTTTTATATAAACTGTTGTTTCCTAAGTATTACATGGAGAGAAAATTGCACTTCACCGCCCAGTAGTTCATTAAATAAATGATTTATGCAACTCAAGACATATGTAAGCTTAACATTCATTTCATCAACCATGATAATTGTTCTGGTGATAATCACCCTGCTTGTCCAGAATTTAGAATAAATTTAGATAGTACTCAACAAAAAAAACCTTTCAAAAAGGTAAAACTTTCATAAGTATGACCTTGCGTTTTATTCCCTTTAACTTACTCAACACATTGTTACATTTTCCTTTTCCTTGTATCTGAAGTAATTTAATAAATAAGGCAGCGAAAGCATGAGAAATCATACTAGGGTGGGGGTTGTCTCTGAACACTATTCCAGTGGGCGACAATCACCCCACATTTCATTCATTAATAAATTCCTAAATACTACCATCTTGGAAAAGCAATTTTTATTAATAAACCAATAATATAAAATTTATTGAGCATATATTATATTAATAATCATTTCGAAGTTGTATTATACAAAGACTTGAATATAACTTGCATAATACCTTCAACAACCATAAAATAGTATTTAGATTTGTTTAAAACGTAAGTGAGCAGTTAAAAATCGAAAATTCAATTTAAAACTTAAAATATTTCTAAAGAAGATAACATGAGCATTATTATTTTATATTTTATTTACAAGTTAAAGTTTTTTCCAGCTTCAACTACTGCATTTTCTAAGTTTAGACCTTGACTTTTATGAACAGTTATTCCATAACTATTGCAAATTGGAAATTGTTTTCTTATTATAAAAGCATTCCTCATTAATTGAAATTTAGATTCTATACGTTATATAGAATATTGTCTTTTATTGGTAAGTTCAATTTTAATAATGTCGACAACATTATTATTATCTCTTGTTACAGAAATAATAGTGTACCTATTGTACCATTAGCCAAGCCGATAGAAACATCAATATTTCGTCTTATCATAATTTTTGATCCAGCTTTTATTTTAATTACTCTAGCTAATCCTGCAGTTCGTGAACTACCCGCTTCATCATTCATTAAAGACTTTATTATTTTTTTGTGCATATTCTTCGCTCGAATTGTATCATCGGCAACAAGCTCAATTTCCTCGACATTAATTTTTCTAACATAGCATCTTTAAGGTATCGCACATTTGATTGGTAGGTAATAAGCAAACAGTATTTGATGGCAAAGTATTTAGAAAGTTACAAAGTTAAGATATTTCCACTTAAAAGTTTAAATACAGGATTACGCATTAAGGAATATGTATAAGTAATATTTTGCGGATCATGACCAAATACTAATGAAGTGGCAAATGCTATCGCGAAAACGCCACAATCAACTCCATTAAGTTGCTGGGCTACAGAAGGAAATATAATCTTTTTCATTTTTGTTAAAATAAAAAATGGATAAAGCTTTTTCAAAAAAATTTTTAAAATCTGCATCTAATGTATCAGATTTTGAAGAATCATAAATATATAATAACTTACCATCAATGTTAACCATCAATAAAATAACCAATGTTCAGAATTAGAAAACAAAATTTGAATATTTTTTTCACCCTCAGCCATTGGTTTGATTTTTGAAAGAACTTGAAGTCTTCCGGTATGTTGAGGCTTGTAAATAGTAAACCGTAAAAGTAGGTTATGAAATCTTTCAATATGATAATCATTTAGACGTCCTCCATTTTTTATGATAATTATCATAATCACAATTGATCATTGAATATTGAAGATTCCAAGAAGTAATTTGAATAAAATGAAAAGGAAAGTTTTTTATAGAACGCTCTCTAAATATACGTAAGAGAAATTGTAGCAAATAATTATTATCACAGTTATATCGCACATAATCTGGTCTAATACCATGTACAAGAGATGTCGCAAAAGCAATTGCGAATATACCACAATCACACTCACCTCTGAAGTTGAACTTCAGGCCACTTTATAGTCTTTCCAGATTGAAAATAAATGGGTATAATTTTAGCAAAACTAATCTATAAGTGACTATGATCTTTCTTTTCATTTAATGAGTGATAAATATAAATAGTTTCAGTGTCAAAAAAACTGCACACAAAGTGACCTCTGAGCATGTCATCATCTGTTAAAGGCCGAAATAAAATTTGAATTCTAGATCTATCAGGAGAAGCGGGAGTAATCATATCATAAATTTGTTATTCTTCCATTCCTAAGAAATCAATATTAAAACATTCTTTTATTAAATCGCTGAAGCGCTGTATATGTTCTACACCTAAATATGCATCTTTGTTAATAATTACGTTCAAAATCTTCGTCACCAAAATCAAAAGCCATGCTAAAAATTTCTGTAGTCTTGTTTACTTTTTTTTTCTTTCACAAAAATAATATTTCTTTTCGTAAGTATAGTATAATAAGTAAGTTTCGAATAAATTCTTATTTCTTTTTGTGCAATATATATATTTTTCTTTTTAATGATAATTATATAAAATTTCATAATTTTATACTTTTATACAATTTGATACTTACGTTAAGTCTAAATATAATACCGAAAATTTCAAAAACTACCACGATGTTAAATATTTCTTCCTGTCGCCCTTATAAAAAGGTACCTGTGAAGATAAAATAAAAATGGTCGATAAAATACGTAAATTCTCGGGTGGGGATAAGTAAGGTAAACTACTGGTTTTCTTGTAGAAGTATATACATGCTAGAAAAAGTAATTTGTAGATTACACCGACAATGGGTGATGCGCGCGCAGATAGCCCCGACGAAACGGATGGACTATTATTTATTTAATAACTATTTATTATTTCGGAAGTTGTATAAATGTAAAGTTATTTAAAGTCAGTTTAGTATTTCAATATATTTTTGTAAAGATTTGACCTTCGATAAGAATAGTGTTTTAGATCATGGGCGTCATCACCAGTTCATTATTGGGGGGGGGGGGGACATATGCCGGGGGTCTGGGGGTATGAAATTTTTTTAAATTAAACTTCTCAAAACATCGTTTTTATGCATTTATTTATGCGTTTGTAACAGAAATGTAATGTTAAAAACCCTAGTAAAGACAACGCCCGGTGTTTACCTTTTAAGGTTTTAAGTAAATCATTTGTTTTTAGCAAACATATTTTTACATCTCAAATATTGTGGGGGCGCTTCCCCCCTCCCCCGGCGATGACGCCCATGTTTTAGATTGTCAATCAATCGCTTATCAGCAGATAAGATGTATGGCAGGATGCTAACAGACATAAATATCTCTTGGCTCTAAGCCAAAGAAAATACGATCAACTAATTCTAATCTTTCTGCTGCCTAATTTAAAGTAATGATTACGTTCTGATTATTCAACTAAAATCACTTGCATTTATTTTTTATATTTATAGCCATGTATGTATAATATTTGAATTATGTATGTCTATATATGTATTCACAGGTATTTCGGCATAACTTTACGACAAAAACTTGTAATATTTAACCAAACGACTTTTTAACCAAACCGAGCTTTTTTTTATTCCGTTCTGGGCTGTGAAAGTCACCTTCAGAGGCCTCACCGGCGTCGACCTAAAGATCTTTTGCCGCCCCAATTTCCTTCCTACACCCAACTAGTGATACCCGTCATCCTTATGAAGGAACAGATACTACCAAGAGGGTTATCTAGGATGGTTTCCATCTCTTTCCCCGGCAGGCCTAGAGAGTATAGCCTGGCTCGTCCTATCGCCTCACACTCTAAAAGAATGTGTTCTGCAGACTCTTCAGCCAAACCACATTTCCTGCAAGTATTGTCTGCAGCAATCCCTATCCTGTGTAGATGTTTTCAGAGGTGATAGTGGCTCGTTAAAAGAGCCCAACCACCCACCTCATGTTATCCCTTCTGAGAGAGATGAGTTGTTCAGCATGTTTCTTGCTTGGTCTAAATAACCTTTTTGCAAGTCTACTAGTGGTTGAATTCGTCCAGGCCCTATTCATCCCCTCCCGTATCCACGTATCAACCGCTGCTCTGGCATGTCCATAGGAGATCCCAAACACCGGTTCCAGGCCCAGGAAAGGGGATTCTGAACCTGACCTGGCTAATTCATCTGCTCTCTCATTACCATTAATACCTGAGTGGCCAGGAAACCGAGCTTACTATTTTGATGAAATTATTTTTATTTTTCATTATTTAGAAATTATACCGCGACTAATTACAACCGACACTTTTTTTATTAGCATACCTTCTTTCTTCGGCGACTTACCCGAATTAAAGCTGGATCCGAAATACGATTACTAAATATTGAACAAAATTAATTTGTTTTTCCCCAAAAATTATAATAGTAATTCCAAATTAAATTATAACTTTACACATCTCTTTTATTTCTACTTAGGGTATCCCACTTAAGTACTGACCTAGACTGTGTCGCTCGAGGTCAGATTATGATTCCCTTCTTTCATTTTGATTTGACCAGCATGTCAATTTACGGTGGGAGACCTATCCCGGAGGACCCACCCTTAATATGTAACGGGAAATTAGGGGAACCTCGGGACTCACAGTCCCAAGACTGAAATCCCAAAATTGAAGACAATATTATGTATTTTTATATATATGTTAGCCATATGGTGAGAATCGAAGATGCGTGCGCACACATACTCGCATCCAGCTATAATACGGGAAGCGTCGTCTGAATTTTTTGGCTGAAGAAAAAAAAACTTTTTGTCGGTAAACCGTCGAATCAGAACTTTAACTTAATATAACTTAATAACTAGCAATTATAAGTGAAATATTATTCTTTTAATGATAAACTTAAACGTTTTTCTTACATCTTATAAGTTCAAAAATTTAAAAACAGTAATAAACTAGAAAATTCGCGTAAAATTCAATGTATATAAGGGTGGTGGTTCGCCGGCCATACTTACATCTGGCGGCTATTGCCGCCCTCAATTATGATGTTTTACGATTACGATGAGAATTTTTAGACTACGATGAGATCTAGTTCATAATAATATGTCATTAGAAGAGTGTAGATCAATATGTAAACTGAACACCTCTACAATAAGAATATCACTTCCTTATTTTTTTATAGTCATTCTGTTCAATATGATGCGGTATTGTTAATTGTTAGTGTGAAATACATGAAAAATGTATAGTGCAGCCCGGAGTTTACACGCGAAAGACAGATGTGATTGGAGCGGAAGTGAAGGGGGGGGGGGAGGTTAGTCAAAATAACAAACAACTCCAAAAAAAAAAAAAAAACGCGCGAACATCGATCTCTTAAAAAGTCGTGAATATGTCTAAGGTATAAACCAGGCATTTGTAAGGTCGCAATAGTGGTATCTTTATATCAAGCACCCAAAATGCCGCGAATGCATTTAAAATATAAGCCAGGCACTGGAAAGGTGGTAATTGTATACACGGTATAACATTTATACTCAGGCACCCAAAGGGTGGCCTTTATGTCTGATCGTATAACCGCTCCAAGGTCAGGAATCGCCAGGCACTCAAAAGGTCTTATACATGTATATAGATATATATATATATATATATATATATATAGTACTGTATTTGAAATTATCACAAGTTAAATTTTGGACAGGCTTGACTAAACAAAAAATCAAGCCTTTAACTCAATACGGAAGTCTAGATATTTTGAATGTATGATTCCTCTTTTATTTTCCCATTCCCTGTCTGTCGCTTTCATTCCTCGTTACTCCCAATAAAAAAAAATTTCTTGTCTATTAATTACGATGAATCATCAAACTTTGCAATATATTCTAAATGATGATGATGATAATATCAAACATATTTAATTATTATAAGTTGATAATGGTAATTCGAAGCTCGACTATTTCTAGTCAAGCCTACCAAAAATTTGAACTGATGTTTGTAATTTCAATACAAGTTTTAAAAGTAGAAATATCTTTATTAATTTAAGCTGTATTGAATACGTCAGTGAGATATTGTACAATGGTTTACAAATGAAAGTTAGTTTTAAAACCATACTAAAGATTAATTTTCAATACACTAAAAAAATTAAAAAAAACGACACTCGTTATATATACTTTTGAAAAGAATATGTTCAGGAAATTAAGAGTAAAAACTCTTTATTTACATATGTATTATTGAATTTTTCAATATTAAATAGTTCCTAAATAAATTTAGGTTTACACGTGTTAATTTCTCCAATTAACAAATAGGCTAGTTAATAACGTCGATTTTTTGTAATCGGATTATAACATTGTAGTCTCTTTTAGAATAAATCTAGTGAATTGTTTCCTTGTATAAAAGTCCACCACTCTACATTTAACAAAAAAGAATATTTCATTCTGACTTGATGCTCGACTAACTATTCCTAGTCAAGCATTCCAAAATTTGCATAAAAATTTATTATTATTGTTCAATAGCTTTGACAGTAATTACGTCTTTCTTATTTCGAACTGTATAAAATAAGTCAGCGAGATGTTGAACCAATATATTATCAATATGACTTCCATAAGATATTTGATATCATTTGTACGTATAAAAACGTTCCAATAAAGTTATAAACTAAAATAATACAGTTTTTAGTGCCCTGAGTCCAATCTACGATAATAAATGTGAATGTAATGGGGATTTATTGAATGGCTAGCCAAACATGTCTCTAAATATAAGATTAATTGAACATAAAAATAACATACTGTCTGTTATAAAAATGTTGATCCAAAAGAGTAGATCCAGCTGCAATACCTAGAGGTAGCCATTAAAGTATCCATCAGTAAGGCTTGTCTAAAGTTTAATGAATAATTTCTGTCTTCTTTGGAAGATATTGATCCGGAAATATCTTCAATGTTATTTAGAAGTAAATAGAGTTTCTCCGTAAGTCTAAAAATCAAATTTTATTATGTGTTTATGTGGGTTTCGTGTATGTATTTCAAAAAAATTTAAAAATTGTAGCATTTAAATTCAAAAAAACACTTCCGCAATATAACTTCATTAACTCTCCCACATCCAATTTCCGTCCCTTGACAGATGCTGGCACCTGGCGGCCCGCTCCAAAACCAAGCATCGCCTGATACCGAACACAAAGTCCATTCGCCGGTCAAGCTAGCTTCTCTAATACCCGGTCCACAGTCTAGATGTGATAACAACATGGTCTACATTCTGCATCACTCATCTAACAAAAGTTTTTTTTCTCTCTAACCTTACAAGTCTCATACAACATCATGTTAATTTACAGTTCGTGCGTTTTAGTTTAAATAACCTAGTTCAAAATGTTAAAATAACCATCATTTTTCTCGGTACATGCTCACGTGAACTGCGACAGGATTAACCAGGTACTTCAACCTTACAGATTTTGTCATATTATATATTTTGTTAATTTTTAAAATAATTTGTTAATTATCATGTATTCTTTAAAATATGTATTTCATGTTTTATTTAATATTCTATTTTCTTTTGAAACTAAATGATTATAAAAATTTTCTTTTCTTAAAACATCATTTACAAAACCTTGTAAAGGCACATTTTAAGTTTTGAACAATTTTGTGAAATAAGTGCAGACTAATGTTGAACATTAAATGATCAGAATATCCTATTGAACATGTCAAATATAAAACAATTAGAGAAATTTCTTCTAAATCAGAAAATTTCGTTTTATAGACTTTTGAAGAATCTTACAAGTCTTATACAAGCTTTCTTTTAAAACAAAACTATATATATAAATAAATTTATAATCATCTAAGAAGCTTTTAATTACTATCTTAACGAATTTCTGTGATGCAATTAATTTACTTTAATTTTGACAAATAACCAGATATTTTCTTCAATAAAGAACATTAATGCTACAACATGTCTGATCTTGCACAGACGCTAAAAGAAACGTGTTTTTTGTTTGCCACAGCCAATATGCTGGTAGGAGAAATAGAGAAATTCTTGTCTCATATTGCGCAAACCAGCGAATCATCCTAGCAAGTTTCGTCCTGTTGGCAAAACACGTTTTTGCATCACATAACTTCAGATTTTCAAGTGCATAAAAGTGATGTCCTTTTTTTTTACAGCTGACTTTACTGAACTTTAACTAACTCATATGATTTATGTGCCTAAATTTACTTCCGCAAATATGTGTTCCTTCAAACTATTTTCTAGATGTAGACTTTTGTAATTATTTATAAATTATATAACAATTTATTGGGTGGAGCCTGCATGCAATTTTCGGTCCTAACAACCTCCAAGAGGTTAGTTTCTAAATTAAAATAATTGACGTCAATTAACAAAATTTCAAAATTCTAAATTAATTTTCCTTTTTTTTTTTTATTTAAATATAAATTTATTGGCCAATACAGTTTCTTTTTTTTTAAGAAATTTTCAAACCAATTATATTATGTTACTTTAGTTTAGTGATAAACATGTTAACTATAGATATGATCTTTCTTGAACTTAAAATATCAAGCTCTTTTATATTTTGTTAATTTCTGTTACTGTTTAAAAGGAAACTATCATCTTATAAACTGAACTAAAAAGGGGGGGATAAGTTTTTTTTTGAAAATCTTGATTAATTTTTTTTTTAAATTATTATACTTTTACTTTAAGGGCGTATAATCTTTTTTTTTGATTAATTATAATTCTGTGAATTATTAAGCTGTGCTCATTGTCTTTTTTTTATTGTTAAATTTTTGTAACTATAAACATATATATATAAACTAAAAGGGGGGGGATAAATGTTTAGAATCTGTTGATTAATTTTTTTTTTATCTAAATTATTATATGTTACAATTAAGGGCTTATAACTTTTACAATTTATGATCTTGTTAATCATAAGTTTTTTTTTTTTTACTGATGATTTGTGTCAGGATGTCTTTTGTTGTAAATGACAAAGTCTGAACCGTCGAAATTTCTTTCTGTTTTCAATAAACTTGAGCCTTGTTAATTATTAAACTTGTCTTTGTCTTTTTTTTATTTTTCTTTTCAAACATCGTTACCATTTTAGTTCCGCCTTTATTAAATTTAAGTCCCCTGGTAACATGTTTCTGGTAGCAGAGCGTGGTTAAATTAAATTCTAGCGTGGTTTTCTCTAAATTATAAAGTGGTTTATTCTAGATTCTAGTGTGGTTTTTTCTAAATTACAGAGCTTGGTTAATTTTAAATTCTGGAACCGTAGTTAATTTTCAAAATTTCACATTGGAACTATCTAAATTTAAATTCAAAATTATTTTGTTAAACAAGGCTCATTTTTATGTTTTGCAGCTTTTCAAATACTGTACAACTGTTGCTGATGAAATTTTTTTTTATTTAGTTTAAATATTTAAAGCTCTATAAATCTATAGTCTCTTTTTTTTTATTATTTATTTATTTTTATAAACACTTACACAAAAACTTCTAAACCAATTTCGATAAATTTTTTTTTATTATTATTTTGTCTGCTTAAATTTTTTTTTTATATATATATATATATATATATATATATTTACATACACTGCACACGACTCATTCACTGAATTTGATCCAGACAGCGGGGTCATTCGGGAATCCAAAAAAAATTTAAATAAATAATAAAATCCAAAAATAGTTAAAAACAAAAAAAAAAAAAAAATTCAAAAATTTCCTTCAAAATTTTCTCGAGTTTTCTTTCGCTTGTCTGTATCAATTCATACTTACACACACACATATATACACAACAACTACACTACATATAATTCCTGAGTCCTTCTCTGGCTCTTTAATTTTTTTTTTGGGCATCATCTTAAAAGAAATTTTTTATTAAATTACTTGGTTTATTTTTTTTTTAATAATGATCAGCAACAGTTAAAATGGCAGTGGATTTGCTGCGATTAGTGGACTCGTTAAAGAACACGGAGCTTGCTTTTGAATTTTTTTTGTTTTTGTCATCTTGAAGGAAAATTATTTTTATTTAATTTTTTTTTTAATTTTATCATCATGCCGGTGGACTGGTTGATGCAGATGGTGGCACTTTCTTAATAATTCATTGAAATATTGAACACTCATTGAATAATATCTTTGTGTACAATTTTTTTTTCTTTTCCAAATTATAGGGGCCCAGTTTTTGTATGTAGGACAACATGGTTGGCCTGTTTGTTCCTTTCTTTAAATTATTTGGTTGTTTGTTAGTTAGCAGGTCAACATGTTTGTTTCCTAGTTTAGTTTTTTTTATTAGGGTTGAGAAAACCGGAGTTGGGTTTTCTCACATTGTGGGTCACCTTTTTATACTGTCTTTTTGCCACACCCCTTTTTTTGCTACACTTCTTTCACACTTTTATAATCACAACGATTTTGATGAAATTTTTTTTTACACAATTTTTTTGATTAAATTAAATTCCTTTTTTTTTGGGGGGCACATGATACACATATAAGACCTTAAGTCAAACACCACATGCCCTGCCTTGTGCAGTAAAACAATCTTGACTTCCCAACGTTTCATACTGCTTCTTTGTTTATTTTTAAAAAGGATTATTTGTTTAGACCCTTCAAAATTCTTTTTTCTCACGGAAATTGTTAAGAGCCGTGAATAGTTTAAATTTCTCTTCGTATGGGAGAAGAGGAATTTAAAAATAACGACGCTGAGCATGATCTGACCCAAAAAGGCTTCAGGAGTTTTTCTTTTATTTTTATTTATTTTTGTAATTAAATGTTAAGGTCGGCTCAGAGGATACTCCCCCCCGTCTGAGTCCGACCTTTCCTGAAGTCCTTAGTGCTATGCACTTTTCCCTCCCCTGGTCCCCGGAGTGGTCACCTCCACTTGGTTTCCCGAGGTGCCACTCCACCCCTTTCCCCACGTACCTTAGAGTACAAAGTCAGTTCATGCACAGCAATGTCGACCTTTGCGTCACCCTTCAGCTCTTTCTGTCGGGGGCTTGACCCAATGATAGGTGGGAAGAGCTGAGACGCTATAGAAATTTCAAAATTTAATAAGTAAGTGCCGAAGGAGGCTACACCCTAGAGTGGTGATTATTAAAGCATTATGAAGCGTTGTTTCTATCAGGTGCCCCGTTGCTAAATTTTTGTAGGAGGCCTTTCTGGCCCTTGTCCCTTTTTTTTCTAAATTTTGTGGGAGGCCCTTCTGGCCCCCTTTCTTTTCTACACTAACTCCGTCTTTCGGGGGGGGAGAGCTGTAGCATTTAAATTCAAAAAAACACTTCCGCAATATAACTTCATTAACTCTCCCACATCCAATTTCCGTCCCTTGACAGATGCTGGCACCTGGCGGCCCGCTCCAAAACCAAGCATCGCCTGATACCGAACACAAAGTCCATTCGCCGGTCAAGCTAGCTTCTCTAATACCCGGTCCACAGTCTAGATGTGATAACAACATGGTCTACATTCTGCATCACTCATCTAACAAAAGTTTTTTTTCTCTCTAACCTTACAAGTCTCATACAACATCATGTTAATTTACAGTTCGTGCGTTTTAGTTTAAATAACCTAGTTCAAAATGTTAAAATAACCATCATTTTTCTCGGTACATGCTCACGTGAACTGCGACAGGATTAACCAGGTACTTCAACCTTACAGATTTTGTCATATTATATATTTTGTTAATTTTTAAAATAATTTGTTAATTATCATGTATTCTTTAAAATATGTATTTCATGTTTTATTTAATATTCTATTTTCTTTTGAAACTAAATGATTATAAAAATTTTCTTTTCTTAAAACATCATTTACAAAACCTTGTAAAGGCACATTTTAAGTTTTGAACAATTTTGTGAAATAAGTGCAGACTAATGTTGAACATTAAATGATCAGAATATCCTATTGAACATGTCAAATATAAAACAATTAGAGAAATTTCTTCTAAATCAGAAAATTTCGTTTTATAGACTTTTGAAGAATCTTACAAGTCTTATACAAGCTTTCTTTTAAAACAAAACTATATATATAAATAAATTTATAATCATCTAAGAAGCTTTTAATTACTATCTTAACGAATTTCTGTGATGCAATTAATTTACTTTAATTTTGACAAATAACCAGATATTTTCTTCAATAAAGAACATTAATGCTACAACATGTCTGATCTTGCACAGACGCTAAAAGAAACGTGTTTTTTGTTTGCCACAGCCAATATGCTGGTAGGAGAAATAGAGAAATTCTTGTCTCATATTGCGCAAACCAGCGAATCATCCTAGCAAGTTTCGTCCTGTTGGCAAAACACGTTTTTGCATCACATAACTTCAGATTTTCAAGTGCATAAAAGTGATGTCCTTTTTTTTTACAGCTGACTTTACTGAACTTTAACTAACTCATATGATTTATGTGCCTAAATTTACTTCCGCAAATATGTGTTCCTTCAAACTATTTTCTAGATGTAGACTTTTGTAATTATTTATAAATTATATAACAATTTATTGGGTGGAGCCTGCATGCAATTTTCGGTCCTAACAACCTCCAAGAGGTTAGTTTCTAAATTAAAATAATTGACGTCAATTAACAAAATTTCAAAATTCTAAATTAATTTTCCTTTTTTTTTTTTATTTAAATATAAATTTATTGGCCAATACAGTTTCTTTTTTTTTAAGAAATTTTCAAACCAATTATATTATGTTACTTTAGTTTAGTGATAAACATGTTAACTATAGATATGATCTTTCTTGAACTTAAAATATCAAGCTCTTTTATATTTTGTTAATTTCTGTTACTGTTTAAAAGGAAACTATCATCTTATAAACTGAACTAAAAAGGGGGGGATAAGTTTTTTTTTGAAAATCTTGATTAATTTTTTTTTTAAATTATTATACTTTTACTTTAAGGGCGTATAATCTTTTTTTTTGATTAATTATAATTCTGTGAATTATTAAGCTGTGCTCATTGTCTTTTTTTTATTGTTAAATTTTTGTAACTATAAACATATATATATAAACTAAAAGGGGGGGGATAAATGTTTAGAATCTGTTGATTAATTTTTTTTTTATCTAAATTATTATATGTTACAATTAAGGGCTTATAACTTTTACAATTTATGATCTTGTTAATCATAAGTTTTTTTTTTTTTACTGATGATTTGTGTCAGGATGTCTTTTGTTGTAAATGACAAAGTCTGAACCGTCGAAATTTCTTTCTGTTTTCAATAAACTTGAGCCTTGTTAATTATTAAACTTGTCTTTGTCTTTTTTTTATTTTTCTTTTCAAACATCGTTACCATTTTAGTTCCGCCTTTATTAAATTTAAGTCCCCTGGTAACAAAATTACAGACATATTTTAATCAAATTCGTAGATCTCAGATAGCACAACTTAGAATTTATGTCATTTTTGTAGAACTATATATGGTGTCAGTCGTAGGCATTTCGGTTTTTATATGCTTCTACAAGTAAGTTATTAGAATGAATACAGATGGTTTCAATATTTTCAAACGGAATAATTCTCAAACTCAAATCAATAATTGTTCATCTAGGAAGTACTCTGATAATTACTCTGATCCAACTGATAAGTACTCTGATCCAGCTGCAATACCTAGAGTTAGCCATTAAGGTATCCATCAGTAAGGCTTGTCGAAAGTTTAATGAATAATTTCTGTCTTCTTTGGAAGATATTGATCCGGAAATATCTTCAATGTGATTTAGAAGTAAATAGAGTTTCTCCGTAAGTCTAAAAATCAAATTTTATTTTAATTGCAACACAGGTTTTCTGACTAACTAGAAAATGATTCTACTTGATAATTAAACTCAAAATTGTCAACCTTTATGAATTTATTTTATTTGAGGATATCATGCATATTTTGATTTACTAAAGTAATTTGTAAAATATAATTTGAAGAAGACTTTTATAACGGATTTGGAGATCAAGACATCTTCTATTCAAGGTTAATAACATAATGATTTCACTGGCGGATTTTTTTCTCCCATTGGGCAAAATAAAATCTGTTTTTTTTTGTGCAGTAACAATATTGAAAACTGAAATGATTTATCTCAGCCTAGTAGCAGCAATAATAATTCTTGTTCTACTTTGATATTTTCAATAATATCTTGATAATACCTCAAATTTTACCAAGTTTTTACGTCCATTTATTTCATTTCATTGTGAACTCTGCTAAAAGCTCATGCTATCTGCTGTTGTTTTCATTACTTGTTACTCCCAATAAAAAAAAAAAAAAACATCTTTTGTCTATTACTTACAATGAACGTTATTAACGTTTATTATTAAGTTCTAAATATATTTTATTATCATAAGCAGATTATGTTAATTCGAAGCTCGACTATTTCTAGTCAAGCCTACCAAAAATTTAAAATATTGTTTCTATTTCATTACAAGTTTTAAAAGTAGAAATGTCATTATTATTTTAAGCTGTATAGAATAAGTCAGTGAGATATTGTACAAAATGGTTTACAAATAAATGTTTGTTTTAAAACTCTCTGGCTTCCTCCGCTCTAGAGCCGATAAAGAGCATAATAGTCCAACATCGGCAAAGATATTACTTTTTTTGAATTCAACTTAACGCTCATTAAATACCAACCTTCCGCAATAAATTCAATACTGTTCTAAAGCTGAAGTTCTTCACACTCATATTCACGTAACCAAATGTCCGTTAAATGTTACAAAAAGTATTTAATTAGTTGGTAAAATTTGTGTATTTCACCGCTAACGAGTTAAGATGACAAATAAAACACAAATTAACGTCATTCTTCGTCTAATATTCTAAGTCCTTATTTCAGTTCAACTCTAGAGTGATACTATTGTATAGTATTTTTCAACATATTTCAATTTGTGTTTTCCAAATCATTGTATCTGCTATAGTTTGTAGAGTTAACTAAAACAAGAATTCATAGTACCTTTTACAACTAACGTCTGGCATGAACGTTAATAACATCCTACACTAGTTATGTTCGAGAAATCTAAAATGATACTTAATAATAATTTTATGTTTTTATGGATTTAAAGCTGCTTAGGTTTTTTTCTGAAACTCCATACGTTTACATTTGTAAGTGGAGGCAGTTAATTTTTTAACATTAAAATCTCTAATCATGGACACCTTTTACTTATACGATTTTCATGGATTAAATACATTTTCTAAAGCTTACTATATGTACACTTCATAAGATAAATTTATTCCAAAATATCACATCCTCCACAGTTATCTTATTCAAAATTATTATTAATAATAATTATATTCACAATTTGATGTATGCTGGTAAATAAAAAACTTATAAGGTAGTAAAATTAGAAATAAACAAATTACTGTTTCTATGTATAATAAGAACTATCGAAAATTAAATTTCATAAGCTTTAAATCAATATTTTCCCATATATTATATCTTTGTTTTCATACCAGAAATTAACCAGGCTTAAAACAAGCTATCTTTAGTCAACAAAAGTTAGAAAAGGAATTTAGTAACCAAAATACAAGTTTTTATACAAGACGTTTTGTTTCTTTCTTTGTAAAAACCATATAAATGAAGCTTCTTAAATTGCTTCAGGTAAGTTGGTATATATATTTTAATTCTTCTCGAGTTTCATAAAATATATGTTGGTTTCAGTATTTCATCAACGTTGAAATTCCCTATAACATTACCTTATTCGTCATCAATTGCTCTTTTAAATGTTATTGTTATTGTCTAGACTAAACATGATTAATACTGTTACTTCACATGTATTGAAGTAAATTACAAATTAATTTATTATAACTGTTCTACTATTCTACTATAGGAATTGTGTACATAAAACGTTTGCTAAACATTTAGCAAAATATTGATAGCTGATTGCTATTTCTGTCTACGTTATTAATAATTTATGGGAAGTGGTAAAAATCTTACTAGATTCATAATCTGAACCCGCTTATAACACTAATTAAGTTATCGCTCTTTAGGGCCTCTTAATACTTACACTTTTTCATCTTCCATCCCCCTAAAAAAGCTCCGAACTTCACATTTTTTAAAATGAAAGAAATACATCTTTCGTCTCTAAAATTAACTTTACCTGTCGCTAGAATGTGACATTGGTTTCTCAGCTTCATCTGCAAGTGGGCTGTGACATAAAATTTATTCCTTAAAAAAGAAAAGAAATATATATAAATATATACCTATCAAGTATTCCATGTCAAACTTATAAAACCTTTCCTGAATTTTACGTTACTTATCTTTAATCAAAGTTTTTGTATATAATATTACAGCTAGTGGTTTTGTGTTCCTACTCACAATAGTTGTTGAGGCCTGCAGCTACAAGGCTCTATAATACACAAAGGATTACCACGTTTGGCGTGTAAGAGCTTTCTTGAACATTTGAGACTTCAGACAAGTATCCATAAGAAAGGCAAGCAAACATCGTGTATAAACATCGTAATTATTTCAGGGTTAAGTAATTATAAACTATATAGTAGAGTCACAAAAATTAGAGTCATTCTTAAATTGATTGTAATTACAAAAATATTGTTGCATTGTTATAAGATAGAGATTATTGCTGATAATTGTGATAGTTTTTTTTCCTAAATAGTTATTGATGAATTACTGTAAATTATTGTAAGCACTAGGGTGATTATTTATTAAATTCTGTTTTTGTTTTACAATATAATGTCCAACATTCCTTAATGCCACACTCAAAATTCATTTTGTTCAAATAATACAGTTTATTACATTTTTGATTTCAACATTCCGTCTATTGATATTAATTCATTTTAATACCGATTTAAATCATATAATAACTGACTTATCTATATTATTATTCGTATTGTGATTTTTTTATTATTTTTTTTAGCTTAATATTAAGATATAACTAGATAGCCTACTCTCTAATCAAAATCATTTGTTATTATTTTGATCAAAGCTTAATTAATAGAAAGCTTCATAACAGCAGTAATAATTTGTTTTATAATTTATAATTACCCTTCTCGAAAAGGACGTTTGTTGGTCAAAAATATAAAATTTATTTTTCACTAAATAGAACTGAGAGTATTTATGATATAAAGTGGATTTAAGTTAGAAGACAGTAGACAAATTCCACTCTATAGACAACAGAATATAAACAATTATTATTATATACTAAAAAGAGTTAGGTGATTGCTTGACTTTCAACCTAATAAAACGTCATAAATGACAAATGAGTGTATAAACGCCTTGTATAGATGAAACCATGTCGGTCGATCATGGATAACTTTGACCTTGGTTGAGACTCTATAGAATGAGAAAATATGGTTTTTAATCGAACTGTTTGATGAAGAAGGATGATCACGGTACATAATCACGATAACTCAATATTATGAAAATGAGCATGCCTCATGATTAAATAAATTTAATAATATCTTTGGAAATAATTTAAAATTAAATTATTTGTTTTAATAATGGGGATGGATCTTTTTATTGTGAAAATATTTCATTGATAGATTTCCTTAATATTATACGTTTACGAATGTCACTATATTGAGATTAATAAATTTATAGATGTATTAAAATCAATGATTCGCTTATGAGAGAGTGTAAAAAATAAAATTAAAAAATCAAATGTTCAATAAGCTCCTACATTTTCAATACAGAAATACAATACATTACACAAATAATAACTAGTTCCAGTTGAGTTTAAACCTATTCTTCAATTATATTTATTAGCATAGGTCATCAAACCGTTATAGGCCGTTATTACAAATTCGTGCACAATAAGCTAATTCTATTCTACACATATACCGTATAGGCTGAGTCAAAAAATACAAATTATTGGTAATTAACCACGAACTTGCAAAATATTAGGCAACCTTGTCACTATTATACTCTTAACTGTACCACTAATACCTAGTTTTTAATATAAGAATAGATTTAGTTTTCAACTGAAATAATCAATTATCACGGTTAAGGTAAAATAAATTTAGAAAACTTGCTTTTACAAACTTTCAGGATAATAAAATAAAATACATTTTCTTATGTTAAGAAAAATATTTTCTATCTGGAAATATATATACATACATGGAATTGTAGAACACGAATTTTGTGCCTATGAAGTGCATGTATCCATATTTTTTTCAATATTTATGAGAAGTCAACTAAATACATTCCAGTAATTTAAACAACTTAAAGAAAGATCTAAGTATAATATATTATCCCTTCTTTACAAAACACATTACTTCGATTACATGCAGTCACACCTTCATTGAAATACATTATGCATATTTATTAAATTTAAATAATTTCAATTTGTCACTGTAAATCCTTTTTTATGTCATCAAGAAATTATAACAAAAGTAAAATAAATAAATAAATAAAAATAGAAAGAAAGTACAATTTGGAAGTATAAAACTTTTTAATTTGTTTTTTTTTTTTATTGTTGTACTTTTATATTTATAATATTTGTTGGTAGAATTAACGATAAAACAATTTTATCATAATTAGACATAAAAGGTAAGGATAACATCAAACGCAGGGTTCACACAGTGTAAAGGATGTAACCCAATTTATTGTTCATGCTATTATCAAGCATGTGTTGGAAGTTATGATTTTGTAATATATTGCTTTCGACTAGATTTTTTCCAAATTAGTCTATTTATCATAATTCCTTTATGTGAGATAAAATTGTGAGATCCACATCAATCTCACCGTTCTCAAGCGTAAGCAATATCACCAATAATGATTTAACCCATTCAATAGAATTTCGCTATGAATTTCAATCATTATATACTTTATCCATCTATACTACACACATGAAACAAGTAATGTTATGTATTTGTACAGAGACGTTCGAATAAAATGTTAACCCTTCATCCCCAGAGTTTAACTTTCTAAATGGCGTCATTTTGTTGAATAAAATGATTGTGCTAAAGTCACTAATTTTCTATTCTCACTGAAGTTGTTCAGTCATGTAGGATTACAGACACAAAGGTAATGCTTAACACATCTGAGTACTGGAATTGTGTTGTTGGTCTTTGTGAATATTTTTACGTCACATAAATAATGAACTCTGGTAGGTTTCATTTACGTTTTACATAAAATTGCATAAGTAGACAACAATAAAACAATGCATACATGTTTTAGCAAAAATTCATTCACAGTTTAATTCCCTTTTATGAACTAATAATTTCCACAAAAATTCTCTCCTTTTGCCACTATAATAGTTCCGATATTTATAATTAAAGCGCCTACTCAGCACGAAAATACATATCTCCTGTTAGAAGGTGACATTCAATAATTGTTACAATCGATAGACGAAACAAAATCTATACGATTGAGGGATATGTTATCCAATATATGTGAATGATTGACTCTTTATGGTAAATATTATTACAAAGAATGAAGTTCAAAATATAGTCAAAACATAAAGCATATATAGTAAAACAAACTTATTTAACATAATAATATGTCATATATTTTAAAAAGTGTTTTCCCATTATTGATTCTTTGATAAAGAACTGGATACTATAAGTTTAAAATGAACGTTATCATTTATATTTGTACCAGCAGTAAAACATATTATAATTATATTTTAATTTGCAGGTAACTTTATACTCTCTTCTAGCTCTTAATATAATTAGACATTTATTTGGTAAATAGTTGTCTTTCATAAAACCTAATAAATACAAAACAAATAAAGTAGGTTGATTTCTTTGATACCACGCAGTTTGTAAGACTGACCAAAATTTATTAAGTTATATTCAGATTTATTAAAAGAGTTGATACTTTTTATGAAATTAACCTAATCAATCGCGTTGTTTACCTGCACATACGATTTGAAAAAGTACAACACCTACTAAGAAAGGTTCTTTGTAGGTTAAATGTCAATCTTATCAACGTCACCCCGCACTCAAATACGTCTTTCTACACTCAAAATATTATTTTATTAAGTTTATTGATGTGATAATAATAATTTTAAACATGCAGTTTAAAGTATTTGATTTGAAATAGCGCTAACGTTTTCTATACATCTATCATATTACATAAATAGCTTCCTATATTTATAGCTATAAATTTTTCGTTAATGTTTTTAATAATATTTTAGTTGCCTTATATTTTTATTGACATACATTAAATAAAACACTTTCATATACATGCAAGTTGTTGCTCTTGATTTATTATATTTATAAATATTAAATTTATTAAATATAAATTATATAACTGTATCAAAACCTCAATAAATTTAGCATCTACCATAAGCACATGCCTGAACTTTTTTTATGACATTACCTATGATGGGACAATTTGTGACAATAATGAATACACATTACATTTTTTTAAATATTGATAAAATTACAAGAAGAACAACAAAACTGAGTTTGCAAAACATGGTTCATGAGTTGCAACAAAACTTCATATTCCTTTAGTTTAAGTCAAATTTTTAACCACATAACACATAATACTTAAACAAATATATTATAAATGAATTTGTACAATTTCGATATGTAAATACCACGTTTTATTGTATAATATCTATCAATAAAATTGTTTACCAACTTATGTGTCATGCCTTCCAACAAAAGATTATGTCTTTTATATCTCTCAAAGATAGTATCCGTGTTACATTCCACTAACTCGTTAACAATGGTATAGTATTATCTAGATAGTAACTTATGTACCATAGCATGTAGGGGAACATATAAATATATGGTTACCCAAACGTGTTTGAAAGGTCGGTATTTAATAAAAGAGGGATAATAAATTTTATTAGGAACAATTTATTATTATTATTTATTATAATATATTTAATAAAACTGAACAATAAAGAAAGTAAGGATTGTTTATAAGGTGCCAATAATCCTAACGGAGTCGTGTAACCTCTTCATGGACCACTATTTAATGAAGTGGAGCACACCCTGTGTAGGCAACCTTTTTAACAAAATTATTCACGACTAAGAATTTATCTAAATTTTAGAACTTTATAAATGAGCTTGTCGTGCCTTCACACTTGAATTAAATAATTCATTAACTTTATATGTTTTGTCAAATTTATTTTATTTATTTTAAGCATTGTTCATTAAAATTTAATAACAAAATTAAACTATATTATTATTAATTTGACATACTGGGATTTTATTTACGTAACGCATCTGGATTAATAATTTAATAATAATGTAAGATTTATTTTCACCCTTTTTATTTTAATATGTTAATAACTTGTCCATAAATAAGAGCAAAACTCATATATGTTTTGAACTTATTACTAAGAAGGGAGGAACATATATGTTCAGCAAGAAGGAAGGGAAATTCTTTAATATAAAAGAAGGGAAGTATTGTCTTATTAAATGTAATTCATCAGATTTTTGTCGTTTAAAAATAAATCCATAGAATAAGTATTAGACCTATTCAAAAATTACACAAGGAAATAGACACAGGATTAATATATATATTTAATCGTATACCAACTAAAGTAAACGATGTTTTTTCGTAATGTGTAATATATCACTGTTTGATGGGTCACGAGGAAAGAATAATCCAATAGTGATATATTATGTTTATAAGAAGAAATATTTATTTACATGTTAAAAGTATAAAACAATCGTTATAAAACTCATCTTCACCAGCGAGTTATTTTAAAAATTTAATATGCGGATTTCAGGAGAATGTATGGCACTTTAATGTATGGAAAAATAAGTTTAATTAATCCATTTACTTAATTTGTAAAGTGAGCAGGTAATGTGCTTTTAATTGCGATGAGGTTTTATAATAGAATATTTTCATATTCATCCAAGTGTTAGAACATTTTAAAGGACGACATTAAGTTTTAATATATTACTTAAATTCAATAACTTTCTATTCCAACATATAGTTACTTTGTCATGTAGGAATACAAGCAAAAATAATTTTCATATCTGTGAACTGGGTTTGTATTTCGTAGGTTTTCGTCAGTAGTTTTATGACACTTAAATAATTAATTGTGACAAGTTTAAAGTATATGTAAATACACGTTACAAGATCGGTGTAACATAAAAACAAGAATTTATTAAGAACAACATACAAATTAAAAAAGGTTATTTGTACCTCAATATGACGACGATTTTGTAATATTTGAAAAAATTCAGCAGTATTTGCTACTTGCCGACTCAGACTACAAATACTTTATGCAAGAGGGAGTAAAATAAATATGTGCTTAACCCGTTATTAGTTATTTTCTGCATTCTTATTACAGTCGTCGAAAGAATATTTTGTAATAATTACTTGAGTAATCAAATACCCAATATTCGTTATTTGTGTATACAGTTTTTTTTTTTTAAATGGCTTCCTGAAAACAGTAAAATTTGTATGAAGAAGGTTGTTACTAAAACAACAATGATATTGAGAGAGTAAGGCAATGAGCATGTATACAATACATCATTTCGTCTTCCATTTTGAGTCCACTCTTAAAAAAATAGTTTTTACACATTTAATAAACATACATAATATTCATCACATGTATAAGTACATAGTGTGTAAATTAAGTATCGAAACAAATATGTATTTTTCAAACTAAAATAGGTACAAATATTTTGTTTGTGGCATTGACTCTTAAAAAACGTTCTTGATTTTCTGACATAAAAAAAATTCAACCCCCTAAGGGGGTGGCGGGTGGGGGTAACTTAATTTTTTTTAAATAGCAACCCCTATTGAGTGACCCCTCATTTTATAGGTCAAGTCCAAACAATCCCTACATCAACAGTGTAGTGAGGTGGGCGTCATCTTGCTGAAACCAAATACTTTCGTCCACGGCATGTTCCTCATCTTCAGGAGGAAACTCTCTTGAAATAGCAGGTACAATAGATTCACTCAACAGGTCCATATAACGAGCACCATTTAAATTACCTTCAATTATAAAAGGTCCAACTACCTTATATCCAACTATTCCTGCTCAAACGTTAATTTTCTGAGGATGTTGTGTATGGCATTCTTGAGCCCAATGTGGATTCTCATCTGACCAGTATCTCGAGCTTTGTCTATTGACATGTCCGTTGATGCTGAAAGAGGCTTCATTGGATAATACTATTTTCGTTTTAAATAACGGATCTTGGATACACCGATGCATCATTTCTTTACAAAATTGAATTCGACGATCAAAATCGTCTTCGTTCAATTCATGTATTAGCTGTACCTTGTAGGGATGAAATTTTTCGGCCTTTAGAACTTTATGTACCGAAGTGTGACTAACACCTTTATTACTAATGAGCTGACGAGTAGATGATTGATAATTTTCTTGAATACTCAGAAGCACATCCAATAACTTCTCCTCTGTTAAAACTGATTTTGGTCGACCACTTTTAGGTTTATTTGCTACATCCCTTGTTTCCAAAAACTTAGTACAGATCCTACTTACTGTAGATAGATTTATTTGATGATCGGGGTACAGTTCATTAAATAACTCACAAGTTTCTTGATACGTACGTGTTCTGTCCCCATACCCAACAATGATGAGGATGTCAATCTTCTGCTTTGTACTTAAAAAAAACATTGTTAAACAAAACTACAGAAGCAATTTAATACCGACCTCTCTACAAAATTAACTAAACCAGAATGAAGATATGAAACACTTTCCAAAGAATGTGCTTAACAAACACAAAAAAGAACAAACATGGAAGGGTAATTGGAAATTTCCAAGTTTGGACTTTGTTCAACCAGCCCATCTAATCTACATTGTGTACTGCATTCCCATGGACCTGAGCTAACCAGAGCTACTTTATTGATTTATAAAATAAATCTCCGTTTTCTTGTTTCAGATCTCTCCTTTTTACTTATAAATTCCTATAATTAAAAAGTCTTTTTTATTTTAATATCACCTTAAAAATGCCTCATAGATTTGAAATTAGTAATAAAACGTATTGGTCTTCGGGATACTTTTCTAAAAGATGTATTAAAACATTCCTTGAGTAATAACTACAACCATTGTTAGTTCAAACATAATTGATGTTTTTGGCTATTTAAATACGGTAATAATTCCATAATAAGAGACTGCAAACGTAGAGTTTTTGGCCGCTATTTTGTTTAAACTCAACGGATTTAAACTATCTTTATATCATTGATTTTAGGGTGACAAGACCTATAAAATGAGGGGTCACTCAATAGGGGTTGCTATTTAAAAAAAATTAAGTTACCCCTACCCGCCACCCCCTTAGGGGGTTGAATTTTTTTTTTTTATGTTAGAAAATCAGGAACGTTTGTTAAGAGTCAATGCCACAAACAAAATATTTGTACCTATTTGTTTGAAAATACATATTTGTTTCGATACTTAATTTACACACTGTATACAAATTTAGGAACTTATTGTATTTATATTTTTTGTTTGCTAATTCATATTAAAATCAGACACTGACATCTTCTCTTCCAACTTTTCTTAAAAAAAACAAATATTAATCATTTTATTATGTTTATTCTTCACAAAACACATTGTAATACTCTGGCCTCAATATCGGACCATTACGCAGATTTTTAATATCCCGCTTCTTAATTTTTCTAGTTGTGGAATAGTTAGAATATATAGAATCATAAGTTAAATGACGACTTACTGTAGATTAATTTAAAAATACATATTTTTATACCAATAACATTATAAAAATTATGTAATATGTAATAAAAGATTTTCAGTAAATATAATAATTCATTAGGACCGTGTTCGGAAAAAATGTTAAAAAATAATTTTAAACTTGGAAGTCCCTTTAAGTGTTTTTGACTTCAAGCAGTAATATCTTGTGACCGACTAATAGATACCACTATACATTAAACAATAACACTCTCAAATTGCATATTACCTTTAAAATAGTGAAGTAGATTTTTTCAACGAAACCTCAACTTTTTCCAATACTGTTTATATGTGAAAATAAGAGTTAAACATAATGCAAATGTTTTTAGACGCAAAAAGAAAAATCTAAAAAATCTTTCTGTTATTAAAATAATATCATGTATTAATAATATGGACATAAGTATTTTGTGTGTAGCTTGTCCTAAACAGTGCAACTGTTTGGTTTCGTTATGCGTTCTATTTAAAAGGGGGTCTATATTCCGGCTTATCACTTTCTGGGTGTATTTTCTTTTAAAAAAGTTCCCTTTATTGTACACTAGATACAATTAATGTAAGACATTCAATAAATTAACACTAATTTCAGACTTGCAGCGTAAAGTTTTTACGCTAAACTAAAGTGTTTCTCAATGACAAAAAAAGTCTTAACGTCAAATAATAGTTTTTCAATCGTACCACTAAAGTGTAAAGTGCATGGATCTACTACATAAGAAATAGCTATGATATTTATCAAAGATTTAACCACTTTATTTTTATTAAAAACCAAGTCTTGTTAAATTCACTTTCTTTCACAGTAACATTCAGTAACTTTTAAGGTTAACGGTTCATATGTAATATTATCTTATTTACAACCAATATGAGATTAATAGGACGATGCCTTATTATTACATTCTGATTGTAATTTTTGAAATCCAATAGTCAAGTGAAGTTGAAAACATCTTCTTTTTCCTATAAAGTTATTACAGACTTTTAATTTTCTACACATATTTTCACTTTAATGTATGCCATAACATGAATATATATATTTCATTTCCTGATAAAATGATAGAGATGCAACAATGTTAAACTCAATACAAAATATTTTCTAAATGAGAATACCAATAACATGAAGTTATTATTTTTAGAATTTTAATTATTATATTACTATTACAACAAAATAGTTATGTATAATACAAATAGTTTTTGTTTTAATGGCAATATTATACAAACACCAATAAAATGAAGTATTATAAATCAAAACTTGTAAATAAATATTTAATTAGTGTTTTAAAATAATGGAATAGTTATGAATTCTCAGAGATAATTAGAGCCATTTAAATCTTATACTGTATTATTTCGTAAAATAGTTCTTTCAATTTAAAAATAAAACGTTCCAGCACTCCACTTTCCTTAAAAAGCACACCTGCTATCTGGCTCTAAATGATCCAATTCAGGAAAAGCTTTGTTTAAATCCAATTAACTTCCTTTTAGTTGTGATACAAAACACGGTAATATCCTGCTGAAGGTATTTACATTAAATAAATTTAGATAAGTTATAGTCAGTGATTTAAAATCAAAATTTATTTTTAGTTACAACTTGTGTCATAAAATATAAAACAACTACTTATAAAAAAAACATCATATATAATATCTAATAAAACCAATTACCTGTATTTGTATTAATTAGTCCATATATTTATAATAATTGCTTTTGTTTTATATTTATAATTTAAAGATTAAGAGTTAAATTTTTTTTTATTAACTGATGTTTGCGTTTATAAACGTCTTAACTTAACCTTAAAGTGTTACATTATTAAGCTTTATTACGTAAATTCGAAATAAATGCAAAAACCAGTCTAAAAAAACTTTAAACTAGTTGATAGCACCTCTTCATTATACAATAATTTCAATAAAATTAGGCGCTGTATAAACGTTTTAAATAAATTTATTAGTTTAATATTTATTAATTTATTAAATATAGCCTAATTTATTGATAAAAAACTTTATTGTTTAAACTATAGGCTTAAATAAAGAACATAGCTTTGTAGTGTATGTGTAGGCTATGTGTAGCTCTATATGCTACACATAGAGCGAGGTTTAGACAATTTGTTAAACATTACATTTTCTTGAAAATCTGGAAATAAAATATTAAACTCATTTTAAAAATTACCTGTAGAAATAATTTCATTCAGTTATAACGAGATATTTCATTAGGATGGATTATATCTCTGATGAATTATACAAATGAATGATTAGAATAATTTTTAAAATATTTAGTTTTAGAGGGACATTTGTCTCTTAAATGCATATAAAGAATACCGAATTCCCAAAATTGTATTTTATCAAGATTGTAAACAAAAGGGTTTTATTTTGTGTACAACCACCCGGTTTCATTTCTATTTGCCGGTTATTGGTTGGCATATGAATTGTTATTGTTCGTGTTTCTTTTCCTCATAACTAACAACATAAAGTGCAACATTTTCCAAATATTGTACTTTTAATTTTTTCCCATTGTTTAGGAATTTTTTTGAAAAGTGTGTTTTTTGAGATCGAGATTCAAAACGTAATGACAACAATAAATCTTAAATCACTGTCAACAACTCAGAGAATTAATATTCTGTTATAACAAAAATGGTTTATGAATATATTGATTTATTTTTGTAGCGGGGGAATTCATTATAACTATTCATATATAGATCATAAGGTGCAGGATATTACTTAACCATAATTTGTTAAATAGTATTCCAAGCTATTTGGAATTTTATAACTCTCATTATGTAGTCGTCATATTTTCGTTTTCTCCACAAAATTTAACCCTTCACTGAACGTAAACATATTTGATTAACAAACCCAATAAACTTATCATTTAGATATAGGCTACTTTGGAATATCAGCTACATACTTAAATTGAGCTGAGATGAAAACTCGTCTCTCATCTTTTGAAATTCTTGGGAGTTTATCGTTCACACGTATTTGAATTTCTCATAATACAGAGCTCTATTGTCATAGATTACCTTAACACAGGACTGGATTCTGACTACGGATTATTTCATAATCATAAAATATTTAGTTTTTACATTTGTAATTTTACTTTGTTTATAAAAACATAAAACAAGTTTTCAATATACAAATTTAACGTAATTATTTTACCGGAATATTGTGGTTTATTACCTATAAATATATTTGTTCGGGAGATTAGAATTGACTAAACTGTTGAAATATGTGTAAAGGGTTTTCTCTGTAATTTTAGCATACGTAAACCCAAATTCAAATAAATAAGAATTTCAAACCTTAAATATTGACTCTAAATGACGGGAACAATCAATTGTAAGTAATCTTGTTTAATTTCTAATTTTTCCAGTAAAGTTTTTCCTAAATTCATTAGTGATAATACACGTCAACCTAAAGAACTCTTGCACGGACAAACTTATACAATTTGCGAAGGAGAAATGGTTAAAAGTAGAAATTAAAAATTTATACAGTAAATTAAGTAAATTAGAATTATAAGTATATGAATTACACATCAAACTAGCCAAATATTCTATTCATAGTGAATGGGATGAATTTTGTAGGATAATGTACCTTGTAAATCAACACAAAATTGAAAATAAAATTAAAAAACACAATAAAAAATTTGAATCTATAAAGAAACCTGTAGAAGCTAGTTTTGATGAAAATAAGATTGTAAGCAATCATGCACCATTAGTGCAAAATGATTCGAATCAAAGTTTCAGTACTGAAGAAATGAATCTTTTAAGTAAGGGTTTAAAATTTTGCATAGCTAGTGATAGCCAACATAATATAGTAGAAGATATAATAGCTAATATTGAAAGTAACATTAGTTTTTTAAAGGACTCAGACAAAAATTACATACGTAACGCATGTAAATTTAAAATCCAGAACAATGTAAAAAACAGCAAGAACCTTTTTTCTACTGGTAAACAAGATTTAAGATTAATTAAGGTTTTGAAAGAAAAGGAATGTTTCTACTTAAAAGCAGAAAAAGGTGGTACAACTGTAATTTTGGACAAGGAAGATTATTTCCACAGAGCTACTAGCTTGTTGGAAAAAGGACCTTACAAAAAACTAACAAGAAACCCCTTAAACAAATAGATTAGTACAACCAAGGAAACCATTAAGAATTGTACGTCGGTTATACCACCAAAGGAGGTCTACAAGTTCCACATCCAGATTTCAACGTTACCTAGATTGTACTGCCTGCCCAAAATCCATAAGGAAGGCAAGTCAATGCGACCAATAGTTTCGTGCATTGATTCACCAACTGATCCACTATCAAAATGGTTAACAGATGAGTTCAAAAAAATTAAGAAAAAACAAAAAGGTAATTTTGCTTTCTCTATTAAAAACAATTTAGAATTTTTCAACTCAGTGAAAAATATTAAGATAAAAAACAGTGAAATGTTAGTTTCTTTCGATGTAAGTTCGTTGTTCCCCAGCATACCTATTAAAGAAACTTTAGATTATCTCAAAGAATTTTTAGAATTTAATAACGTAGAACCTAAAAAAATTAACGAATATGTTAGACTAACAGGTATTTGTATGAATCAGAATTTTTTCAAATTTAACAATGAATATTATCACCAATTAGAAGGTACAGCAATGGCCTGTCCCCCTTTATTGCTGAAATTTTTATGTATAAATTTGAAGAAAAGTTAAAAAAAATATTTAGTGTATTTTCCAAGGGTATGGCTAAGATATGTTGACGATGTGTTTGCAGTGTTTGACCTTAATATATGTAAAATAGATGACTTTATCTGTGAACTCAATAACATACATGGTTCAATTAACTTCACCAATGAAATAGAACAAAACAATAGATTACCTTTCCTGGATGTTTTGTGTATAAGAAATAAAAATAGAATTGAATTTGATATTTATAGGAAACCCACAAATAAAAAAGATTTATTTTAAGTAGTTCTAACCACTGTAATAGTCAGAAATTAGCAGCTATCAATAGTTTAGTCCACAGAGCTATTACAATACCCCTAACAAATAGACGTTTAAAGAATGAAATAAATAACAATAAATTATAGCCCAGCATAATGGATTTGATACCTAAATTGTGGAAAACATTGTTAGGAAATAAAAACTTAAACATAATAGAAACATATCCACAACTCTCCAACCTGAAACCAACCAAATAACAAGATTTTTTACTTTACCCTTTGACCGTAACCTTACCAAGGGTTTAGACAACATCCTTAAAAAAATTTAATTTCAAAATAGCCTACAAAAGCCAGAATAGTATAAGAAATTTAATTGGCAATACAAACGACAGAATTCCGGACCTAGAGAGTTCAGGGAATTTATGAAATCAAATGTAATGATTGTGACAAGGTTTATCTTGGCCAAACAAAGAGAAAAATCACGACTAGGTTTAAAGAACATTTGGCCCATTTAAAATACGACAGACCAGAAAAATCTAGTATAGCGGAACATCTATTAGAAACTAACCATAACACAGACCTTAAAAATTTAAAATTGTTAAAAAAAGTGAATTCCAATAAATTATTAAATAGCTATGAAAGCATATTAATTGCTAAGACTGAAAATTCAAAATTATTAAATTCTGACAAAGGCCCTATTCCTATTTCATGCTTGTTCTCTTTGTTAAAACCAAGATAGACCTTTTAGGTTGTTAGGTAATAGATTTCTTAGAATAGTTTTTTTAAATATAATTTATGTGAAAGTTATTATTTATATTTATCATTATTATTCTGGTTTACTATATTAATAGAATTGTTTAGCATAATTCTTATGATTCATGTAAAAAAATTATTTTTGTATCTATTATGAAAGATTAACCTTTTTATGTTAAGTTATCGAATTTTCAGTTTTTTTTTTTTTTTTTTTCTTGTAAAAGTAAATAATTGTATCTCATTTTAATATTCTGATTTAATATGTTATTAGAATTTGTAACATAGCTTGTATTATTCGTATTCTTTTTAAATATGTTATGATAATAGATTAGCATAGTTTTTATTCATGTATCATTATAAAGAAATTTGTATCTACTATTATTATTTAGTTAATATGTTAAGATAATTAGTTTTGGGATGATTTTATTGTAAATTCTAAAACATCTTTGTTTGTTAGAGGATTGGGCCTTCCCCATTCCAGGTAACAGTACAGGTGTTTGAACTGTCAACCCTATTGTTGATAGGTCAATGCACCAGAGGAGTGGGGTACTGGTCACTTTCGTTGTAAATAGTTTTAATTTAGTCTTTGTTAAGATTCCCTCTGAAGATGACAACTTTGTTATTGTAATAGCTATAAGAGTCTAAAAGGAATAAACATTTTACTTTTGACAAACATTTTTGTTTTTTGTTATTTTGTTTATTCCCAAGTGTGGTAAGGGACTTTTGAAAGTCTATCTTTAAAGTAATAATAAATAAAAAACTATTAGTAAATTTAAAAAAAAATGTTACATATAATAAAAGGAATAATTTATAAAGATATTTCATTGTGTAGAGCAGAAGACATATTGTAAATACTATAAATAGGCCAAACCTAAAATTTTGGATTAGTTTTAATTTTAAATGAATTTAAATTTAAATATATACGAAAGGTCGTAATTTTTTTTTTTAAATATAACAAGATGGCCAAAATGTCTTTAAAAATACCCAATTATATAGTCTACGGTATATCGGAAATACTTAGAAAATGTTGATATATAATAGCTTGAATTTAGCTACCAATAATCTGTACGATGTATTTTAAATATTCATTGATTACCTGTCCATTTATTTTAAGAGATTTTCGTATGAAGGTGATACGTTTTTCTAAACTGAATAGGTTTGTTATGTACTATTACTTGTACTATTACAAATTCCAGTTAATCAACTAACCAATAATAAACATTAATTAGCACTTGATTCATATATAGGTAATATATATATATATATATATATATATATATATATATATATATATATATATATATATATATCACATATACCAAATGAAGTTCAGATACTTTTAAACAAATATTAAATACATCCAATAATGTACAAATTATTATAATTTATGTCTACATTTGTGCAGTACTTGTAAACATCATGCACCATCTAAACTTCGAGGCATGTCAATATAAGCCACATAGTGCAATATATAACAATCTATATATAACCTAATCCTTAAACAAACATTCAAAATTAATTAGTAATACTCAAATAGTAACAGTAACTAATGTATGTTGTATCCATTCCTACAGTAACGTTCAGTACACAACAGGTAACAAATGTTATTGAACAATATGCCGTTTGTTTAATCAGTTTGTACAAGTGCTGCACTTGATAACATGCTAACTACACAAAGTAAAGTGGGGTATATCAAGATCAAAGTTTTAATATTTTAATGTACAGATATTACATATCATCATATGACACACTTGACGATTGGTATACATAAATGAGTGTTGATGAGTTGCTGTGTTAGTATAATATCATGTGTAAACTCATTAGTTTTGTACATTTTAAGGCTAGTTTAAGTGTGAATAATTATTATTTTTAGAATTATTTTAGATAAATAAATCACTAGAACACTTTGGTGATTACATATGAACAAGTAAAAACCCCCAAACCACAAAATAACACAACTACACAAAACTGAATAATGCGTTTATGTTACCTTATGTAAATTTTGATAGCTCTACTATCATCTTCAGAGGTACACAGTGTGTTTAATCTAAACCATTTAAACAGTTCTTTTGTTACACTAAAACATTCGTTAATAAACCAGCGTTCCTTAAATGATACGTTGAAAGTGAAGTTTTGGTTGGAAAGCTTTTGCATTTTCGCCTTTACAAACTAAGTTGCATCTTCAAATCTTTCTCATAATTAATAAGTTCAATACAGAAATAAAATTTGTGCCTATATCGATACTTATCCATATTTTCACTGTCATGCTGGGTAAAAGTGATAAGATTATTTCCTCTTAATTATTATTCATATCTATTGACATGTGATATGAAAATATTTTTTGTTCAACCTTAAATTTTGATATATAGATTGATTGGTAAAAATTTTGTGGGGTAAAAGTACACACTTTACGAATTGATTACAAATGTACAATCCAATCTCTGTTTGTTCAATGTTATAAGAACAAACAATTAATATAGTTGTTAAAAATCGATGAGATATTGGTAAACATACGAATATAGTTTGTAATTTATTAATATTCTTTTATATTATAATTAATTAAATAATTAAAGTCCTCTTAATGAGTATCTCAAGACTAAGGTAGTCTTATATTGTACAACCATAATTGTGTAAACAGTGAATGATAATTAATTCGAAGATACAAACGAAGGGCTGGAAAATTACAGCTGAGGCAACAGTACGAATATTTAAAATTTCCATACAAATATAAAAACAGTTTTTAAAAATATAATAAATCTAATGTTTTAATATCAATAGTTTCTTCATACAGGTAATATTTCTAAATACAATTTGCTTTCTTAGAATACAGAATTCAGATTTAGAGTTTCATTAAAATTTATCAATGGTTAAACATTTCAATATTAAGGTTTTTGTGAAAAGTGTTTCATTAAAAAATTTAATCTTATTATAGAAATAATAGTCAGGAGTTCAATACATTTTTTATTAGTTCATATATGTCGAAATATTGTTGCAATTTTCATAAATGTTTGAGGTTAGAGGAGGGATAGAATATAACTATTTTTATATTGTTACTTTATATATATATAACAAGTTTGTCAGACAATAATTATTTCCAATTCATTGTGAGCTAATTGAATTTATAAAGACGAGGAAACATCACAAAAAAATTATAAGTAAATATAATTTGAATTTAAAAACCAGACGAGTTTTGTAAATGTCACGCCTTTTTAATCTCAATGCTGTATCCAACGCATTGTGTTGTTAAATGGCTTATATAGGAGAACATTTATACTTTAGTGCAGAGTTTTGGGGATTTTTAATTTACAAAATGGGGTTTTGTAGTGCACAAAGGAAATGTAATGTTATTGCTATTCCTTAAATTAGGAAAACAGAAAACACCCTATATGGGGTGAAACATCGTCCCCGGACAGAGGGTGCGTCCGACAATTTGTTTAATGGAACATGCATTTTTAATACACACTTGATGATAATCGTCTTGCACAAAAACCCATTCAAATATTTTAACCATTCAATCCTGTAGAGTGCACATCCCAATATAAATATGCATTTTATTGCTTCAATCCTTGTATTGGTTCCTGAAATTAAAGTAACAAAGGGTGTCTGTATATGTATCCCATTACAATTTGCCATAAGCAAGAGTTACTAGTTGTATCAAACATATAATTTTCTGCAGTAGGAAATGTCTGCACTTTTCTTCACATAACTAGTCATTAAAAGCACACATTATTAATTAGGACGATTTAAAATAACTTTTATGCGCTAAGCGACAGCTACCATAACTAAGCAATTAAAAAATGGCGGCCTAGTCCATACATGAACAAAGAAAGGGAACACTGAAAGTTTAAAGAAAGATTGGTCAACTTTTTTATATAGACAAAAAATTTTGAAGCACAGACATTCTTAAATTTGTTACATATTTGGTATTAGATAACTCTTAAACCATGTTATTATATTTCTTTGCGACAATCATGTGTAAGTAATTGTTTTAAAATAACTAAAAAAAAACATGATTTTCCATCTTCGATCAAATATTACAAAAATATCAAATATTTATTGTTTTTTTAAATTTATACTCTTGTTTGTTTTTTATTGAGATAATTAAAATTTGATTTACAGTTATTATCTTAAATACATGGACATATTAAAATAAACAGTAGTTTTAAATATATTGTATAGTAAATATTATTTACCTTTTGAGATTATAATTAATTTGAAAATATGTTTCTTCAACCAATTTTTCCCATGTAATTTTACATCTCAAATTAATTTTAAATATTGTAACTTTAAATTTTCCTCTCAAAATAGCTAGAAGAAAAGTGATAAATAATTATCATTTAAACACAAACCTTGTCTCCAATAGTTTAACACTTTCTTAATAGCATAATATCAATATCTAGTTCTATCAAAACATGAAGCAAATTACGATTTCATATACCACTTGATATGACATATGATCTTTACCTAATTATTTAGTTGGAACAATGAAACCATCCTCGCTCCCTTTGAAAGGAAAGTTTGATATTTAACGCGTGCCGGACTAATATTATGAGAGGAACGAACGGAATGCAGGTTCAGTTTCGGAAGAAACCACACAAAATGTGGTCAGATTCAACTTACCAAAAAAAGTAATACCTTCCGAGCCTTGTCTGAGTTATTTTTGTATATAAGTCTTTCATAAATAGTATCAAACACACATGCATACATTACATTTAAATTACATTATTATGAGAAAGGATTTCATTAAATTAGACACACTAATTACTACTAAAATTTGTGTATTTAAAAAAAAATAAAGTTTAAAGTATATTTCATAAACAAAGATGTGCCCTTTTTTAATTCTTTATTTATCCAAAAAATAATAATTTAATTGTTTATAATTGTTTTTAATACAAGCATACAAATATTACTTGTATTAATAAAAATACAATTTAAAAAAAGAAAAGAATGCAAAATAAATCTTTTTTGTACTGTCTAGACAAGTACATTTATTTATTTATTTTTTTAATAAATATTTATGAATTTTGTAAGAGTCCTGAAGGCATGAAGTACCAAAAGATGCTAGCTGCATTATCCTTATAAATTAGATTCACGCCTTTTGCTTTTGTTTCGTTTCCATATTTTATTTAATACAAACTTAAACTAACACACCCTTGCAAAAAACTAGACAGAAATTAAGTAAATTTTAACGTGCAAATATATCTGACACATCGATTGATTAAATAAAATTTTCAAATATTTTTTAATTAGATTTTGCATTGGTTAAAAAGTTGGTTAATCCGAAGTTGTCTAGTTAAACACTCAAAACAAAAGATGACAAATGATTATTTTTTTGTTTTAATTTGTTTTTAATTAACTAAAATAATAATAAAACGCATGGTTGCTTAAACACAATGAAAGAGAAAGACCTGAATCTTTGAGAATATGTATTTGTTTTATTAAGCAGAAATTTGAATTATTGTATAATGAAGATTTTTTTCTAAATTTAAAATAGCACAAATAGATCTGTACAGTTTTTCATCAAACCCTTAAACTCAATTGTGTTATTCGTCAATAATTTAATAATATGCAAGTAATATTTATTTGTGGAACAGGTACAATTTTATTTAAGAAATTGGTTTTTTTACAAGACTTCATATGTTTTGTAATTAAAAGTTTTAAGTAAATTACAATTGCTTTATAGTTCGAATATTACCTATACGTAATTTAAGTTAAAGAAAACTCATTTTAAGCCACTGCTGTGTTTTGAACTAATGAAATATTACAATAGTGGGATATTTTCCTTATCTGGAAGTGTTTTTATCTTGTACAACAAGATATGACTGGTTTACAAATCAGAATGTTATTTATGCTTAAATTTTTCCAAAACTATTTTACGACATGATGATTTAAATTTTATATAAATTAGAAAGATTAAGGGTATTGTCCAATTTATATTACCTTGTGTTTTTTTAACAATAATTTAAGAAGACAGAATTTACGTCCACAATAGTTTTAGTTGATAATACATCTAAACATTCCTATTTCTCTACCTCATCAGATGAATTGAACCACGACGGACTGGTCGCGCTGGTTAAACCTAGCTGGTAAAGGAAACTTCTTTGCTGGTTAAAAGTTCATATGGTTAATACTTATTTAAGTTTAATACTTTATTCCTTACAGTATGGAATTAGGCAAAAAACAATTATGTATGTTGCTTGCGGTATGAACGTTTAATAATCAAATGTCTCACTTTCAAAATATTTGCAATTAAGCAATATGCCTGTAATTTAAGTATAAATAAATTGTATTAGAATGTGATTTATCTGTAATAACTGTGAGCAAAATTTAGGATAATAGATCGGATTCTTTCAAACCCTTCAAAAATGTATTGAAAATTATGCAATAAAATTTTGGTTAGATTCCTTCGTTTCAATTACAAGGCAGGTAAAACAACAACTATTGAAATCGGCATTTAAAAATACACAGAGTACATCAGTATTGTGAAAATTGGATAAAGTTTCAAAATGTACACATGGATTACAACTCTTTTGTAAGAGACTTTTTTACCGACTACAAAAAAGGTGGAGGTTCTGTATTCGATCTGATTTTTTTTTTATGTGTGTTCGCGCATATTTCCGGAACGGCTCGAGCGATTCCATTGAGGGTGGTTTCATTTGAAAGGGTATGGTCCCGAGATGGTACCATTTCATTTCTGACTTGATTGACCTAGTACTTGGCCAGTATTTGCAAAACGATGTCAAAAAGGCGCCTGTTTGACACGACTAGTTGGAAATATTATTGTTTAATATTGATAATATTGAATAACATTGAAAATGCTATATCGTTTATGTTAACTAGCCAGTACTTATATGACATTTTTGTTAGTACTGGGCCAGTACTAGCAATAAATAGATATTGTTGAATTTGAAAGAATTAATTGGATTTAAAAGGTTTAATACATGTTTTGTCTAGTATTAAAATTGCACTTTATTCAATCGCTGAATTTTTTTATCGGCAGTTTCATTTGCAAGACGATCACGAATCAACCCGAGTCTGTGTTCTCTCTGTTCTATCGTCTCGGTACTTAATCTTTCACGAATTATCCCTAATCTGGCCTCTTACTGTTCTACCGTTAGAAAAAATAAATTGAAAGCTACTTTATTAAAAGCACTAAAAGTGACAAAATAAATAATTTTTTAACAAAAAAAGACCGACTTCAAAAAAAGAACAAAAATAAAGAAAAAATATATTCAACATTAATGTGTATTAAATATAATTTAAAAAAATATAACATGTAACTAAAATGTATTAAATAATAATGTGTTATAATAGTAATTCCGACTTCGTAATAATTATATTCGTGAAATGTAAAGTGATATTTACAGAAACTAAAACGAGTGTTTATATCTTGTTTTTTTTTGTTTTTTGTTTTTTTTTGTTTTTTTTGAAGTCGACGCCACGGCGATTCAACGATGTAATTGCTGAAGAAACAAAAGTTAATGACAACCCCCCCCCCTTCTTCTCGTTGCATTCAATTTAATGAGTACACCTTTCGAGGTACCTTTTTTCATAATTGACCGTTTGAACTTTTCTAGTGTCAAAAAAATAGGACTACTCGCTATTTAGCCTTTATACCTAAAATATATCGTGCACTCACAAGAAAAATACCAAACTGTATTTTCGCAAGTATAGTAGTAAGAGAAAACAAACAAAATTTCAAAGAATCGTGTCATAGAGTATTCGGTATAATAGCTCATCGCTTGAACAATCATGGCGTCGACTTCAAAAAAAAAAGGGAAAAAAAAAGAAAAATACAAGATATAAACACTTGTTTTAGTTTCTGTAAAAATCAGTTTACCTTTCACGAATATAATTATTACGAAGTCGGAATTACTATTATAACACATTATTATTTAATACTTTTTAGTTACATGTTATATTTTTTTTAAATTATATTTATTACACATTAATGTTGAATATATTTTTTCTTTATTTTTTTATTTTTGTTCTTTTTTGATGTCGGTCTTTTTTTGTTAAAAAATTATTTATTTTTTGTCCAATGCTAATGCTTTAGAAACAAAAAAATAAATCTATGTCTTAAAATTGAAACCACATGAAGGATTTAAGTAAGAATTACCGGTACAGAAAAAGGGTTGATTGGTTAACATATTCTATTTACAAATTGAAGTTCAATTGTATTGCTAGTATAAGACTTGGACTATTTTGATTTAAAATATCCAAAATAAATGTTTAAATTTCAAAATTGATCAAACTTTGATCATAAACAAATATTTCATTTCGTGGGGTTATTCTGTTTGTACGTTGTAATGATTGGATATTTAAGGTGATAATCACCGCGATAAGTGTGCATAATGTTACATTTTCATCATCTTTAGAAAATAAAATTTTAAGAAATCCTGAATTAGAAATATCACACCTTAGAGATAAAAATATATTAAGACAAGATTTTTTTTTTGTTTTTTTATTATTGTTATTCAGTACTTCTTTATTATTACTAAACCACAGTGTGACATTAATTAATTACCTCCATACGGTTAATAGTAAGGTAAATTTAAACTTCAGATATAAACGAAAAATATCTTAAAACAATGTTCTCCTGCAGCTAAGGATCAGGTACTTGGCTGATTATGAAATTGAAAAAGGAACTCATATTTATATAAAACGAATGACCTTATTTAGGTCAAATTTTGAATATATACAAACATTTATTTACATGAATTTTTACAATTAAGTGAGAAATATAACTTAGGAATTTTATATTTCATAAAAATCATTAAGTATGTATACCCTTCTAATACTGTTCAATTGAATAATATTTATTCAGAAATAAGAATAAATTCAGTGCGGGAAATCCATTAGGATTTTATGACTTGGCTAACAAAAGCCTGCCGTATAACTGGCAACCAACGTCCCCCATCACAATCTTTGCTTGAAGAAAATAATGTCTTTAAATATTCATGAATATTTTCCCATTTGAATTTACATTATCGTCTTTTGTACCAAACAGAACAAGTCAGTACTGTTATTACACATGCTGTTACAGCTACAATATACAGAAAAACTTTAATAACACATTAAAATAATGTCCCTAAATATTAATTGGGTATAGAAATTACAGAAACCTTTATAAATCCTATAAAATTATATTAAAATAATTTTTTATTCTGGATGGATTTGGAAGGTCTTGTTTTCTTTATCTTGATGTCATGAATCAACGCAAACACGAATCTTAGAATTGTATGGTTTGTAACGCATGATATATTGACTTACAGTTTTCAATATTTGCACTCAAGAAAATCTAGTTTTTATGTTTAAGTATTTTGTATTTATATCCAAAATTAAAATATCACTTAACACATTTCAAAAAATGATTTATTTGGTTGTCTATTAAATTAATTTGATTTGTTTAAAGGCGTTCCAATTCACACTATTATTTGCGTAATATTCTTTGACAATGTTTTACATAATATCTAACACATGCTCTATAATTTCGCGTCTTCAAAATATTTGATTCTGTTTAAATACTCTGATATTCTAATTAATAAAACTTACAAATAATAATTTATTAAAAGTTTATTTTTTCAGCACGTACGTAGTTAAGTAGATGGTAGGATAAACGGCTCTTCTGTTTATGTTACATTTTATTCATATTTTTCAATATTAATAATTGATTTTTTTTCATTCGTAACTTTTTCTAATAAATAATCGGTATTGAAAATAATGTTTGTAATATCAGTGTCTTAGAACTTTAAAACAAAATAGTTAAAGTCTATGCTCATTACAAGTGAGTTCAATGCAGGTACGGTGTCGTGAATAAAAGGATTCCCCAAACATAATTTGGTAGGTTGGCCGGAGCGACAGCAGCGGTGTCGTTTTCTACATTAAAGTCTTAATTATTATTTTCAAATAATTACAACATTTTTCTAAAATGTTTATAAAAACCGTTATTAAATAACGAACATAAAAGTGTACACAATATACAACCTAGCTTAAACCAATAACACTTTTAAACTTATTACAAACTCCATCCTTGCATCAAACTCTCGTTGCAGTGCTGGTGTACAAATGTTTAACATTAAAACAAACGTTTAGACACACCTATATAATATAATTTAAAAGCAACGCTACCTTATCAATTTTATCAAAAACCGATTACATAAAAACTGAATAATCTAACTAACAGTGAAATACAAATACTAAAAAAAAGATATAATTTAACTTTTATATAGAAAGAGAGAAACTAATCATATTCATTAGATTAAACAAATGAAATAGGTTTACCAATTGATTTTTAACTACACCAGATTACATTATTTGTATAAGTAATATTCAAAAATTTCTCCTTTGATTTTATTCTCTAACTTTTTACGGACTTTATTATTTATTAGGATGTGGGTAGTTAGTGATTTTACTCCTATCTATTAAGAACTCTATTTAAAACTCTATTTTCCAGAAATGGGGGTAAATATTGTCTGCAATATATTCCAATTTCACTGAATGAAATTTATTTTGTTTTTTAATATTTTATTTTCATGGTAGATAAATTATGTTTTTAATGTCAGTTTACTATTGACTAAATAATTTTGAGAACAAATATCTATTCTCATTTGCACAGTAAGTTTAAATATAAGATATGGGACTTCTCTATTCTGTTAGTTGTATTACACATTTTATTAAGCAGTTCCCGAACTGATGGTTCATGATTTTTTTTAAATGTATAAGTTATGATTTTGGTTGAAAATTAACGTAACCTCGCATAAGTGGGTGATTCTTAGTTGTTTGTTTTAGATGCTTAAAATGAATCGGTTACGATGAACAGTTGCTAATATAAAATAAATACTTAGCTACTTAATTAATATCTCAGTATACTAATGAAGATATTATATTTTAAGTTAATAATTAATTTTTGTGTTGATAATTATCGGGTAAGCAATGTCTCCATAATACCTTATAATATAAACAGTTTTACGCAATTATACCGTACGGTTTTTGTTTTTAAATAGTTATTGGCTTTGGAATGATGAAACAAGAAAAATAATATTGTATTATTTTATGTGGTTCTTTATATTAAAATCAAATTTTATTATTAATTTAAATAATTGAATAACGTAGGGCACAATTTCAAATGATTTGCAATATTCAGTTAATTGATTTAAATTCTCCCCCTACAAACATCCATATAATATATTTAGGTAAAAGCAATTTATGTATGAGAAAATTTAAAACGAATAAACACTATTTAGCTATCGAGATTCCCAAATTGGTTTATAGTGAAAAAGTCAATATTTGTAAGTAACAATCACCAATTAAACAAGTATACTGAGAAATAGTTTTGATATAAAATTCACTTATTAAAAGAATATTTAGAAAATCTTTTTAATTTCATTAAAACTGATTTAACCAATAAATGATCTGTTTATATTTAGTAATTACTTATACATATAATAATAAATAAATATTTAAAACCTTTACTTTTATGTATTTTTGCATTTTTTTATTTATCAATGACCGAATTTCTATTCTCCTCACTTAAATACAAAATTTCCATGTATTTAGTGAATAGTTCAAATGAAAACTGAGGGACATAATGTTTTCGAAATTTTATTTTTGACAATATATAGCTTTCAACTTTTAGTTTGAAATTCCTCTATTTTAAATCTCATAGGAAAACATTCAGTCATTTTTTATAAATGTTTAAAACACGGAATAAATAAACAACTCAAATCAAATTTTTATAGTAGTTTTTTATTGTTAGTTTGATTTTTTCACCCACAATAAAACAGCTTTAAACCATTTATTTGCTGTTTTGTTTTATATAGGCATGGAGATAATGGAATATGTCAGATCTGAGCAGTTCAATATAAAACCTAAAGGAATTCAATATAAATAAGAATAAACTCAGGAATAAGAATTCAACCTCCTGATACGGCAATCCACCACAATACAGACTTTATATTCTGATAAACCATAAAAGGTTGAACGTGTGAACGAGTAAATCCCAAGAATGTCCAGATATGAGCAAAGGTTTTACGTGTCAGTTGAAATTACGCCGGTTACTGAGATTCCTAAGTAAATCATTCCAGATGTTTTGTAGTACTGCATAACTAAATATAATATATGTAACCACTTGTTTAGAAATATATTGAAATATATGGTCTACTAAATGTCAATGTATGTTTGTGCAAATTAGTGTATTACAGTAAAACCATTAAACAATCTTTTTTACACTATTTATTAGTTTTTCATAATGATAATCCTAAGTAAATGGCAACAATCCTGATAGATATTTGTAACTCTTAATAGCAAATTTAATAAACCAGTAATAAAATGTTGCTTTTCAAAGTGGATTTCACATATCAGATTTATGACCTAGCTCTTGATTCTCTCTATGATAGTAAAAAATAAATAAAAATATTAATAATGACCTCAATTACTTATAGATATTTAACCCAGTTCAGTTAGAAATTCCTAATCGTGAAATAAATATTACACAAACTTTGATTGATAATTCACTAATTTTCACACTTCCCGTGTTCACGTGTACAAAAACCGATTTATAAACAAAATAAAAGTTTCAAAAACATTGCACAAACTTTCGCATTCACCTATCCGCCTTCTAAAATAAAAACTAACCCCAAATTATAGTAAAAGATAATGTCTGTTAAGCGATTGTTAACATTTAACTAAAAAACCAGTATAATCGATGTGTTGGGCAAATTCAAGTTAATGTTTGAAATAATACGTTTGTAGCAATTAAAACTAAATAAATTCATTCAGAAGAAATATTTAAACTATACAGATATGTTTAATAAAATATGAAATTATAAATTTAAAAAACTTATGTGAATTTTTTTGAGTAAACATAATGACCATTTCCCTTTTACTAAATTTATTTTGTCAAAACTGAGTTTAATCGGTGGTCACAATGTCATTCAAAATTCTTTACCGTTTCCAAATTGGTCAAATACACTAAAGTTTATACATATTAAATAAAGTGAAATTGATATTGTAAACCCCACCCCCTATCCACAAATTTACACAATATAATCAACAATAGATCTTTTAGTATTAAGATTTTCTACAACCCTATCAGTGACCTTGTCAAAACTGTACAAAACAACTTACAATAGAATTAGTAAAATTTTACTATTTATAGTTAACAGCCTGAATTTTATGCAACTTACACACACAAATTCCTCACAAAAAATTTCCCAACCTCACACAGATATTAACTTTACGAAAGTACTAATATTTATACTCATAATTTTATTCGGAAGCGTACACAATGATGTTACTATGTATTTTTTACTATGCCATTGGTTCTTACCAGTCCACAAGTCCATAACCTTGATCAGTACAGCGAGGTCTTATTCTTAAGATTTGTAAACTAATCACGAGGTTCTTTAATAAATCCTGAAACTAAAATTTATATTATAGATTCTTGATATTTATTCCAAAAAGTCCTAAATACGAATGAAAATATTCTTTTCAATATTACTAACACTTTAAAGAGATAACATAACTCAAAAGTGATAACTTAAGTGAGATCACTTGTATTCTCTCTGTTATGTAGAGATAACATAACAGCTACTTTAGATGTGAATCGTGTAATAAACTTTGTTGACGAACCTGCAACATTTGTCATTCAATTTATTCTTTTAAAATTAACAAAAGAATAACAGTTATGAAATAGATAACAATATAACAAAATGGTAACATCTTAGCTACATGTAGTAATTTTTAAATTTAAATCTCAATATCGTCGAATGTACCATATTGATATAATTTTAAATTCATTAAGTTACATGACATTACATCATTTTTAAAATTGAGATTTCTTCAAATATTGATGTAATAACTCTTTTTGCTCATGTACTAGAACATCAACAAAGTTATTAAAATTGCTATAATCACTTACTTTATATTATTTCTGTTATAAAGTTATTCTAGTATTTCCGGTTAAAAGAATTGCAAACTTAACTATGGCTAAGGCTATGGTTAGGGTTGCGAGTTAAACACTTTAAAATTTATTATTGTAGTTTTTTAGATATACGCTTGTACAATTGTGTTTTTAACACGTTTATTTGCATTTAGATGAGTTTATCCTAGTTGCCGTGCAGTAGTGGAAATTCTTCCGTAAAATGTTATTCGATACTATTACCTACTGCAGTAATTTAATTTGTATATATTTAAATCAACGTTTACATCAATTTATATGTATAAAATATGTCTGAAGTTTTGTAAAATTATTAATATTGTTTATTTAAATCAAGTAATAAAATTCTTCTTTTTTTTTACAAGTAATATATCTTGTATTGGGAAATGTCCAATATAATCACTGATAAACTAACTAATTATCCGCTTTAATTTTAAAATATTTCACTCTATCATAAATAAACAACATAATGTTATGTACTGAAAATATATTTACATTTTTTTTTTGTAAAACAGTAAGTGCATTATGACGAATATAGGTTTAGATTTGAAGACATATATATTTTAAGAAAATGTTAATAATAAAAACGAATAACATTTCAATAAATACAGCTTAAGATGGTATTTTTAAAACAAATTTTGAAATACCTTGTTCGATATGACTTTAAAGATTACATTTTGAATACAGATTTTACAATACTTAATATTTTAAGATTATTTTAAAATATTTTAATGTACATTAAAGTTTAAAGTGGTGTACAAGGTGTTATATGCATTCGCGAATTATTTCATATTTTGTGCGTGATTATTTTCTTCCTTAGAGTGGGCATGAATATTTGAAAATTTATTCAAAATGCTACTAACAGTTTTCAAATTCAAACAGACATAAAACATAACCCTGTCGTTTCTCATTATTTCGTCATGGAAACCAAATTTATTATGTATATATCGCTATACGTATTTACCAATATACACTGTTACCAGGGGACTTAAATTTAACAAAGGCGGAACCAAAATGGTAACAATGTTTAGAAATAAAAAAATTAAAAAAGACAAAAACAAATTTAGTGATTAACAAGGCTCAAGTTTATTTAAACAAAGAAATTTCAACGTTTCAGATTTTATCATTTACATCTGAGAAAGACATCCTGAGACAAAATTATCATAAACAGCTTATGATTAAACAATCTTATAATTAATAAAGTTATACGCCCTTAATACAAAATATTGTAATTTAAATAAAAAAATTTAATCAATAGATTCTGAGAATTTATCCCCCCCCCTTTTTTAGTTTATATATTTTATAGTTACAAAATTTAACAAAAGACAATGAGCACAGCTTAACCATTAACAGGATTATAATTAATCCAAACAAAATTTATACGCCCTTAATTGTAAAAATTACAAAATAAAAAAAAGATGACAGGATACTGATATTTGTTTCCCCCCTTTTGACTTTATGAAATAATATTTTTTTTTTTAAAAACAGTTACATAATCTAACTTATTTGATAAATTTCTTAAATGCTATATTGGCCAATAAATATATCTATGTTTTATATAAAAGAATTTATTATGAAATGAGTAGATTATTTTAAAAGAAAAGAAATGAAAATTTTGAATATTAAATTTTTAAATTGACGTCAATTGTTTTAATTTAGAAACTAACCTCTGGGAGGTTGTTAGGACCGAAAGTTTGCATGCAGGCTCCACCCAATAATTTTTTTTATATTTTATAATTAATTACACAAGTCTACATCTAAAAGAATGTTTTTAAGAAAACATATTCGCTGAAATAAATTTTAGGCACATATACAATATGAGTTTAATTAAAGTTCTATAAAGTTAGTTTTTTTTTTTTTTTTACATCACTTTTGTGCACATGAAACTGAAGCTATGTTGGATAAAACGTGTTTTGTTAACAGGACGAAACATGTCTAGATCTTTCGCTGTGTTTCTTCTACCAGCATATTAGCTATAGCAAAAAACATGTTTTTTAGTGTCTGTACAAAATCAGACATGTTTTAGCATTAATGTTCATTATTAAAGAAAATATCTGGTTATTTGTCAAAATCAAAGAAAATTGATTGTATAACAGAAATTCGTTAAGATTGTAATTAAAAGCTTCTTAGATGACTATAAAGCTATATATATATATATCGTTTAGTTTAAAACAAAACTTGTATAAGACTTGCAAAATCTGCAAAAGTTTGTAAAACGAAATTTTCTGTTTTAGAAGAGATTTCTCTAGTTATTTTATATTTGACATGTTCAATAAGATATTCTGATCACTTAAAATTCAACATTAGTTTGCACATATTTCACATAATTGTTCAAAACTCAAAATGTGCCTTTACAAGGTTTTGCAAAGTATGTTTTAAAAAGGTAAATTTTTATAATCATTGATTTTCAAAAGAACATTAAATATTAAATAAAACATGAAATACATATTTTAAAGAATACATGATAATTAATAAATTATTTTAAAGCATTAACAAAATTTAAAATATGATAAAACCTGTAAGGCTGAGTACCTGGAAAATCCTGTCGCAGTTCACGTAAGCTTGTGCCGTGAAAACGAAAATTTACTAAACATTATAGAACTAAAACGCACAAAACTTGTAAATTAACATTGCCAAAAACTGAGGTGGAAATTTTGAAGTCCGAGCAGGAAATTTATCTCTAACGTAGCTAAATATAGATGTCAGACATTGTGTGACTACAGGTAGACTCGCATACCGGTATCAGTGAAGATAGGCTCTCTTGCCGTTGCACTTTACCCTCCAATGTCATATGATCATAAGTTTGGGATAATCTCGCCGGGTGGCAGCATCTGTCAAGCGACGGAAGTTGGATGTGGAGAACGAGTTTATGAATTTATATTGCAGGATTGATTTTTAGATTTGAATGCTACAGCTCTCCCCCCCCCGAAAGACGGAGTTAGAGTGGAAAAGAAAAGGGGCCAGAAGGGCCCCCCGCAAAATTTAGAAAAAGGAGAGAGAGAGTGTGCTTGAAGGGGTAAAAAAAAAACAAAATTTCCTCTCAGACAGGTGTTTTAGACCTCGAGATAAACAAAAAAAACTTAAGACTAACATGCATAGCGAGTGCCACATTATCTATATGTAGTTCGACAGAACCGGTCAGTATACCTTCACCAAGATAAACAACAAAGAACAAATACACCAAACTTAACTATTAAGGAAATGGACTCACTATGTCCTCGTCCGAAGACGTTATGGTGACGAAGAAACAGAAGAGTTCATGACGCTCTCTATTCTCGTCGCATCGATTACACCCGCGGAGTGCTCGATGTCAAGATATGTCTAGATAGGGAAACATGTCAGGTACATGTAGCGGCCATTGCCGTAAAGTGGAACCTCATAGTTGATCAGACTATGGGTTGAAAAGCGTCAAGTCCGGGAAACAGTGAGATATATCACTGGACAAGGAAAATCAATATCTCTTCGCCTGCAAACATCTATACAGATTACGGCACGGAGGGGCTCTAGGAGAGCTCAGCCCACCGATGCCCAAACATACAGATGTGCATTTGGCTTAGAGGAAATACGGCTTGGTTCCGTATTTTATTATGTTCTGCAGTGCACAGAGAGAAGACTACCAAATGACAATTTGTGCGGGCCAAGAAAGATCAGAAAGAAAATTAAATCGTAAAGGAGAAGGTTCTAGAAATTTGTTAATATTTAATTTATATGATGAGGTTTGAGTTGCTCGACGTGTGCCTTTTTAATAAAACGAGGTGAATTGGCGAAAGAAAGCGCAACGGTAACTGGAGTAAGAAAATCAATGATCCGGAAGGGACCTGACCATCGAGGCATCAATTTAGCAGCTCGCTTGTCTATGGCGGAGCTCAGAGGGTGTGTTTTACACCAGACAAGATCGTTGATTTTATACAGATGAGGCTTCCTGAATTTGTTATAGGTCTTTTCGGCCTTTTGGTGCGCTTTCATTATATTGTCTTTGGCCTGGCGCCAAACTTGTGATGGATTAGTATTAGGTTTTGGAAGGAGATCGTGTATGTTCCAGCTGAGACTCAGTGGTGTATTGGGGAGAAAATTAAAAATAATGCTAAAAGGTGTTGCTTTAAGAGTCTCATGATGTGCGAAATTGAAAGCCAGCTGAAGCCAGCAAAGGGAGTCGTCCCAAGAGGATTGATTTTTGGAGTGATAGGCGATGAGGGCTGCCTTAAGGTTTCTGTTGAGTCTTTCCGCATTATTAGGTTGGGGGTGATAAGGAGATAAAGTTGCATGTTTAATACCGCGAGAAAAACAAAAGTTGCGGAAGACATGTGATACAAAACATTGTGCATTGTCAGAGATTATTATCTTTGGAAAACCGAAATTTTGAAAAATGTTTTGGCTTAAGGCCTTAATTGTACTGTGGGAAGTTGCATCTCTGACAGGCATGAGCCAGGTGAATTTTGAGAACTGGTCAACTGCGACCAGTATCATGTTGTAGCCCTGTTTTGTCCTAGGAAGCTGTCCGACGTAGTCGATATGTAATTTTTCCATGGGACGATTGGGAACCGTTGAGGCAAGGTATCCTAATTTGGAGTTGTGAGCAGGTTTGCTTACAGCGCACACCGAACAAGCTCGCACTTTAGAAGTGACATCCTGTTTTAAAGTTGGCCAATAAAAATTCTCCTTTACCTTAAACAAAGTTTTAAGTACTCCAAGATGACCACCCACAACGGAGTCGTGATGATAATTAATCACCAGGTCGACTAAGGACTGAGGTAAATAAATTCTGGTGGGCTTTTCCAGATGATTTTTCAGGCAGAGTACACCTTTACTTAAACAGTACTTCTCTGAAGAGATGTTCTGTTCAAGGTCGGCAATGATATTTTTCAAAATAGGGTCGGCCTTTTGATGAGTCTGGATGTCATGAAAAGCTAGAGGAAAATTTGTGAGGAGACTGGTACACGAAAAGGTGACATTTTCTTCGTTGAAATTTTCCGGTTCAAACATGCGCGAGAGGGAGTCTGCTATGATATTTTGAGTTCCTCTTATGTGCGCTACCTTGAATTTCAATGAAGTCAACTTGGCAATCCATCGGCCTAATTTACCAAGTTGACGAGGACGTGCTAAAAGCCAAGAAAGGGCTTGGTTGTCGGTTTCTAACAGGAATTCCCGATGTTCTAGATATTGCCTAAATTTTTCTACTCCAAAAACTACTGCTAGGCATTCGGCTTCATATGCAGATGAGGCTTTTCTTTCTGCAGGTGTTAAAGTACGTGAAGCGTACGCTATGGGCTGTCGTGAGCCGTCAATTTCTTGGAGTAGAACTGCTCCAAGGGCCACCGAGCTCGCATCCGTTTGCAGGATGAATGGTTTGGCGAAATCGGCCATCCGGAGAACCGGAGGCTGTGTTATTGCCTCCCGAAGATGTTTAAAAGCTTTCTCTTGTTCAGCTTGCCAAGAGAATTTTTGGCCCTTCCTCCGAAGCAGATTTAGAGGCGCAGCGTGCTCCGCGAAATTTGGAATGAATTTAGCAAAGAAGTTGACCATTCCAATAAATCTGGAAACGGCCTTAGGGTTCTTGGGTTGCGGAAAATTTCTAATTGCCTTTGTTCTAGATGGGTCGATTTGCACGCCACGAGAAGAAACTAGGTGTCCTAAAAAGCTTATCTCATTCACAGCGAAACGGACCTTATCTGGGTTAACAGTCAGGCCAGCCCGCCGCAAACGAGTAAGGACTTCCCGAAGATGTTTTTGATGCTCTTCCCAAGTTTTGGAGTAGATGACTAGGTCATCCAGATAATTAAAAATGAATTTGAATTTGATGTCATGGAAGACCTGATCCAAGAGTCTGGTAAGCACTTGGGCACCAGTACAGAGTCCAAAAGGGACTCGAGTAAACTGATAAAGCATCCAAGGAGTACAAAAGCTGGTAATTTGTTTGGACTTTTGAGACAAAGGGATTTGATGATAAGCTGAATTTAGATCGAATACTGTGAAATATTTGGCACCGACAAACCAGTTAAAACTTTGATGTAAATTAGGTAACGGCACCGCTTCGACGACGATGTTTTGATTGAGCCTCCGATAATCAATCACCATCCTTGTTTTCTTTTCGGGATGTTGAACCAGAAAAACAGGGGATGCATATGCCGAACGGCTAGGTTCTACTACTCCTGAATCTAACAATTCATTAATGTGTTCACGGAGGTATTCCATTTTTGGGGGTGCCAATTGGTATGGAGAACACTTGACCGGAGTGTTGTCCTTCAGTTGAATATCGTATTCAACTAGATGTGTTAGACCTAACCTTTTTGTGAGTACCTGAGGAAAATCATTAATTATTTTTTGAATGGTGTTTTTATCGTTCTTTTGAAGATGACCTAAAGGATCAGGAGCAGTAGATTCAGATGTTGTGGACACTATAGGTTTATACGCGGAATTACTAAAATTACATAGAGGAAAAACAATAGACCTTGAAAATTTGAAATAGAAGTTTTTTGCTGAAAGATCAAGTACCAGTCCCGTTTTAGATATGAAATCTGACCCGAGGATCAGAGGACACGACAACTTATGCGCCACCAGAAAATCCACATTCCAACTACAATGTTCCATTTTAAGATGAAGACGACAAGAGTAGGAAATGGGCAACCTTTTTCCAGAAGCCGTGACACAATCAGCCTTCACCCTGGTTATGGATTTAAAAGCCTTGGTGTTCTTTAATTTTTTAAAAAGGGCTTTAGAAATGACGCATCTTACTGAACCGGAGTCCAGCAGAGCCTTAACTTTAATTTGCCCAAAAGCTACTTCCACCAAAGGCAAAAACTGATCGTTCAGACTCCTAGATTTGAGAGAAATGTTATTTTTTTTTTGAAGTTTGTAGTTGGAAAGCTTAGAGCTGGAATAGGTTTGCCTGGACCTATTCCGTAGAGAGAAGAATTTACAACCCCAGATATAGTGACCGGGTATGCCACACTGATAACAGATGGGAGTAACGTAATTTTGAATTTTATTGCCGAAATTGTTTCTTCTTAAATAGGAAATTGAGTTTAAATTTTGAAAAGATGGTTTATTAGAGAAGTGTGGTTTTAGGTTATGTTTAAATCCGATGTGGTTGGTTTTTGAAAGGGAGGCTGGCCTGGAGCTACCAACTAGACTCCAAACCTGCCTCCGTTTTTTTGGAGGATATTGCCTTGTTGGAGGCCGGTTCCGACACTCTGGGCTTCTATGTCCCGGCTGTCCGCAACTGTAACAGACCACGGGTCTCGTAGGTCTAAAATCAGGACTTGTAACTTCGGGTCTCTTTAATGGAGCCCTTTGCCTGTCAGTATACATGACGTTATTGACATGTGCGCAGAGCCGATCTAAGTCTGCAAAGTTTTTAGGTTTGGCAACAAAGACTAAGCAGTTGCGGACTTCCGGAGACAGTCCCTCCAGAATGACGTCCGTGACCTCCAATTCGGACTTATCTAAATTTAAAGTTTCTGCAGCCTCTTTAATTTGATTAACAAAAATGTGCACCGCCTCGTTAGTCTTCTGGGGCCTATAAAATAACTCCTGTACTAGAGAAGCCAACCTTTTCGAAGGTATAAAGAGACTTAAGGCCTCTTTGTGAAAGGTCTTAAATGTCTGATGTCTAATCAGACATGAATTTAAAGGGCCCTGAGCATAGGGCATCAGAACATTATTAATGTTTAAAGCTACGTCCGGGTAGGTTTTGACTATTTTTAAAGAAATTTTAAAAAAATTTAATAATTTGTCAAGGTCGAACCCATCTGTCTGAGGAATTGTCTTAATTATTTGTTCGGCAGGATGACTTAATTTTCCGTATAAGGAAATGTATTGACAGCCTTTCGAACTGCTAGGTGTGGTTTGCTGAGCCTCAGCCTGCGGCGTGTCCGCAAGGAGATTTGGCCCATTTGACCGAGATGGCTCTGCAGAGCTAGCTTTAGTGGTTCCCCCAGAGGGCGTTAGCGGGATGCTTACGTTTAGTTTTAGAGGAGCAACGGTTTGCTCAAAGGCTTTAAATTTTTCTTTGAGCGTAGCGAAATTGTTATGTAGCTCGGCCAGATCCCGTGGCACATTGTTGTCTGCTACTTTTAGTCTTTCAGTATGCACCCGATTTAGGAACTCTAGCCGTCTTCCGAAAGCATTCATCCGCCCGCGAAAACGATGTATTCTGTAACCCTTTTCTGGATCTAAGTTCTCCAGGTCATCCTGTAAGATGAACAAGGAGTTTTGCGCTAGCGATATCTGCTGCAAAAGGATCTCTTCGGTGAAATTTTCCAATTCGGGCTCAACGCCATTTTGTGAAAGGGACCTAAGGGAGGTTCGCATTTCTGCTATTGTGTCTTTCTCACCACCTCTAGCTACTACCTCAAAAGCAAGCTCAGTATTCTTTAAAGAGTCCACTAATCGCAGCAAATCCACTGCCATTTTAACTGTTGCTGATAATTATTAAAAAAAAATAAACCAAGTAATTTAAAAAAAAATTTCTTTTAAGATGATGCAAAAAAAAATGAAAGAGCCAGAGAAAGACTCAAGAATTATATGTAGTGTAGTTGTTGTGTATATGTGTGTGTGTAAGTATGAATTAATACAGACAAGCGAAAGAAAACTCGAGAAAATTTTTTGAAGGAAATTTTTGAATTTTTTTGTTTTTTTTTGTTTTTAACTATTTTTGGATTTTATTATTTATTTATAATTTTTTTGGATTCCCGAATGAGCCCGCTGTCTGGATCAAATTCAGTGAATGACTAGTGTTAAGTGTATGTGAATATATATATATATAAAAAAAATATTCAAGCAAAAAAAAAATAATAAAAAAAATTTTTATCGAAATTGGTTTAGAAGTTTTTGTGTAAGTGTTTATAAAAATAAATAAATAATAAAAAAAAAGAGACTATAGATTTATAGAGATTTAAATATTTAAACTAAATAAAAAAAAATTTCATCAGCAACAGTCGTGCAGTATTTGAAAAAGCTGCAAAACATAAAATTGAGCCTTGTTTAACAAAGAAAATTTTGAATTTAAATTTAGATAGTTCCAATGCAAAATTTTGAAAATTAACTAAGGTTCCAGAATTTTAAATTAACCACGCTCTGCTACCAGAAACATGTTACCAGGGGACTTAAATTTAACAAAGGCGGAACCAAAATGGTAACAATGTTTAGAAATAAAAAAATTAAAAAAGACAAAAACAAATTTAGTGATTAACAAGGCTCAAGTTTATTTAAACAAAGAAATTTCAACGTTTCAGATTTTATCATTTACATCTGAGAAAGACATCCTGAGACAAAATTATCATAAACAGCTTATGATTAAACAATCTTATAATTAATAAAGTTATACGCCCTTAATACAAAATATTGTAATTTAAATAAAAAAATTTAATCAATAGATTCTGAGAATTTATCCCCCCCTTTTTTTTAGTTTATATATTTTATAGTTACAAAATTTAACAAAAGACAATGAGCACAGCTTAACCATTAACAGGATTATAATTAATCCAAACAAAATTTATACGCCCTTAATTGTAAAAATTACAAAATAAAAAAAAGATGACAGGATACTGATATTTGTTTCCCCCCTTTTGACTTTATGAAATAATAGTTTTTTTTTTAAAAACAGTTACATAATCTAACTTATTTGATAAATTTCTTAAATGCTATATTGGCCAATAAATATATCTATGTTTTATATAAAAGAATTTATTATGAAATGAGTAGATTATTTTAAAAGAAAAGAAATGAAAATTTTGAATATTAAATTTTTAAATTGACGTCAATTGTTTTAATTTAGAAACTAACCTCTGGGAGGTTGTTAGGACCGAAAGTTTGCATGCAGGCTCCACCCAATAATTTTTTTTATATTTTATAATTAATTACACAAGTCTACATCTAAAAGAATGTTTTTAAGAAAACATATTCGCTGAAATAAATTTTAGGCACATATACAATATGAGTTTAATTAAAGTTCTATAAAGTTAGTTTTTTTTTTTTTTTTACATCACTTTTGTGCACATGAAACTGAAGCTATGTTGGATAAAACGTGTTTTGTTAACAGGACGAAACATGTCTAGATCTTTCGCTGTGTTTCTTCTACCAGCATATTAGCTATAGCAAAAAACATGTTTTTTAGTGTCTGTACAAAATCAGACATGTTTTAGCATTAATGTTCATTATTAAAGAAAATATCTGGTTATTTGTCAAAATCAAAGAAAATTGATTGTATAACAGAAATTCGTTAAGATTGTAATTAAAAGCTTCTTAGATGACTATAAAGCTATATATATATATATCGTTTAGTTTAAAACAAAACTTGTATAAGACTTGCAAAATCTGCAAAAGTTTGTAAAACGAAATTTTCTGTTTTAGAAGAGATTTCTCTAGTTATTTTATATTTGACATGTTCAATAAGATATTCTGATCACTTAAAATTCAACATTAGTTTGCACATATTTCACATAATTGTTCAAAACTCAAAATGTGCCTTTACAAGGTTTTGCAAAGTATGTTTTAAAAAGGTAAATTTTTATAATCATTGATTTTCAAAAGAACATTAAATATTAAATAAAACATGAAATACATATTTTAAAGAATACATGATAATTAATAAATTATTTTAAAGCATTAACAAAATTTAAAATATGATAAAACCTGTAAGGCTGAGTACCTGGAAAATCCTGTCGCAGTTCACGTAAGCTTGTGCCGTGAAAACGAAAATTTACTAAACATTATAGAACTAAAACGCACAAAACTTGTAAATTAACATTGCCAAAAACTGAGGTGGAAATTTTGAAGTCCGAGCAGGAAATTTATCTCTAACGTAGCTAAATATAGATGTCAGACATTGTGTGACTACAGGTAGACTCGCATACCGGTATCAGTGAAGATAGGCTCTCTTGCCGTTGCACTTTACCCTCCAATGTCATATGATCATAAGTTTGGGATAATCTCGCCGGGTGGCAGCATCTGTCAAGCGACGGAAGTTGGATGTGGAGAACGAGTTTATGAATTTATATTGCAGGATTGATTTTTAGATTTGAATGCTACAACACTATATTATTATTTTCTATCCATATAATAAAATACCTTTTAATATATATATATATATATATATATATATATATATATATAACAGTTATTTTCTAAACAATTCAGTTAAATTCATAAAATTGCATTAAAATGACGGTTACCAATTAGTAATAAAAAGAAGTTATGTCTTCTTTAAATTTGAAGATCTGATATCCTGCAGGTATGATGTCTAAGAAAGATTTTTATTTGTAGGCTACATTCCATTTGCAAAAGACCAAAGACTTTTACAATCTGCCAGAGGATGAAGATATTGGTTCTTGGCTATTTAGCCACAATGTTTACGTAGTTTATAAATATCGGCGAGGACACATTATCTGTAATTTGGCTAGACTTTAGAGAGAAAAAGTATAGCACAGTTTCAAGATGACGTAATACCTCGGAGTGGAAACAGGTAAGGGCAGAACTATTGTCTTGGTGTGATAACGCAGTTGAAAGCAGTTGTGTATGATTTTGAAGGGGATTGTTGTTGTCAAAGTAAATGATGTTTTAGTAGAACTTGTTCGTTATTTTACTTAGGAAGAGTGAAAAAAAGACAATCTTTAGAAAACTGTTGTTGAATATACACGTGTAGTTAAGTCTGTGTTTCTGAGTGAGAATGTTGAGCTGACGGTTCAGACACAGAGACCTATAGAGAATAAATAAATTTCGTCCACAATGACCGTCGTTGTGTTTTTATTGTTAAAAATGAAACTGTTATAAAAACTCGAGTAGCGCAGGCTAACTATATAGTTATAAAAACTATATATTATATCACAGGCTAACGTTGTTAGTACCTAGCTGAAACTCTGTCAAGTAGTGTTCATTTTATTTATATCCTACATGTTCATGTTCATCCAAGAAGTTCTAAAATTAATCACGCTAATGCTCCACTGTGCAATGATAAAAAGTACAATAGGAATTTTTATCAGATCAAGGCAAGGAACGAAAGTTTATCCTTTGCCTTACGACGTGTCAAAGATAATCCGCTATATAATAACATTTGTTGTTGTTAATATATACATTTAAATTTTTATTATAATAATTGTTATGTCGTATCTATAAATACCTGTACATATTAAACCTCGTGAATGTAATCGAATTCTTCCTTTAAAGTTAAATTATAATAAAAAACGATATGTTAGTCGTGTATTTAAAATGAAGCAGTCCCCATGGTTGTCACGTTTTGCCGAGATTGATTTTACATTCCAGTACAATTCTTACCTCGTACTTTATCGTGTCGATTTTTCCTCTTATTTCCAATGATTGTTTGCCATTATTCACGATGTATTTTTTTAATCGAAGTCGTGCGATATTTTTAAATAATGGCTGGCACGAAAATGTATTTCAACGTTCTTGAAATATCTAACTATCATCAATAAAATAGGACTTATTTACTTTACTATGTATGAACACGTTAGTAGAAACGTAACACAAATTACGACATTGTGTATATTAATAATATTGCATTTATATTGATTTCTTTAAAGTTCGTTATTACTGGGGAAAATAGATTTAAATTATTTAAAAAACATATTTTTCACAAAAACGAAATTTTCTTGTACATTATATGGGGATATTTGTATACTAAAATTGTTTCAGAGACATGAGTTTCGGCTCTATGACTGTGGAAAATTTTGCAATTTTTACAAATTTCCTTTATAAAAATGTAATTGTAAAACTATTATTTTCTTGGGAAGAATAATGTGGAAAAATAATGTAATAATAACTAGTGTCATTATTTCAATTAAAATAGAGCATTATTTGTTTCGTATTATTCAATTTATATCTTTTTCAACTTGCAAAACAATTGCAGTACAAATTTACTTTGGAACACAATTAAATGGTTTGGTAGTTCTCTTTATGATTTTTGAATTTAGTCAAAATCATCACTTTAGCTTAATAAATGATTTGATTTTTGTGTAACTAATGACAATACAGTGTGATGATGAGGAGTTTTGGGATTTATTTACCTAAACAATTTAATTACTGAATATTATTTAAAAAAAATAGAAAAATAATATGCGAAATATGTTTAATTTAACAACAGTTTTTCATGAATACCATCTATCGTAGCAATAGATTTTTTTATAACTGACTTAATGTAAAATATAAAATAAGAGTAGATAACGTTATTTGAGATATTTAAATAATTAACTTCCTGAATCAATCAATATTTTACTATGAAATAAATTGTTGAATGAAGAGGTCAAATATCGCTTTCATAATATGACGATTATGTTTTACTGTAATTATCCTACGTCTGGTTTGATGTAATTATTTTATATCAATCTATTTATTACTGACATTCCCTCAATTACACCGGAAGAAGTCATTATGATATTTTTTTCTAAAATTATGGACTAATGAGACGATTTCTTACGTTGAATGGGAACCAATTCAATGCATTTCAAAATCCTTTAATAAATCAATAAACCAAAACCACTGAATCGTAATTGCGATATAGGTTCAGTCATAAGTAATTTATTATATCTCCTCTGCTCACTTTTACATCTAAGGTACATCTAAAGAATAATAATATTATGGGCATACAATTGCATAAACGTATCTTAGGTTTCCCTTTTGCGATTAAATGTTGCATTTTTCAGTGCTTAAAAGATACATTTAAAATTAATTGAGAAATTATTAGTCTGTTAAGCTGAATGATTAGTGTCAAGAGTCAGGAATGAAACAGAGTATTTACAAATATGAAGGAAACTAGAAATATAAACAATCAACTAAATAAATAATGTTTTTACTAATTAAAATTATATGTTTTTAATAAAAGTAACTGTGCATTATTCGCACTTAAAGTAAAACACTGTTCGTAAACTGTATTATTTTGAAACACTTGTAGATTAGAGTCACGCAGTTTATTCAATAATACTCTTTTGAGAATGCTACGCAGTAAAAGATAGTGCTTACGTCACAGTCATAAATCTAGATACATGTCATAACCCTGTGATTTGTGAGGCTGTACTCCCCGCAGTAACATATGGTTTACAAGTTATATAACGTTTTCTATTATCCCCAAATACAAGTCAAATTTTAAGACTCTGGGATATTTTACAAACAATGGTTATAAACATGTAAAATCAAAACAAAATTTGCCCCAAATAATTTGGTTCTTTTCCCCCAATTTTACGACAACGAAATTCTTACTTCGTAAATAAATAAGGAAGCAGACAATAAGATGAGGTTATCATATACATTTAATTGTGAAATCGAGATAGATAATTCAATGACTAAGATATTATTCAAATGTTAACAAAGAAATATTCAAAGTTTTTAGCTGTAAAGTAGTTGACTACTAACGCAGTTCCATTGAATAGCACATTGTTTTCTTTCCTTTATTTTTTTTTCTACAAACTTATTTTTTGTTTATGATTATGAAAATAGTATTAGAGAGGATCTGAAAATGTCGGAAACAATAGACAATTAATTCTAAAATTCAAGAAGTGTATTTCCTAATCCGTAATTCAATAGTAAATACGGCACTGGCAACAAATCTGAAACATACTTAGATCAAATAATTATAAAGTAGTTTTATCTTTATTTTAATCTATGGTTTAAAATATATTTCTTTAGCCCTTCGTTCGCCAACTGCCGCATTACTTACTTTAGACACATCAATTAAAGAAAACGAACCATCTACTAAATAACGTGTACTTTAGAAGTGATTTTAGGTGACAAATAAACGATATCTAGAATTCTTATGTTATTTTTTTCCTAATCAGATTTTTTTTTTCGTAAAACAAATTTCTTGGATGTGAATGTTCAAAAAATTCGATTCACTATTTTTTACAACGTGAATTTTGCAACATTTTAACTGTTTCTGATACAATAAGGTAATGGAAGATTAGTATATATATATATATATAATATATATATATATATATATATATATATATATATATAATATATATATATATATATATATATATATATATATATATATATACATATATATATAGGTTTGTTAAGCTTAGGCTACGGATTAAACACTTTTAAATTCTCCCGTTCTTTGAGACCCGGCGGGAAGGGCACCCCGACGCCCATCCCGATAATCTCCCACTCGATGCTATAGTTTTTTAGTTATAACTTTGTATCAATAATCATTTAAATAAAACTAGTTTTAAACTAACTTTATTTACATGTAAATGATGGTACATCAGTTGCCACACAATGCAGGGTTATGTTTTGTAAAAACCTCTATTATACTATAATTTCTTATTAAAAAATGTAAATAGTTAATTATATACTAAATCGTTATTTAAATTTAGGTGCATTTATATGTCTGCAAATAAAATAAAACAAGTTGTTTAAAAAACTAAATTAACGTAAAACATTTATCGCGTTGGGTAAAGTTTCCAATATTTTTTTCCTCAATAATAACGAATACTGCCGGAGGTTTTGAATAGGAACAGACGTACTTGGAGAGAAAGAGTTTCCGAAGGGATGGGACAGTCATACAAGACTCCATGAGAGTTGCAAGAACGGTGAGCAAACTTTATGTGTAAAAGAACTTGAATTATCGCAATAGACGTCATTCTGTATTTTTAATGGTAATAACATAAACCTGTGTGTGAGATCATCAGAATATAATAAATATCAAAGAAGCATTAATTGTATAAAATAACAACTGATTTAACGTTAAAGTGAGAGAATCCATAAAAATTATTGATCCTAACAGTTTAAAAATGAATAATATACTTTGCTTTAAATTATATTTATAGACATAATTTTCGAATGTTTTCTCATTGTTTAATAATTGTCGTTTATTCTGTAACATTATATTTAAACACCCTTTTAATGGTGTAATATACCTTCCTATTAACAAAAATAAGAATGTGTTTAAAATATAATAGTTATATTCATTGATAGATTTTATCGTATCGAAAAATAAGAGATATAATACACAGTACTTATATATGTAGAAGATCAACAAGAAAATTATTTATAGTCAAGTTTATATAATTTTTGTTATAATAATTTTATTCTATAATTAAATGAGGAAATTAATATTTTTAATTATATTTAAATATAATTTCTGCAATTATATATTATATATATATATATATATATATATATATATATATATATATATTAAGAATATTACAGTATTAGCATTATATCAGAGTATTGCGCTAACTAATCCTGCTTACAAACTCGTATTTAATCATACTCCTATAGTAAACATTTACCTGAACTAAGCTGTATCCATTGCCACGGTAATGTTCAGTATATATTTAACTATTTACAAACACTATCCCACAATAATAATTATTGTTAATCAGCTTGTATTTTTAATATACACGTTCCATTCAAATAAAAGAAAGTGGGTTCAATGAGTAACTACGCAATTATAATAGATGTAATACAGATAAACAGAATGATTCTCTCATTTTGGCCACTATTGGTATGAAGGCAAAGTTTGATTAGGCTACTGTTCATACTTGTTCACAAAAGACTTAAAAATCCTACGTTTGCAAATCCATGTTTATTTCTTTGTCATAGTATACAAACTTTATCACGTTTGCCTTAAAAAGACCATATTTTATAGTTTTATTAAATATAATTTTAGGTTTATACAAGCATCTTCTATAAAGCAACCCTAAATACAGCAATTCAGCTACTTATTTTGATTGAGCAGAATAACTGGGCGAAGCCTCCTGACTATAAGCTTTATTGGAATCATTTATAAGTATAAGTATAAGAAGTATAAGTAGTCACAAGATAATAATACAAATATCCCGAAGATGCGTTTTAAAATTATTAAACTTGTTTGGAAGATCGAATAGTAATTATTTAAAAAAATATACTTATAAGCGAAAAGGGTTTTAAACATTTATACTTATCAAAGCGGAAATATTACAGAAAAACAGAAAGATTTGAAATGGAAGGAACGTGGTCTCTGGATAATTTCTGAAAGTAAAACGTCATGAAATGGTTGTCTAAAACAACTCACTATATTAAAATAAAGCCAATTTTTGTCAGTACGACAATGAATATTGAATACTGGTTAAACACTTTAGGGCACATTTAGCCTCAACCCTCACTTCAGCTACTATTGTTTGGGCTGAACTTTTAGTTAAAGACGTCCTACTTAATTAGTTCTTTACTTTGAGAGGAATTAAGGGTTTTTAATAAATTAAACCAATAACAAAGAAGTAGGATTTGATGGATTTTGAACACAATTATCACATTAGGTAATGTTCCAACATAGTCAAAATATCTAAAGTGTATTATTTCAATAAGAGAGGAAACTTGATTAATGTAAAACCGATTTATTTCTTTTATAGATGTAATTTAGTTGATATACACAGGTCTCATACTAAACCGCCGTGTACAATAGTTTTATTTTCTGTATAGTTTATTATTAACTTGTAATGCTCGTTCTAAATAATCTTAGTTTAATTTAATGTTACAACAGTCGGTACATGATGGAATTCCATGATAATGGAAATAATGAGATGATTATTTAATTCCACAGAACAGCTTTAATTGCGACATATGTTTCGCCGGTAGGCATTTTCAAGCAACTAAATTGAAACCCAAACAAGTCTAAACTAAAAATGTGAGACAAAAGGAAAGTTTAAAAGAGTAAAGGGTAAAGGGGTTGAGAAATGACAAAAGAAAGGTCAATGATCTAACCTGTGGGATGGGAGTGGGGGTGTTTTAGAAAACAGAAGTTACATAATAGGTCTCAATAGTGGTGAGGAGTTAAAATGTATTTGTTCATTTAAGTTGGAAGTATGGTTTTTTAAAATTGATCTATTGATTTCTAAACATCCCAGGTTATTGAGTTTCCTACTTTTTAGTTCCATATGCAGAAGTTTAACGTTTAACTTAGGATCAAAATTATGTCCTGTGTCTAATAAATGATTTGCAAAATTTGAATTAGATTAGCCATACTTCCAACTGTGTACATGTTCTTTAACTCTATTCTTAACTGACCTTCCGGATTGACCTATGTATTCACAATTGCAATCATTACAAGAAATTTTATACACACCACTATTTTCTAAACTATCTCTCTTATCCTTATTGTTAATAATTATTTTCCTGTATTTCTAGAGCAATAAAACGTAGGTTTATAATTATATCTATTAGAAATTTCCAACTTTATAACTAGTGTTTCCAATGAAATTAACCTTACAATATTTGATGTTTTCTTTTTCATTGTACTTAAAATTATATAGAGAATCATATATTTTACGTTTTATTTTTTATTTAAAATATTATCAACTAATTTGGTACTGTACATGTTATTAACTGCAATTTGTTTGATAGTATTCAATTCATTCTGGAAATCTGTAGGAGATAAGGGAATGCTTATAAGTCTATGAATCATGCTATGGAAGGAGGCATGCTTATGGTTAATGAGGTGGTTAGAATATGCTGGAATAACAGCATCTGAATATGTAGGTTTTATAAAAATATTGAAAGATTGAACATTATTTTCTATGTTGATATTTAGATCAAGAAAATTGATGTTATTTCCTTCCCCAATTTTCATAGTGAATTGAATACGTTTATGAACAGAATTAATTAATTTAAAGAAATTTTTTAACTGTCTCGAAGTACCGTTAAAAAAACATAGGACATCATCCACGTAGCGATACCAGTATACGATTTTGTTTAAGAAGGGATTATTATAGCATGTTTTGTTATAAATTTTGTAAACGACTTATAGTAGTATTGGTTAAATACCCTAATTCAAGTAATAGAATTTATAATATGATAGCCAATTAATTTTAATTACACAAAACAAAATCTTCTAATGTAGTCAGAATGGTTGTCGGATGGACAGAGTGGCTTGGGATGTTTACAAAAGGAACACTTCTATATCTGTTAGACATTTTACTACGATATTTGTGAAAATAGTGTTAAGGAAATTTATAATTTTGTTTTCTACTACAGTAGAAGAGTTTTTTATTATAATTTCTCCTTTATTTAGGATGGTTAATCAGTTTATTGAATTAAAACGTGTTGTTAACGATGATCGTTTTGAGATTCTCATTTTAGAAACACAAATAATCAGCATAAATTATACGAATAATCCAGGCAATCCAATAGTATAAAATAACATTGAAAGATATTAAATGTAAATCAAATAATTTTAGAAAGCTATTTTAATTATAAGCACGTCTACGTTGGCCATTTTTTAAAGAGTCTCCTTGTTGTTGTGTTATATAACACTACGGCCGATTTGGTTATAAAGCCAATTACAAACTATCGTAATAATGAGGTTTCCTCGTTGTCATATATTACAGCTACTCACACGAGTACAGTGAAACAATGATAAAGAACACTTACAACACGTCTGGGTTTGATTCATTTTATGAGAAAGATAATGAACAATAGGCGAACATGCAAGTCTTTAGAAGGTCAACTAACTAGTCCTAATCTTAAGCCAAAACTATTATAGTACAACATCGACAAGTCAGTTATAATGTGTAATTATGATTGGTCGGAAATATGAAACAAAATGTTACAGAATTATGTTGATTGAGCCAATTTTATTTAATAGAGGCACCACAGATAGTTGCACATATATTGAATATCAAAAACAGAATTGAATAAATACCCACTGTGGTCCCTAAAACATTGTATAGCGCTTCATCCAATAGTATTTACATAGGAAACAATCACAAAGTTATGCAGACGTGTTAAACCTTTGGGCGCATTATATCTCAGTCTTGTAGCTCCAAAGGTCCATTCGTATTGTAGAACAAATACAAAACCACTTGTAATAAGACGAAGAACATCCTCATCTAAAGATAAATAACGTATAAGTAAGGAAAACGTTTAAAGTTTTACGTAGAAAACATTTAACTTTTATGAATATATGAGATTATCTTATTTACCGTGTCTTATTACTAAATAAATTACTTTGATATGTAAATACAATTATGTTACATAGGACTTTTTATATCCCAAAATATGAATTATATATTTCAAAACATAACTATATTTATACCTTTTATAAAGTCCTTAGTTTGAATTGAATGTTTTGTTTTACGAAGCAAGGACCATCTTTTAATCGATTATATATATATATATTTTTTTTCTTTATGAAAATGGATTCAATTGTAAAATCACTCACAGTAGAAGATGAGTAAACTATATGACTCTCTAACATATGGTAAGGTTTAGTTAAGGAGAGACCAAGGATTTTTATTTCATTTTCAAACAGATACAACTAGTTTTGGATTTTTTTTTTTGGTGGGGGATTTAAGGGGAAAAAATTAGGTACTAAGCCGTCCCTTAATTTGGTGACACATTAATATTCAATCTACCCAAGTTCCGGTTGCAAAACTATTTAGAATGTCTACACTTCTCTATTTAAATAATTAACAATATTGGAATAACAAACAATATCTTACATGCAGTAGAAATTCTTTACCTTTTGGTTGATTTAAATTAAATTTCATTTGACATCACAGTACAATAGTACATTACTTGATTATATATGCTTAAATTTACACATTTTTTTCCTTTAATGAAATAACACGTGATGCAATAAACTTGGAAATTGCAATGCGGATTATAGGAGGTGATTATCAGCTGAACACCGTAGCTTGACATATTTATCAAAAGAGAGTGAAGTGCAACGACTATGAGATAATGAAGTTTCCGATGAAAAATTACAAATAAATTTTATTTTTGGAATACCGCCAACATTTACTAATCACACAAGCGTGAGAAGATTTTATTTTATATTCCGAGCTCATATTTTTATAAATACGTTGAGATAAAATAAATACTCGTAAATATATATACTAGTCTATAAAGTAGCGGAGCTTAGATAATGGATATGAGCTTCAGTATAGGAAAACGAAGGAACAATAATTAAACTGTTACCATTAGCACTTATCCAAGTATTTAATATATTACAAACTAATAATCTAGAAAATAGACATATTCTGCCTTGTTCATTTTAAACAAAATTTATATTTAAACTCTTAAGTGAAATTTTGCTAAATATTTTTCTCAACGCTTTATGGACTATTATCACTTTTAGAATTTTATAAACAGTAGAATTATATCGTTATATCATTCACTTCAATAAAACTGAGTTTATAATATTAATGACATATAATAGACATAAAAATATGACTTTGTCACATATGGAAGCACAATAGTGCATGGATACTGAAATGAAAGCCGTATGAAATACTGAATATTGATGAAACACAAACGGGATTTAAAATAGAAACATCAAGTAGTTAGATATGTTTACAAAGCTTCATCTGCATGGTTTACAAATTGACAAAATGTCGTGTACTCAAAACGTATATTTTGGTTTCTAAATTAATTTTCTAACTCCTGTCGACGAAAAAATGTGATTAATTGTCTGTAAGATAAGAAAACAAAGTATTTGGAAAGATATTTACTTGTGAGGAAAACATTTTTTTTTTGTTTATTTTAGTCAGTTGTTATCTATATCAAAATACCTATTTATCAGTTGATATCTTCACAAGCTTTCTATTCAACAACATAATTCAAATTGTAAATAATATTTTATTATTATATTACCATTTAAGTTTGAGTAAAAAGTGATTTTTCATCATATGATATTTTGAAATGATCTTTATGTTATTAAATTATGACGTGTTGACTGATAAATTTCAGAAAAATCCTGAAAATGTAAAACTACTAGAGTGCAGGATTTCAAGTACGAAACCTTACTACCTCCCCACATAGGTGTGAATCTGAAAAAACTGAAACACATTTACAGAATGTAAAACGTAAAAATACAACTATGTATGATTTTATATTTTCATGTACAAAAACAGATTTCCTCTTCATATAGGTTTCTACATATACATATATAATGCCTATAAAACAAATATAAATATACACTAAAGTCGTCAGTTATGGCAAAAAATATATAAAATTTTAAATAGAAAATAATAAGTCAATTATTATTATTGGTTAGTTTTTTTTTTAAATAGAAAATTATCTAAACATAATTTTTGTTGTAGCCTCATGGATTGTGTAACTGTCGAAATTTGTTATCCACAAGAATGAAATTTGGATGGTCTGGCGGAAAAAGAAGCTAACTAACCTACGATATATTCATAGAATATTACGCAATAAATTATAGTTTGACTATTTTTGAACCTATATATTTTCAAATGAAAGCATACATTAATGTAAATATAAATAAAACTTGACCTACTAATTACACATGTTCATATCATCTGAAACAGTGCGATTTGCACCAAATGATGACACATAAAATTAAATTTAATTGAGTTTGTAAGCTTATGACGATGAATTTAAAATGAAATAACATAAAAATTGAATTCTTATCAATATGTTAGTTGAAATTATTATTTTATTATTATTTATATCTATATATTTTAAAATTAATTTTTTTCATAAAATGATCAACACTAAAAAATACACCATTTTAATTTACACCTTCTTATGAAACACTAATTGAAAAAAATAAAAACAAATTCTCATTTGTTTATTTTAATTATATTATTATTAATATTGATAACTTATTTATATCTTTTATCAATAAAGTTAAGCTGTTTTGTCTGACATTGAATAAATAGAATATGAATGATATTTTAAATAATCTAACTTTACGTCATTTCTTATGATTTAAACACAAGTAAATATTTAAACAAGAGAGAGTGATTGTTATTCAAACGTCTGTCTAAATAGTATTTTTTATATTTCATTAATATTTAAATCTTCACTTTGATTAATAAACAATTTTTGAATTTTTTGAAGCCTATTTTACTTTGATTTCGCCTCGAAGATCTCTACAAGTTAGCAATCTTCATCTTCATTGTACATTTCACTCACGAACAAACAGTACCATTTTAAGCTTATATGTACCAGTATTGTGTTCACCCCTTCTTCGTTACTTTCGTCCCCAATACAAGTGTTAAATAAACAACGAAGTCATTTACCTTTCAGTTTATATTAACCAGACAAACCTTTATTTTTTTATATTCCATCGAGTTTCAATCTAGATAGTTTTATACTAAAAACCAGACATTGTTTTGTTTTAGAACAGAACATAAAATATATTATTGATTTTTTCCTAAATAAAATCTCAGTATATAAATTTAATACCACTAATAAAATTGTTATCGACATAATATTTGTGTAAATAGTAATTATTCTAAATATAATATACAAAATAAACCTGTCTAAAAATAAGATATAATAACGAAATTCAGATATTAAAAACATAAAAATCAAAATTATTTCGGAAGGTATAAATTCCGGAATATCGAAAGATGAGCAAAAATTTAACATTACGGTTGAACCTAACTCCGATTCTGACTTTCCACACATAAAAAGGGTTTATTTTCCTCGATAAACAAATATAATTAAATAAGTTATGATTTTATGGAGATAGGTAGACTTGAAGATTCTAAATATGTAATTTAAGAGGCTAAAGAATCGCATTCCTCAAAGTAATAACAGAGGAATAGGGCAGTGTTAATCAACCTGTCGCATGACTATCTTCTCATTACAACTTTCAAGTCGACTCCTACAGCTTTGATCTTCTGATTTCTTGGAAACATTACAACCCTTTTAAATTTTAATTCCACTATTATTTTCAGGACAAAAGGGCAGTGTTAGTCTCCATGTTTCATGACTATCTTCTCATAAACAATTGGGAAGTTGACTCTTATATCTTAGACCTCAGGTAACTCCTAATATTTTATAATACCACAAAAGTTAGAGTTTCTACCTTGCGGCGAAAATGAGAAACAATGGTAGCTCATTTATATTATTAAAATATTTGAAACTTTAAGCTTTTGCTTTATTTTATCCTTCAATATGGAGTTTCAACAAGAATTATCTGCTATTACATTAAAGTTGATTAATAATAATTGTAAAATAAAATAATAGTACAATTAATAAGTAATTGTATAGTTAAATTGTTATTGTTTTAATGTGGTTTTTCTTTTCAATTAACTTTCAACATTCAAGGTATTAAGTAGATTTTGTTACGACTTGAATCCAGAGTTATTATATAAACCATAAAGCATAAAAATAAAATAAAATTTATTTAGCAAGTATTAAAACATTATTATTAAATCATTTATTAAAATTATTTTAAGCCATCTGTTTATTTTTCAATAGTTGATAATATTTTTTTTAAATCTGATGATACAAAGTTGATCGGCCAAAGAAGTTAGTTTCGAGAGATGTACAGTAGTATTACTGTAAAGCGGGCTAGTAAACTGAAAGGCAATACAATATTTAAAAACTTTTTTTAGCATTATGCGATTTGATAGCTTATTAGCAGTAAGTGATTCTCAGCAAATGTAGCTATCACAAAGCTAATTAAAGTAATATTGATTTAAATCACTACGCAAACGGTAGTAATAAGAATCATAAGAACAATATATTCTTATAAATTTAGGCTTAAGGAATTGTACGCATTCAATTACAAGACCTCCTGTATAACTCCCTATAGACATTCAGGAATAGTTATACTTACTGGGTTGTCAATTTAGAGAAATATATTGAATCTCACATTATTCCTCCTATTCGTCCACGATTGTTATGTAACGATTTTCTCGAAACATTAACGGTGAATTAAATGCAATAAATTAGATAACGAATTAAAGCAAACCCCCAAACAACGGTTAGTGTTGTCTATCAAGTAGTTTATTAACGATTGTTGGCCTATTTTCTGTTTTTAGGAGGGAGTAGAAAATCAATTAAGTTTAAAAAAATAGTTTTACTTAATGTACAATATATGTAAAGAAATAATTGTTGTTTTCGATTTATAAGAAAAAATGTCAACTAATATTTACCTGAAATATTTAACCTGACACAAAATATATAGTATATAATAGTACAAAAATAAATAACCTGATATAATTTCCAAGACTCTTTGAAAGACAATTTAATGTATGTTTTAAGTTGACGTTTCTTAATACTGTTACGTTATTTCTAAGTTCGAAATGAAAGTTATTATTAGTAAATGGTAACTATATCAAATATTGGAATTATAGCGATGGTATTTATAACAAAATAATAATAATTTGCATAAGAGAAAAAAATATATCATAAATTCACACAAAGTAGAATAAAACGTAAGGTCTTAGCTTCGTTTTCACAAAACAAAAATATTTATTTTAAATAGGAATTGTAAGGTTAGGGGAGATTACTTGAAGGAGGAAAATCGTTGTTTGAAGGAGGTTGGGGAGAAAAGTGATTTACTCGCCTAATGAAAAGTAAATTTCCTTTTTAGGGTTTGAGTTAGATTGTTAATGAAGTGAAAGTGTAGGAGGGATAAATGGAAAATGGCAAAGAAAGGATCTCAATAAACCGACGGAATTCAATAAGAAGACTATAGAATTAATTTACAAAACCAATTTAAATAATAGTGGATAAATACTGCCAAAACAACTCTGAATTATCGTAAAATACATATATTGTCGCTTTCTTATTTATAAGTTTACCTTCTTTAAAACCATTACTGGAAAAAAAAGTAAAGTAAATAAAGCTTATCCTGCTTTTTTATCTTCTTTTTGGTACACTTTCTCTCCTATACGTAATGCAAATTAAGTAGTGAAATTTCAAAACAAGACAAAAAAGAAACTTACATATTTCTTTTATATTAGTTTTGTAAGTCAATAAAATGTTTTCTTCTGATATTGGTCGTATGTTTATTAATAAATATCAGGTAAATACACTGCAAACTAAAGACTTGCACCGATTTGTATTTTTATCATATACACATTCTCTTTCCACCTCATGTGCTCAATAACATATTTGTAATAAACATAAACTTAAAATTTTTCCTTTATCAGAATTATGGCACTTACAATAGTTGGCTAAGATAAGAACAAATACAAAATACATAAGTTACTTTACATTCCAATTTGCCAACTTGACATTGCGGTTAAACACAGAGAACATGAATTAAGAATTTTAAAAACAACAATTTAAAAATTTTCCCAATATAATTAAAATTGTTAATGATTCTTCAATTTAAAATTGGTTTTGTTACAAATTAATTTCATTCATTTACAGACGTTTAGTAAAACTGTGGAATATAAAATCTACGTCTATGTTCAGAAAGGTTTAGGAACGAATATGTTTCATTTTATTCCATGAATCGTATTATATATATCAATATAAAAACTACATATAGCTGTATATGTGAATCATAAAGTAAAAGTTTTAACTTTACATATACATAATATATGAAAAAATCAAAAAAAGCCATATTTATCAATAAAACAATAGTCATTAGACAATTAAAACTACGTATGGTTCATTATAATGATACCATCTGTTTTAATTTCCGCTCCAATTCAATATTGTTAAAAGAGATAGCCTAATATGCGATTTAAATCCAATACACTCCAAAATGTATTATTACTTGGTTTAGCTAAACTTCCATAATTGGATTAACAAAATTACCAATTTCTTTATTTCTAATTAAATTATGAATTCCTAAGTGAACTTAGTTGTCTTGAAATTTCAATAGTGTAGTTAGATTATTCATTGGCTTAATAATTATGCAAGCACACGCAAACGTACTTGTATTTTAGGTAACATTATGTCGTAAAATTATGTTTTCTATATTTATTGAACTTTCCGAATAATATTTGTTTTAAAACACACCACATTTTTTTGTCAAAATAGTATATTCTACATATTTTAACAAAATATCTATAAATATCTAAATATCTAAATCTCCTACTTATATTTAGGGAAATAATTTTCAGAAGGTAAGAAGGTGGATTGAATTTTAATTATTTTGATTGCTTAGGTCACCAAAATAGTTGTAAAAAAGTATAAATAATTTGTAGTATTTGTTTAGGTACTTCATTTTGGATATGCCTGATTATTTGCAGACATTATTCAATTGTACGACATAGATTCAGTGTATACATACTTTAAATTGAATGTTGCAATTTGATTCTTCAAAATTTACGTTTTTTATTCACAAAAAAAATATAAAATAAACATGAGTCTATATGTAATTTTAGGGTGAAGCACCGGGTGAATAATACTTTGGTTTTTATTAAAATATTTATACTCTATAGAAACTATAAGACAATAGCGTAATAATTTGTTTTGCAATATGTGTATACAGTTCAAATTTGAAACTGCAAAATTTATCTTCAAAAAATAATAAAATAAGTGGATTGTTTATAAGTAAACTCCTTAGCGTTTGCTCGGAAGAAATGTTTTCGTAAACCTACAATTTGAGTAATGTTTTTGGACTTTTATGAATTCAGTTAACATACCTACACATGTTACAAAATTAATAATATTCTGATTATTATACATCATATAAAAAAATATCTTAAATTTAAACAATATTATAAATAATTTTTAATTTTTTTTTCCAAAATGTAATATGCTTAATTTTTATAATGATTCAAACGTATGTAGTTAAAATGTAATGGGTACAGAGAATGTTCAAAATAAAAAATATCCTAAACCGTCATATTTAAGCCAACATATATGTCAACAAAGAGTTTAATTTTTTTCTAAGGAAAGTCATTATCAAAAATTCCTAGCATGACGTAATGTTTTGTTTCGTACCGAGTCGGAATATTTTTTCTTTTTTTTTTGAAAACGTTTAAACGTTTGTTAGATGATTAGAATGGGAAAATGTACAACTAAAAAGATACAATTAAAAAGTATACAGATAATATGTGTTATGCTTTTAAAACGACTTCAGTACATTTCATAAAATGTAACGAACATTTTGGAAAGTAGCTGTAATTTAAAAGATAGATAGGTTTTCACTTTTAGAAAGATCATCTTGAAGTAAATTTATTTGGGAAAATATTAACATCATTTTGTATGGACAAGATTTGGAATACATCGAAATGTATATATTTTTTTTTATGTAAACGGATAATGATTCTATGTTTAATTGTGGAAATTATTAGAGAAGTAAACACTATTGCACCACTCAATGAGTCAACACCATTAAATAACCTCTGATATAAATGATTCATTTTCCCTTCAATCACAATTCACTACTCTAACACAATGTTTACATAAACCGTGTTTCTTGTATACGTTAAATAAAGTTATAATTTATTTATTTCACCAACTCCAGTAATAAATTTAAAGTATTAAAATCGCATTACAAAATAAACGAAAAGCTACGTTAACACTCGTGTGCATGGACTAGTTGTTATATAAAAATTAAATAATAATGTGTATAACATCACAGATTGATAGACATTGTAATTACAAAGTCTATAATCGGGTCGATCTCGATTTAACCCATATACTTTTTTTTTATTAGAACGTGTTTGTACATAAAACAAACTGATAATTAAAATATAATATTATGCAATACGTTCAGTAACTCAACGTACGATAAATGTGCGTTACCATGGCAACACATACAGCTTACATCTGGAAATGTTTACTATTTGAATACTATTATTTCTTAAGGTTTTTTTGAAGTTGTAATATGTTTGTGAAATGTGATCCAATATAACTGTTCAATTCTTTTTTTTTATAAGTTCAAAATAATAATAATATGTTATTAAATAATGAATGAAATAATTATTACTGAGATAATTACTGAAGTATGTATTTTTAGTTACGTGTGATACAACTGGATAATTATTTTTATTTTATTTTTCGTCTAGTCGAGATATATAATTTAAATTTATATGGATAAAATTAAAATCATAATCAAACAATAAAACAATTTTTTTTAATATATGATATTTGTAATTATCAAAAATGGAGTTTATCATAATTTTAGAATAAAATCGATAGTAAATCATAAATTCTGTTGAATATGGAGTATTAGGCTCATATCCCATGTATACATTTATTTTAAGCAAAATAATATTATTTATTATCAATATCAAAATAAACATGAATTAAATATTTGCCTTATCTATTCATACATAAACTGTCATTGTTCATATATTTGCACAAAACTTAGACATTTGTCTGTATGTGCGCTAAGGCAGCGAACTATACTTTTATCAAAAACCTAACGTAAACAAAGATACAGATGTATTCCAAAATAGCAAGAATTTTTTTCATTTTAAAACTATAGATTAACTCTCGTTTGTGAGTGAGTTATCAAGGTTATATGCCTAAATATTGTCAAATATCGGAATAAGTAATTGTAATAATATAAACGAAGTTTGAATATAACAAGAGTAATCTTGGTAGATATTCATTAAATTAATTCATAATAGTAATACATAAAACTGAATAGAGGAAGGTAATATCACAAACCTATAAGTTACATACGAAACCATTATGAAATACTAACAGACTAATAGGTATGACTTATTTTTTAGTCTTTTAATCATTGATATCATTTACATATAACATTTCCAAAATAAGTGAAATCGTAAAGAATTCATGGAAGTAATTTTAAATTTTACGTTTTAACTTAGACGAAATAAGCCAAACAAGAAATAACATAAAATATATTGGTTTGTAAATTCTAATAACTTTAAAGTAAAATAAGCAAATCCATAAACCCTATATTGACTACAATATACATTTTATTTGCAGAATTAAAACAAAATCTGAAGTTCATATGCTCGCAAATAGATAGACTAATTGAATTGATTTGTTCAATAACTTATTCCATCTGGTAGCCTATAGTGGTGCTGAAACAAATATTAGACTTTTACTTAAACATTTTAAAAGTAAAGAAAGTGAAACATATCAGAAATATTTGGTAATTTAAGACTCGTTAATAACCCGTTTTCATAAAAAAATAATAATAATAAAAAAAAATATAAAAAAAACGTTATTTGCATGGCTATTTACATTCTAATTAAAATAAAATTGAGTAACGATTTAGTTTTATTATTATCACTGTGAATATTTTTATATGTGCAAAAGCAATGCATTTTTTTGTCTTATTGTACTTTTTTTTGTATATAGTTAATATTTTTTGTTACATTTAACGTTTCGTTTTAAGTGCCAAGCTATAATATTGTAATATTTCAGTAAATAATACGTGAATCGAAAAGACAAGTTTCACATAGATATAAAAGCACTTTACAGATGAGTGTATATTTAGTGACCCAGATATACCAATATCGGGAATCTTGAAGTAAGGATATTCCCTACGCGTGTTACAAGATTGTACTAAAACTGTAATTATCATATAAAACCAAAGCCCACACAGCCCGAGTATAAGCTCTGACTGTAACCTTATATTTTGTTATTATTGGATATTTTAGAAAAGGGTGGAACGTTTATCTGGAATTGGGTCTTCTTATATCTTGCTTACTATGGTTCAATGTGCTTTGTATGATAGGTATGTATGAACAGCATTATTAATAATGCATTAACATTATGATACATTCAGAAGAATTTTGATTGTTTATTTTAACGTTGTTTCTTGAAATAGCGTTTGTCTTTAACTCTCACCTTTTGCTAGAATGATTAAAATATCGTGCTTCAATTTTAAAATAAACTTTTTTTTTTTCTAATTTTATCGGCTGTTCTTTGCTAAATTTACTTTTACTAGTACATCTCTTTTAAATTTTTCTGGGAAATTTTAATTAGTTATATAAATGTCAATATTGAAGTTTTTTCTCCTTAATATTGGGCATTAATTATTTTATTATAATTTGTAATTATAGCAACGGTAATATTTGTTTTATAAAACTAAAAGATATTGTAAATGAATTTTCAATATGTCATAATATGTACCTACTTTTCAATATGACAATATTATAATTTTGCATTCTTCTTTTATATAGAGTCAAATGTTTTAAAATAAAATTTATGTATTATTTAGTGTTTCAGTGATTAAATAAATATTAAATACAATTAAATCTCAGACACGTATAATGCACGTAAATTAATATAAACCTTTAGTATATAATATCTAAAATTTAAATTAATGTAATAGGTAACAATATCCTTTAACATTTTACTAAAGATTATCCACTTCTTCTCGGCATTCAGGACAAACTCATTTATATGGTAATAAATATGTTAAAAACCAAAATGAACAATCGTATATCTAAAGCAGTACAAACATAAATTTGTAATTGTTCAACTCGCAACTTTTGCCATAGTTAAACTTCTTTATAAACTCTTTGTAAACTCACATTACCCTGCTTGAATAGGATATACTACTTTAAATTCAGTTTTTAATTCATATTCTATCAAATAAGTGTCTATAGCAATTTTCATTACTTTGATGATGTTCTACTACATGAGCCGAAACTGGAATCTCTTTATTTTTATGAAAAATATCAGAACGATATGTCTTACTGGTTATTAATGAATTTAAAGTTATGTCAATATTGTATATAAGCGTTTATATTGATAAATTACGGTATGTGTGTGCGCGCGCGCGCGCGCGTGTGTGTGTGTGTGTGTGTGTGTGTGTGTGTGTGTGTGTGTGTGTGCGCGTGTGTGTGTGAATGTGTGCGCGCGTGTATATGTTTGATTTATTAACGTTACTTATTTAATTTTACTCTAATCGAAATTGAATTACATTAGCCATTTGTTTTGTTTCGTCTTGATTTTCGTTAGTAATCGTTGCAAAAATAAAAACAGGAAAACACTAGACTAAATTAAATAAAAAAAAATATTCAGAAATTGATTAGTTTCTGTCTCCTATTTATATTTCCCTCCATAATTTAAATTGTACAGTGAGGTATTAATTTTTTTTTTATTTACTGTTTTTTATAAACATTTCTGTAATTTGTGTACCCTTTTAAATAAAAAGGGAATCATTTTAATGTTTTGTTTTTTCTGTAAATTATAGCCATAATAGCAAATGTACAATTACAATACTGTATTGTTGTGTGTGTTTACCACAAACACAATTAAATCATTTTTGTCAAATTTAGACTGTAATGTAAATTTAAATGGGAAAATAACCATGAATATTTAGACATTCTTTTACACAAGTAAAGTTTGTGATAGGGAACGTTGGTTGCCAGTTATACGGCAGGCTTTTGTTAGCCAAGTCATAAAATCCTAATGGATTTCCCGCACTGAATTTATTCTTATTCCTGAATACATATTATTCCATTGAACGGTACTAGAAACGTTTTATAGCTCAATACACATTAAATGAGTTTTTTATAAAATATATATAGATATCCGTAAATTTGTGTGGCTCACTTCAACGCAGCAATATATGTTGTGAAATATTTCTGAAAATGTAAATTGTTAAGTTAATAGAGGTTATCCATTGATAATAAATATAAGCTACAATTTCAAATACATAACTAATAATTTCATAATATAGCAGCCTGATTTTGCCATGTAGTAGAATATTACTTTATTACGTGGATTGATTACTATATCTAAAATTATGATTCACATTTCTATTAACCAAAACTTAATCTCATATTCTAATTTAGAAGTAAAAAAAAATAATAATAATAATTAATTGTTTTAATTTAATATTATCTCTAGGTGTAAAACTACATATTATGTACTTTTTAGATAATTCTTTATTCTGACGAGAATGAAATTGTAATAATTTCTACAAGTGTCACGGTGATTTAATATCCAGTAATGTCGTCGTCCAAACAACCTAACAAACCTAACCTAACCCCAAGAAATAAAACATTCTTATTTTTTATAAATTATCGATAACTAATTCTAGTACAAAATTAAGTTTTAAGTTAATTCTATGTTTTATTTTATTAACATAATAAAAAATACCAATGTTATGTGAATTTAGAAAGAATAAAATTTGCCCACGTTATTTTTTAATTTCATACTCACCAAGAAATTAAATATTTGGCTATATGTTGTATACAGAGCAAGTATATCATCAACCTCTATTCTCTAACGGCAATTCTTTTTTAAATCCTTCATGTGCAATATATATTGAGGTATAGATTTATTTTTTGTTTGCAATAGATTTGCATTAGAAAACAACAACGGTTTTTACAAAGTTGGGATAAATTGAAAATTTTGACAATTTATGCATTTTTACCGTAACGATTTTCTCTATGTATTTTGAAAGGTGATTTCAATTGTTGTTGTTTTATTTCATTTGTATATCAAACAACGAAAGCTAAACAAATATTTTATTGTATAATGTTCAGTGCATTTAGGAAGAGTGGGAGATCTTAATGCTATTTAGACAAAAACGGTTAGTTATGGGAAATCCTGTTAGCTCAAAATCGCCCTTTAAAAACGTATTATTACAATGCATGCTTTTAATAACAGGTAGCATGAAGAAAATTTCACATATTTCCTTGTGCACAAACAATCTAGATATGAAAGTGAACACATAAAAATCCAGCATTTCTGATTTAACTTCAGGAACCAATAAATTGGATTAATTAAAGAAATACATATTAATTTATTTTGGGATTTGCGCTCTATGGATTCAATGAGTTTTTGTGCAAGAAAATTTTTATCAAGTGTATATTAAAACAAATTGTTGGACCCCATTGATCAGGAAAGATGTTTCAGTCCATATAGGGTATTTTCCTAAACTAATTATGTGCTATAATATTGAATTTATTTTGTGCACAAAACTTCCTCATTGATCATATTAAATGTTCCCAGACTCTGCACTAAAATAATAATTATACTAATAGGCCTATAGGCCATCTAACAACACATTGCGTTGGATAGTGTATCGAATTTATGAAGTATTGACTATAATTAGTTATATATCTAAGATGCTACATATTTACTCAAATTCACCTGATCACTTGCTTTTTATTACAAAGTAAGGATTCTGGTATTCTCAAATGGACGTTTAACATAAATAAATAATTTCCCTCCTTTGTAAGTATCCTACTATCCCTTCTAATCGTTTATTCCTCCCTATCATACGATAATCCCCAGGGACTCGTTTGTCTTAAATTGCATGGGAAATCCAATGCGTGTGTCTCATAAACGGACTTTGGATTTAACGTTCACCCTCGTGCTGTGAATCCATCGAACAAGGAATGTACTTCACCCTGCCACCCTCGTGTTGAGTAGCATAGCCAAGTAACAATTAATTTTTAACAATATACCTATCCAATATTATTTGTTCACAATGTTTCTCGTATACGAAATATTTGATGGTATAACGAAATAACTTTTATAAAATGAAATTTATAAAATTAAAATATATACGAAAACTTCAAAATTTGTTGAAAAATTGTTAAAATGGAAACTATATTATTTGTCTGTGATAACTTTTACCTTTAAAAATAAATCTTATATTTAGATTTTTTTTATACAAAACTTACAGGAGGAAAAGATGGTTATATAATTGTTTTTGATTATTAAAAAGTTCATTAATACTCTTGTTTCTTGTATATTTTATTTACTTAAAAAGGAACTAATAAATTCTCAAATGTATGAATTTATAGTTGAATTAAAAAAGAAATCACAAAATCCTCCTTATAATAAAACAACTTTTGTTAAAATAATAGCACTGTAAAACAAACACATAACTAATTAATAATTCATCATTTTATAAACGGTTCCGAGTAGGAATTTATTATTAACAATATACGACATCATCCAATAGAGATTCATATCTAATTTTCGTTAAATGAAAACTAATAACAACAATCAAAAACTGTATAGGTAATTGAAATTACCATTTTAGAAAACAATTACTTACAGCAAGTAAACTTAAAATGCTGTTTTGTCTTACCTAATGGTAAAACTCTGTTTTTTTTGAATTACTGAAAAAATAAAATTTTCATTTAAACGGTGTTTGGTAATTTATTTTTATATGTTTTTCGAAATATATTATTATCATTTGAAAATACCAATATAAACCTATAAATAAATGTAGGACCGTTCCGAATGTTATCAGCAGTTTTTTTTTTTTAATAACTTTAACTTTTGATTCGTATTGAATTTTATTTTATTTTTTTTAAAGACGGAAATAAATTTTCTTTGTAAATAAACGTTTTCTTATATTGTGTGAGAATTACATGAAATATTATTTTACTGGTTTTTCTTATTTAATTTTTTATTATAAAATGCTCTTATAACATTTAGGTATATGAATCTATTTCTAGTATCTTTACTGACATTGTACTCATACGTCTATTATCATGGTGTCCAAAATTAAACCATAAATTTAAACTTATATTGGTTTATTTTGTTAACTGGTGAAGTAACCTGTTTCAGTTGTTTAAAGCTAAGTATATTAACTAAAATAAAACAACCATATAATAATAAAATAATAATAATCTGTATAATAATTTAAAAAGTTAAGGGATTTTCTTATTATACAGATGGATATAGGAAAACATTGCCCTGTTTTCGACTCAACCTAGGAGCCAATGGCTTATAGGTTCCCTCCAAATCACCAACAATGGCCGCGAGTACGAGCAGGATGTAGTGAAATAATTACGAAATATAAAAAAAAACTATATATATTATACACTATACCTTGAAAATATTATTTCCTTTGAGATTACTTTTAAATAAAAATAAAATCGAAGTCACTTTTAAACGAGATTGATTATACATTTCTGTACAACTTTTATCTCTTTATTTAAAGAGGCGCAGACTTCCTCTTTCTCATTTATCGCGTGGTATTATCCACAATATCTTGTTTATTCCAACATTGGAGCTATTCTTGGAAGAGGCCTCGATGATATTTCTGTACAATTTTTAATTATAATATAATAATCACATACATAAGCTATTTATAAATTGCAACCCAACATGCTATTGACAAACTGAGAAATGCGGTCGAATATGTCATCATTAGTGGAAAAGTGCATAAACATCCAAGGAGAGTAAAGGCGCAAACAGATAGAAAATGCCAGTGACAAAAATTGGATAAAAAACTGAAGTAGTAAAGATGCCTTTGTGCCTGGAAAGAAAGAGCAATAAGTGGGTTAGGACGGAGATAACACAAGCAAAGGTAAGTTGGGATAGTGGTGATCGTTCTTAGAATAAATAACTATTGGGAAGGTTCATTCAGGTGTACTTGAAGGGAAAGTATCGATCTTGGGCAGAAGGCAACTAAGGCGAATCAAACTTTGGACTGAGGGTGGACTTGCATAGGGTAGGAATATACCAAGGGGATATAGCGTGTAGATTATGCTTGTTAGTTCATTACTGCAGAGCACACAATCTATGATTCCGAGTCTCTTGTCAGAAAATAGTTTGAGATGTTTATTTTCCTAACTCCTGGTGAACTTAGCTAGAAGTGCTAGTGAGTGGACTACTAAAATTCAAAGAGGGGTTTAATTTACTGAAATAGAATTAAGAAGCATAGTTGCACAATAGACCAATGGTTAAGGTGTCTGTGATAGTTTAACCTATCACTTAAAATCTATTCTAATCTGTTTCAGTTGTCATTAAAATAAGTAATTTTGACTGTAAAATAATCTTTAATTACAAGCGTCAATCATGAGTAAAAAATGGATGATATTTTGAAGGTGACGTTACATCTTATTATTAGAAATGAGGTTAAAATTAATATACATTTATTGTGGTCAATTTAAAACACTGAAACCCCCACCACAATATCGGTACAACAATACACTCAAATAAACTAAAATAACATATTTATTTGATTTCGACTATGTTATTATAATTCCGTCAGATACATATCGGTAACCAATTTACCATCATCGAACGATCTGAAATAATATTTATAAATGTAATATTTTGAATACTAAATTGCCGTGTTCTCCCCCCCCTACTTCAGGTGGATCGGCTTATCAAAGTAGAACCACGTCATTGACCTAGGTGAAAGCGGCTAACCACACTCATCCCTGTTCTTGGGAATACCCGGTTGTTTAATATGGCAATGGCGATGAAAATATTTACAGATAACAATATATCTTTAAAACTACTTTAAAATAAATATAAAACATAACATGTACATTTTAACAAGAAATATTGTGAATAGAAAAGCATGACATGACTAAATGATATAAAATCTCATTTTTTTTTAGTATTATTTTAGGCCCCTCCGATGATGGTATCTTTTTACTGAAATGTACATCAGTTAACTATAATAATATATTACAAACAAATGCATTATTTTGTTTTATGTGTGTGTGTGTGTTATTCTACCAAACTTGTTGTAGGGGGTCTCAGTGTTTTAAATTGTTTACACTCACCAGAATGATCATTGAACATCTATTTATTGTGGTATTGATTTAAACCAATATAAATAAGAATAACTCATCATTTGATAGAATTTTGTAATAAAAACGATTTTTTTTTTTAGTTGAAAATTATTCATTATTGTAATTATTGATTTTTCTTTTACAAGCATGATTTTGAGACATTGTTGGTAGACCTTGAGATATGGTCTAATGAAGAACCTCAATATTTTCAATCAAAACATTAGTATTTACATAGGTAGAACAATGACTAATTATGACGTTTTACCCAAATCTATCAAACAATGAGATCCGATATAGATACATGCACACAACGGCGTTTATTTTGTACACTCCTTCAGTTTGGTCTAGGCTCTAGAGTAACATAATATAATCTACGTAACCATATAAAAAATTATTGGAACTTTTTATTTATTAAATTTTGTATTTTCAATTTTAAAAAATGCACTCTCAATGAAGGATGCGTATTAATAATTAATTATGGAACCGATGAAGTGAATTAGTCAGTTAGATATTTGGTGTTCGTTGTATTGTGACGAGCAAAGTATCCGAAATAAATTTTTCACCAAAACACTAAAACCTATTTTTCAGGATAAAATGTATTTCATTTATTTAATAAAGTCAAACTTCATTTATAGTTATTAGAAGTGTTATGTTAGATATCAAAACATACAATTTTAGAATACATGCGCGTTATATATTCCATGATACTTTCTCGTTATTACTATGTACTGAACTGGTTACATCACAGTATTAGTTTTAGAACGATTTTTTAGTTCTTTGTTTTCTATTAGCAAGGATTGCAGTTTGTTGTAAATTCTACCCCATCAAGTTGTAGGACATGAATTTATTCTTTATTAATAGTTGCATAATTTACTATGCCTTTTTCCAATATGGGCTCTAAATATTGTCATGTATGAGTATTTCATAAATAAGATACACTAATAGAGGTATCCAATTTTGTAATGAGTTAAGTTTATAACTAGTACTTAGAGAAACGCATAAAAACATTTTTCGTTCAAATTCAAGTATTTTCGCAAATGTTTTGATACGGTTAATTCGTTTTTAGGTTTAACGTGAACATGTTTTTCTTACTTGGAAAGGAATGTGTGTGCCTGTTTTAAACCTTCAAGTTACAAATGCAAAATTATTTCTGTAATGCTATATGATAGCTTTGAACAACTTGTTAATAGAAGTTTTTTCTTTAAATTTCTGTTAACGTTTGTCCAATTGTTAGGATTAGTGACAATTAGCAATGTGCTGAAAACAAATGTACAATCAAATGCCTTTTTGTCAATTGTAGACGAGGATACGAGTACAAACAACTACTGTGTTGAAAGTCGATGAGACATTAGCAGAGATGATAAAATAGTTTGGAATTTATCGTCATTGAATCAATTAATAAATGAAAAACAACCGAAATTATATTTATATTATAATAGCTGAAAACAAATGTAATTCTTCAGAATATCCTATGATTTTATTCCATATTTATTTCACTCCAAAATTCCTGGCAAATACTTATTAAATATATCAATAGTTTTGTACCATTAAGTCAAAATTAGTTCGAAGCTAAAAACCAAGTTCTGGGAAGTTACAGCTGAGTGAACAGTACACAATTCGAATATTTAACATTTTTATATCAAAACAACACATTCTAGAGAATATATTATTACTAATAAAGGAATATGAATAGCTGTTTCGTTAAGGTAAAGATTCCATAAAACAGTTTGAGTTCTTAGAATACAGAATTGAGATTAGGGTATTCAAAAAATCGATCAATAGTAAAAAATTAAAATTTCTTATAATGTTTGTGTTGAAAAGGTTTTTAATACAAAATAAATTTATTGTATAGAAATCATAGTCAACAGTCCAATATATATATATAATAAGTAGGTCGACACATTGTTGAAATTTTAATAATTTTTAGGAGTTAATATACTGTAAAGGATTTTATTCAATATCAATTCATTATGTGAGTCACCTACTCTTTGATGTCATTAGAATGTATCATTTGGGAATCACATTTACCTAATATAATGTGTTACAAAATTAGTTCACCAGTAACAATTTGATTCTTACTATACATATTCTATGGTTGACATATGCCACATCAAATCTCAAATTTATGTATAAATTAGATAAGCGATATTTAGATAATAGGAGACAAAATATAAATGCCTCAATATAAATATTGACATCTAAAAAGATGGACGTTGTTAACAAAATAGTATAAATTTGTCACTTCCTTTCATCCAAACCGACCGACATGTGAGGCACCATCTAAACAATTCGCCGGACCATTTCAAATAAAAATTCATACTAACTTTTATATAATAGGTAAGATGAACGTTATAGATATACTGGAAAGAGACAGATATCTTACAAATGTCAGAACTAGGATACAACTGAAAATGTTTGTATATCACAGAACTTTCTTCTTAATTAATTGAAAAGCAAAGAAAGAAGGCCAAAATAATTATTTGAGGTAGAAAATTACTGTTTTTATATACTCGTGTGTACTTAAATTTCATAATATATTACAAGTATTTAATCGATTAGGAAATCATGACCATTTACTAAATCAAATATTTAGTGTAAATACCACAGATGTTGGACTATTTTCGTGATTTTTAGCATTTAACTTCTTTCTCTAATCGATTTGCATTATTGAGGAAAAGAGGGAGTATATGATAAAAAATTTCTTAATATTGTAACCTGTAATTTCTATTAATTAACTACACATGACTTAATGTTTGGTACATATATATTTGTGTTATATTATGGAAATGGGCAGTTTAAATAAATCGAAAATTTAAGTATTACTTAGGTTGTGAGCTAAACACTTTTAAATATATTTATTGCTCTCTTTAGATATACGTTTGTTACAAATGGGGTTTTAACACAGTTTATTCATATAAATAAGAATAAACTATATAACTGAGTGGTGACTACTCCATTTGTTACTCAGGACTGAATGTTGTTCTATTCTTATCTGATAGTTACTATTCCCAATTTTATTAATTTGTATAATTCATTTATTTATGATCATTTTTAAAATAAAGATTTAATAAAAGAAACATTTAACTAAACCTAAATTAATATAATATCTCAAGCACTTTTTATATGGAATGTTTTTTATTATTATTATTATTTTTTTTTAATGCGCATTTTATCAAAGATATTCTAAAGACCAACTAAATTTATTTTCATTTATGTTATATAAATCATTGTATAACAAAATATACAAGTAATTAAAGTTAAGTATATATAATATACTGAATTAATAATGAAATATATGAAGAAATAATTATGAATTGTTTATTATGTAATGAAACTGCAAGATGAATTGGAGTCTCTTCTTCAGATGTTTCATCCTCCCGAATTTCAACATCGTCCGAATTACTGTCTTCGCCACCAAGTTCGATAACAAATTGGTCAATTGTCTTCTCAACAACGCCATATTTTTTTCCCAATTATCTTGTTCAATATTGAATACACGTTAAAGAAATTCGCCTAGAGCGCTACCGATACACTTTGGATACCTTCAGGTCTTGTAGCGATGTGTCTGCTGTCCCATTAATTGGCCTGAAACAGTGATTCATGTACGAACACACATACTCTATTGGAGTTAGATCGAACATATATGACAAAAGCCTCTAAACATCATTGACTCGTTATAATAGTTTTTGGGTGATATATTTTTCTTTGAGCTTCAAAATCTCTATATCTGATAAAATATATCCACCTACATTTAAACAGAAATAAACCAAAAATATATAGATTCTATTTATCTCTACCTGATTTTTTTTTAATACTGTTTGTAATAATGCTTCAGTTTGTGTATTTTATGGTTAGTATCTAGAAGTTATAAGAGGAGTATAAAGAGTGCAAGGGAAAGTACAACCTTGAATGAGTTGAAATCCAACGAATGTTGAAATTTTAAAAGAACGATCGTTTAAATTAAGTTCTTTAGTGTGCGCCGACTTTTGAAAAAAACGGAAGTGATGAAATTAAAACAGAAGTGTATATTTTATTTATTTATTTAGTGAATCAAAATAGTTATAAATGCAGTTTTCTTTACTGATTTTAATATATCTTCTTTCAATATTCGGTTTCGTTTTAGGTCACGTTGTTTTAACCATCTTTGCTGTTGTATTAAATTTGGAAAATTAAATTGGCCTTAATATTTAGGACTTGCGAGATTTATGTTTTTTTAAGGCTACGTTACTCTAGGCTGTTAGTATGCTGCAATCCTACATATGTTTACCAATCGTTGAAGTAGTTATAATTTGGAAAAGTTGATTTGACTAGGACTTAATCAATTTTCTTTGAGTTTTGATTTTGGCGTAGTTACTACAGGGTTATCAGTGGCTCAAGTTCTATTGATAGACATAGTTAGAGTAGGCCATATTGAAATAAAAATTAACTGACCCGATATTAGTACATTTTCTTTGTGTTTTTGATTTTGTTTTATCCCACGTTGTAATACGGTGTGTGTGTGTGTGTGTGTGTGTGTGTGTGTGTGTGTGTTTGTACAGTGTATGAAACGAGCAAGATTTCACGTACGCACTGTACGTTCCGAGGAAGCGCTGCAAAGCGAGGAATGCTCGGAACGCAACCCCCTGTTTTTTCACTTCTACGTTACTTCTACAAGTATAAGGAGCAAGAATATATATTTATTTCATACTTCCTCGTTTTACAGGTTTTTCACATACACAATTATACACATTAGATTAGGATTTCTATTTCCAGGCAGCGCTGACGTCGTTTCAAACACGGCATACTCGTTTCCTACTTTAGACATGGTACCATACACATCAAAAAACTGCTTCCTCGTTTCTTACAGTGAGTTCTAGTTAGACTATACACAGTGATGGAGTCGGATGATCGTTACAGGAAGTATGACTTCCTGCTCTTTGTGTGCTAAGTAGGGTTCTTCTACACTTGCCTTATTGGTATTTAATTCACATTTTAAAATGTCTCATCCTCAAATATATTTTAATATTTTCATCACTATTGTATTATTATAATGGGTTATTATAAGAAAATCGTATTGTTGGAGGAGATTTATAATTAGACAATGTAAAGCACATATAATATGACACTTTAGACAATAAAAAAATACGCTTTGCAACCGATTCTTTTGGCAAAAATTCCAAAGTTACTTATTTTAAAGAAGATTTTCTGACAATTATATTTATTTGGTAATGCTGGAAGTAAACGAGTAACGAAATTGTGTCTCAAAATTACTCAAAAGTAATAAACACAATTTTAAAACTTGATATTTATATAAAAAGAAACTTTTGAATTGATTTCGTGATATTACTAGACCTTGGTTGCCACAAATTACTAGACATTTTTTTTTTTTTAATATTGCAGCCTACATAAAATAAATATTTTTTAAAAAATTTAAAAAATGAAATAACAGTACTTTTAAATCTAGTTTTTTTGATGGGTAAATAACTCGAGATGATGATTTCATAATAAAATGTTACGTAAAGAATTTTTTTGTTAAAATATGTTTCCTAAAATACATTTAGGCGCGATTCTAGGATATTCATGAGAGGAATAAAATTAGAAAATATATTTCATAAAATAAATATTTGTTAGGTTTCGGAATTAGCATGAGATTGAAAGATTGAAAGAAGATTGAAACATACATTATTACCATTATCTATAACAACAATTATGGAAATAAACCGACAATGACTAAAGTGATATTGGTTCTTTTTACAACCATAAATATGATTACATTGAAAATGTATTCAATTTTTTTACGGGATCAACAATGTCTATTTGATGAAAAATGTCTGAACAATAAATGCAATGAAATCTCAGTAAACAACTAACGATAGTACATACTACTAAGACCTACCACATTTTATTGCCATTGTTAGCATTTGGATGATAATCAAAAACAAAAACAAGGAAAAAATAATTAAAAAATCGTCATTTCTAGAAGGCTGCACAAATGTAAATGTTAAAATTATGTTATCATTAAGAATTTGAGAAATATATTTTTTCTCTGCTAAAATTAGTAAAGTACCAAAGTAATGTTATGTTTGAATTAAATAACTATTTTGTCTAGATAACAGAAATAGAAGGAAATCTATTTTATTAAGGTAAGTCGTTTAATTTATTTTAACTATTAGGAAAATATGTTTGAAATTTTTGAAATAAATATGCGCAATGGACGTTTAATGGTATAAACTATTTGTGATTTTGATTAAAAATTTTTATTTTGAACTCTGTTTTAGGAATTGTTCTTTATCTTTTTTCATATATCTTTATGTTATACAAGTTGATATTATTAAAAAGTAATAAAATCATATCACGAGCTACCATTTAGCATTTTTTGATTCTGCATTAATGGAAAAAATTTACACAATCCAGAGAATACAAAAGTTTTAGGCTGTATTATGTAAAAAATTAGTGTAAATAATTTACGTTGTGCATTTAAAAAATAGGTTTTTTTTAATAGCCGGAAATAAAAGAAGATACAAAACCGAATTAGAGAGTTAATCTGTAGTAGTTCAAAAATGTTTTCTGGTTAGTTATTGGGTTTACTTTGGTAATTTCTTATGTTTTTCATAACGAATAATGTGAACTATTACTAAATTTTAAATCAATAAAAAAATATATAATAAAAACTAAAAATTATTGTTAGTTTTTTTTAAAGTAAGAACCTGTCATGAACTTCTGCTTTTAATACATTGAATGATAATGTATATAACTTTTTACCGAAACGTTTCATAAAGTGGTCCTAGCGACTACCAATTTGGGTATTTGGATTTGTTTTTATTAAATAAATGCAATATTAATATGAAAGGGTTACAATTTTTAGTACACGACAAAGGTGTCCCGTAAGTTAAAGTTAGAGTTCTTTATTTAAATAATTCAATGACAAAAGAATTTAGAGAAGATAAGGATTTTAACTACTGAGACTTTCTATATCTATTGACAATTGATCATTTTGCATTTTATTATACGACACATTTAAAAACATTAGAATTTTCAATTACAAATTTGAAATGCAATAAATCCAATCCTTTTTATTTTAATATATTCAACTTATTTATTCAAAGTGTTTTTAAGAAAACGAAAAGTCAGAGACGCCACCTGTGTGATATATAAGACACGTGATTGTGAGACTCTTGCTCTATCACTACGATACAACGAGGTCTTAAGAAAAATCTTTTCAAATTAAAAGTATTAATTGAGGTATAATTAGTATAAAAAGACATTTGTTTTTAAATACTAGCCTTAATTATGTATCGTTGAAGTATAGACATACCTACAGTTTCTAGATTTATATGCATGTTAGTATCCCATGTAAATTTTGTTTTATAATATAATTTTCACTATGTAAATTGATTACAAATAACCATTTTGAATTATAGATTCCATGATATATGTCATGTTTTTTCAACCGTGTAATAAATAATTTTAACTGGTATTTGATTTGATTTAAATTAAAGGAATCTAAAAGATCAGTATTTATTAATTTTTGTATTTGGCAGTGCAGGAAAAGCCTACTTTAGATTTTCCATTTTCTTATTATTTTTATTTACAAAAAAACTATCTTAAATAATATAAATAAAGAGATCCAAAGAAAGGATTCTAAACCAATATTGTTTTCTCAAAGTAAGGCCTTAGAGAAAGGTTTTTTTGGCCAGGTAGTAAAAGTAGTGAAAATAAGTAGTTTTTATAGAATTTCACTTTGCACGGTAAAATTATATGGTTTATTTATAAAAGTCTATCATATTTGTGTAATAAATAACTTCGACTCAACTTTTTTAAATATAAACTAAAAAATAAATACATCCCATTTGAACGCCGTTTTTACAAAATGTTTATATTACGCTAGTCTCTTGCGTAGCTTAAATAAACTACAATACACAGTGTCAAAAAGGTCTTCGTATTAGGTAATAACTCCGCAATTAGTAAATAAAAATAATCCTAATTCATGAGAATCAAAAATTCTATTTTTTGATTATTCGTGATCTTTTCAACCTAAGGAGGATCTGTGTGGTTTGACTTTTGAATCTCAAATACAATCCCGTAAAGAGGTGTATCTCATTTTGTATATCTTTTGTAATCTATAAAATTTTCTCCAACATTTCAAAATATTTTTAATATAGCTATAGACATTTCTGTAATTCTTTGCCTATAATCAAAATTAAAGAATACTTTTAATTTTGGTATTACAAGATTATATTAAGTATTTTAGAATACAAGATTATAGTGGTTTTTATTGGAAGCAGTTTGAAACCAATAGGAGGATTTATTTATTTACACATCCTCCAAGATTGTCTTTAGAAGATATATGATGCAATTTAAAAAAAATTACATTAAAGCATTTTTGCGGTTACCTATACCATACTCAGTTATAATTGTTAAAAATAGTCCCACATTTAATTTCATAATTGTTATTCTTTATGTAGCATTTCACTTTATTATATAAAGTACCAAATTTGAACATAGGTATTTATACGTATTAGATACGTATTTATCTGTTTTTTTTATGACAGAAAAATGGCAATGTAGCTGATTCATCAAAGACATGATTTTGTTATATTTTTTTGTGTGTGTATGATATTATTAGCATTATTTGTATTATATGATCCTCATTTTTACCAAATGTAAAGTTTGTTAAAAACTTTTTTGAGGATAAAAACTTATTTAAAAATAAGGACATTTACGCATAGACTCGTCTCGTATATTCTGACAAAAAAAGTACAATAACTTCCTTAGTGGCCATTTTATCACAATTAATTTATAATAAAAATATGTTAAGTAAATAATAATAAAAGAACTGATAAATTGAAATTTAAAAAATTAACGAAACATCATGTTTAAATCTGGTTTCGTCATGTAACCGTAATTTTCAACCTTTTTAGAATATATACTAGATATTTTTTAAATTATCAAATTGCAATATAAATTTTCTATTGAAGGTATTTAAAAAAATTCTTTCAAGTAAATGAAATGTTTGTCAATACAATTTTCTCAAAAACAACTAAACTTTAAAAAATCAGATTTCACTTAAATCCATACTGTTACTTAAATTTAAAAAAAACTTATTTAAAAACTGTCAATGCATAATAAGCCTACGTAAATTAACTTGCAGCAATTATAAAGATAATAATTTAGTATGTCTTAATAATTTATTTAGATGTAATGTAATACATGTTAGTTAATTTGCATTTTTTATTTTTCAAAACATTTTCAAAGGTTTAATAAATAATTTTGACTGTAATTTAAATTAAACCCATCCCAAAGATCAGTATTTATTATCTTAGATTAGGTTGTGCAGGAATAACCTACTCTAATTTGTTTTTATTTTGCATTTTTATATTATTTTTATTTTTAATGAAAAACTATCCTAAATTAAATAAATAAAGAGATCCTAATGAAGAGATTCTAAATCAAAATGATTTTCTCAAAGGAAGGTACCTATTGGTCAGGCAATGAAAGGAGTAAAAGTAAGTCGTTTTTTATATAATTTTAACTATTTAAATTTAAATTATAAGGATATGGTTCATTTATAAAATTCTACCAAATTTATTTTAATTGTATAATAAATAATTTCGACTCAACATTTTTATTATAAACTAAAATAAGTAAAAAATACATTCAATTTGAACGCGTTTTTACCAAATGTTTATATTACGTAGTCACTTGTGTAGCATAAATAAACTACAATACACTGTGTCAAAAAGGTCTTCGTATAAGCTAAAAACTCCGCGATTAGTAAATAATAATAATAATCTAAATTCATAAAAATCACAAATTCTACTTTTTTCGAATATTCACGATCTATTCAAAATTAAGAGGTTCTGGGTGGTTGGACTTTTGAATCTCAAATACAATCCCATATTGAGTTGTATCTCATTTAGTAGGTCTTTTGTAGAAGGACTTTTTTGGAAGAAACAGCCACCAAGAACATTTTGGCATTAATGGATGCTTATAATGTTTCAATAAAAAAAAATCATTTAACATATTTTCTTACATAAATTTATTTCAACACTTCAATTTTGGAACTTATTTCAAAGACTAGTCAAATATTTATGTAGAAGTTCAATGAGCACTGTGGTGAATGTGAACAATATAAAACACTGAAACCCCTACCACAAGTTTGGTACAATAACACACCCACAAATAAAATCAAATAAAATAAAATATTAATATTATATTAATATAATATTTATAACATGCACACGTACAAAATAATTAGGTCCATTCGTTTGAGATTTAGAGTACTCTGACGGACAAGTCGAATTTTTTAATGAAGGCAATAAAGGTTAATTTTGGTTTTTTGAAAATTATTCATGTAAACCGTATTCCTATGTCTGTAAAGTTTGTGTCATTAACTTTAACATATCACAAAAATGTTAACTAAATGTCGATTTTGAAAAATTGTGGCTATTATCACAACTGAACTGACGATTTTTTGTTTTACCAATAACTCCCAAACTGGCGATTTTTATATATAGCGACCAATACATCTTGTTGGTGTTTGTAAAAGTTATATTTTGGTACAGTTTCATCGAATCGTTACCAACGATATTGAGAAAATCTTACAACATTTTATCTAATCAGTTGTTGACAACAGTGTATCATCTTCTTAGAAGACGGAATTTATAAAACCGTATATCTTTGATGATACTCCTAAATTTGGAATTATCGAAAAATGAAACTTGAGATTTACAAAATTTGTTCGAAATCGTACATTATTTCAAAAACCTTTTTTTATAGTTTTAGGGGACCTGAAAACGATTTTCAGTCGCATTTTTGTCGTATCACATAACTTCCTCTATACTACGCACGTGTGAGAAAATGGAAAAGTATATTTTTGTTGAGTTACCACTAGACTAATACGAAATTAAATATTTCTAATTAAATGTTTTATTCCCTCATGCCTACAAGTAATTCGTTGAACATATCTCTACCGATTAATAACGATGTGGTTTATTATAACAAGTGTTCATAAATCATAAACATATTCTAAACATTGGGGTAGTAAGAGGCAAAACTATTGAGTTGAAAAATGTTTTGGCAACATTATGTGTGGGATATCAAATAAAACTAGAAGAAAATCTGATTACGAATATGTATTTTTGATGAAAAAATTAATACCTTTGGGCTTGGCCAAATTTTACGTGTCATGTCATGTCCCCACCCCGCCTAAATTGAATATGCCAATTTTAAATGAACTTCTTGAAAATATACAAAACAAAGGTTTTTGGTAGATAAAAGGTTATATAAAAAATATGTATACAAAATTTTAACTCGATAGGCCTATATATTTAAAAAAGTTTTTTTTAAAAACACAAAATTGTGAACAGACAGAAAAACAAGAATTTTATAACATATGTTCATAGCAATCCTGGGTTTATATGCATCGATGGGTTCAGTATATTATTATGTACCACTATAATCCCAATGAGTGGCAAATAACAATCACAGTGAAAGGAGCAAGCCACTTATATAATATTTCTTTTATTATTTCGCCCTGTTGGATTTGTTTTATTCAAGTATACTGCATTATTTACTTTACTTCAGGGAGTTGGTTACCATTCAAGAATCACTAGTAACAACACTGATTGTATTGATATTTTTAAAAATTGTATGGGAATGTGCATAATCACAATTGAAACAAGTAAAAGTAGCTAAAACGTTGTTACTCCAATTTGTTAATGCTCATGCTTAGTTTATGTGATTTCTACATAATAGATAAAAATATTGTCTGCTTCCATCATTTACATTTTTTTTTTTTTTTTTGCAAAAAACACAAACAAGAATATAGATATATCTGTATTTATATTTGGAGCAAATTATTAATTATGAGTTGTATTAATATATTATTAAAGATTAATTATTATTTTGGTGATTATTATTAACGATTATTATTATTAATTATTACTTTAACAACCTTGGTGAGCAATGTTGTACTTATAAATATTGTTTACAGTATTATATTGGTGTTAGTACGGTATTGTATATAGTTCAACTTTTCATATAAAAACCCATTAAGCAGTGAACTTTGTTATAGTTTGTTATATTGCAGAAATTAACTATTTCGTAGTCATGGTTACCTATTTTTAATTCTACACTCACTATGTGCGTATTATTAAGTAACTAGTCATAGTCAATACCTCTTCCCTTTTACTCAATACAATTTATCATGTTACCCAACGGTTCAAAAGTTAACTATTGTAACATTTAAGGTGGGAATCAATTATTTGTAGCCTATCAAACTTTTAATTTTCTAAACTTTAAGTGGCTGTAATTCCTAAACGGCTAAAGATTTTTAAAATACTCAAGAATAATACATTTTACAAATATTGTTTTACACTTGAGAAAATAATAAAATACAGAGTGTTCCATATCAAATTTCAATGTTGGTCGCCATATTGGAATAATTTAACATTTTACAAAATGGATTTCTAAACTTCATTGAAAAGAAACGAAGGTTCTCCATTTAAAGTACTCTATCATATTTATAATTCAAAAATTATCTGTTGTAATATTTTAGGTGAGACATGCAGTATATAGCTGTGAGCTACCTGTTCTTTGACATTAGCTAGGGCGTTAGGACTAACCTAGCCTCTCTTAGTTTTATGACAAGTACAAAAGGACGATTATTTAGTTGTTCAAGATTATTTATACCACTTACGTCGTACGTATTTAGCGGTAATACGTCTACACAAACTTACAACATGGGTGTGTGTGTTTGGATTCCTAAATTTATACGTAAACCATGAAGCAACTAAAAACTTTTAGTTTACAGTCTACATCGAGACAAGAGCAAGAGAGAGAGAGAGAGATAGATAGAGAGAGAGAGAGTGCTTCCGCCAATCAGGTTTTTTACTTGCGTATCAATTTCCGTAGGTGATATTAATTTTGAAGTGGGACTCGTAATATTATTTTTCTCGAACTATGCATTGAAACTCGGTTTAATATTCTCTCTCTCTCTCTCTCTCTCTCTCTCTCTCTCTCTCTCTCTCTCTCTCTCTCTCTCTCTCTCTCTCTCTCTCTCTCTCTCTCTCTCTCTCTCTCTCTCTCTCTCTCTCTCTCTCTCTCTCTCTCTCTCTCTCTCTCTCTCTCTCTCTCTCCCTGCCCCACTATCAATATGGCATCATTTCATTTCCATACAATATGGCAGCCCCTTAAAAGAATAAAGTATATCTCTTTTTAGAAAGGTATAGTGGCTTTGCAAGATGATATCAATTACTTTATACATTTTGATATCTCAAAAAATTTTAAATACATTTTTTTTTCAATCACTAAATTAACATCATTGTTGCAGCTTTTGACGTTTCTAACATTACGAAGGCCACTGTATATATTTTACATTGTGATACCATTATGGCAACTAAGGTGTATATTTTAACCACCGAAATATCACAAAGAGAACCGGCACTGTTGCCAGTTTGACATCCTGATGGCCTTCTGTTCTAATCCAAGTCGCTTAAGCAGTTTTGAAATGCACGTAGACATTTGTTGTGTGTTATCGTCGTTTGGTAGTATTTCACTTAACAAAATATTGGGGCCATTTTTCAGAGGTGGTCTTTACTACAACTAATACATTATTGTTGGTAAATTGTTCGGATGTCAATGTGTTGACCAAAATAAATCATTGTAAAAAACAAATTATGGTTTTGAATTAACTTTTAATATTTATTATTATTTTTGGTGTGATAACAATGTTCCTGTGCTGTGAGTTTAGCCCGGCTACATTGTGTTTCGGTCCCGAAACTAATACAACGATTTCAGTAGATATTTAGTACTAAATTATAATAATTAGTACTAACACCGTTCCCATGTTATTAAAGAGAATCTTAGCCGTTCTAGTGACCAGGTAGCCCGGCTACATTGTGTTTCTTTCACGAAACTTATACGATTTAGTACTAAATTATAATAATTAGTACTAACACCGTTCCCATGTCATTAAAGGGAATCTTAGCCGTTCTAGTGACCAGGTAGCCCGGCTACATTATGTTTCATTCACGAAACTTATACGATTTAGTACTAAATTATAATAATTAGTACTAACACCGTTCCCATGTCATTAAAGGGGATCTTAGCCGTTCTAGTGACCAGGTAGCCCGGCTACATTATGTTTTCTTTCACGAAACTTATACGATTTAGTACTAAATTATAATAATTAGTACTAACACCGTTTCCCGTGTTATTAAAGAGAATCTTGGCCGTTCTAGTGACCGGGTACCCCGGCTACATTGTGTTTCGGTCACAAAACTTATACAACGATTTAGTGCTAAATTATAACAATAATTAGTACTAACATTATTCTCGAGTTAATAAATAAAATCTTTGGCCGTGCTAGTGATATGGTAAACTAGCCACTTTAAATTTCGGCACATAAACGTAAACCACGATTTAATACCTATTTAGTACTACATTATAAGAATTTGTGCTAACACCGTTTATGAGTTATTAGGAAAATCTTCGGCCGGGTAGTGACATGGTAGCCCAGCCACTTGTATTTCGGCCCCGTAACTTAAACCACGATTTAGTTCCTAGGTATACTAAATTATTAGAATTAGTACTAACACCGTTCTCGATTTATTAAAGACAATCTTTTGCCGTGCTAGTGAAAAGGTAGACCGCCCTCCTTGTATTTCAGCCCCAAAACGTATACCACGATTTGGTTCTTATTTAGTACTAAATTCGAAGAAGTAGTACTAACATCATTCCCTTGTTATTAAAGAGAAACTTTGGCCGTGTTAGTGACAAGGTAACCCGGCTACATTGTATTTCGGCCCCGAAACATAACACAATTTATTACCTACAGTATTTACTAGGTCTACTATATTATAAGTATTTGCACTAACATCGTTCTTGAGTTATTAAGGAAACTCTTTGGCCGGGGCATTGACATGGAGTCAGACCTCTTTCAATTTCGTCCCCGAACTTATTTTACGATTTCGTATCCATTTAGTACTAATTATTAGAATTAGTACTAACACTGTTCTAGAGTTATTAAAGAAATACTTTGACCAGTCATAAGGTAACTCAGCCACTTTGAATTTTGGCCCCGAAATGTATACCACGATTTATACCTATTTAGTACTAAATTTTAATAATTATTACAAACACCGTTCATGAGTTATTAAAGAAAATCTTTGGCCGGACCATGGAAATGATAGTCAAACCTCTTGGTATTTTGTCTAGATTTAGTACTAAATTATGAGAATTAGTACTAACACTCCTAATAAGTTATAATACTTAGGTAGTATTTATACTTCCTCGCCCTCCCCCCCATTTTCGAACTTTATTGCTATTTTTGGGGCCAGAATCGCAAAAAACACGACATTATTTGTTGACCCTACTTTTCCTCTATTATATGTGTAAAAAGAAAAGAATAATTTTAATTATGCATGTAGATGCATGATCAGTAAAAAACGTGATTTTTTAAATAATATCTGTCTCATGCACAAATACTAAAGCCGAAACAAGTGAACCAATGTTTATCAAATTTGACATGTTGAAATAATTTTGCTGTACAGTAACTTTTTTGATAATTGTATATTTTAGTTACAGTTAAAAACACAGAATACCGCACAAATCGAAGCTTTTGTGAAATTCAAATTTGAAATTTAGTTTGAGTGGGCTGCCATTTTTTTAAGAATCACAAATTTAAACTTAAAAACGCAACGAGACCAAAAGGAAAAAATCTAAAGGTAACTTCTTTTTTTTTAATTACAAGTACCCTACAATTTGTTAAAACCGAGTAAGGGGTACCATAAAAAGATCGATCATTTACATTTATTAGTCAATGAAAAGATTTAGAAATGAAGATTTTAAAACGTCTTTGAGTGTAACTCAAAGCCGACGTGACAAGTGAGAAGGAAAAAATTGTCACATTCTGGAATGGAGGAATACAGACGAATTTCAAACCGACTTATAGTATAGGATAGAAAGGAGGGTGAGAAAAAATAAAAGTTTTTTTAGGCAAAGTTAGGACCATCAGGTTCAGTTTTCCACTTAACCCCTAAATAAAGAGACAGAGAGAAGGCGAGAGACTGAGAGAGAGAGAGAGAGAGAGAGAGAGAGAGAGAGAGAGAGAGGAGAGAGAGAGAGAGAGAGAGAGAGAGAGAGAGAGAGAGAGAGAGAGAGAGAGAGAGAGAGAGAGAGAGAGAGAGAGAGAGAGAGAGAGAGAGAGAGAGAGAGAGAGAGAGAGAGAGAGAGAGAGAGAGAGAGAGAGAGAGAGAGAGAGAGAGAGAGAGAGAGAGAGAGAGAGAGTGAGAGAGAGAGACAGTATACCTGGTAAAGTGTTTTCACATCATAAATGTCCACCTATCTGTAATATATAGTAATATAAAAAAAACTGTGGTATGATTGATTCAAATTTTCAAAATGAGTGTACTAAATTGTGATCATAATCGCTTCTATGGTAATTAAGAGATGACGACCGACTGTTGGTCGTCCTCTACCAATGAAAGTTACATAGCACTGACATCACATCACATAAGTGAAGATTTTACACTAGAATCGAATCTTTTGGATTGTGCCCAGATTGAAGGATCGCATACCAGTGAGCACCTGGCTGAGACGATAAAAAACATCACAGCTGAGTACAACATACCAGGGGAAAAAATACTGCTTGTTGTAAGTGATAACGCTTCAAACATTGTGGGAGCAGTGACCAATGAGTTGAAGTGGAAGCACTTTGGCTGTTATGCCCACACGATAAACTTGATCGTCCAGCGTGGCCTTGACACTGTACAAGGTTTAAGAGACAAGGGAAAATCCATTGTTAGTTTTTTCAAGCGAAGTAACTTGGCTACAGAAAGACTGGTTAAGTACCAAAAAGATTCTGGAGTAAGCCAACCCAAAAAGGTAATCCAAGACGTATTGACCAGATGGAATTCGACCTATTACATGTTTAGAAGGTTGGTCTCACTTGAAGATGGAATAAAAGCTTCCTTGGCACTCAGCGAAAAATCTGAGTTAAACTTGACATCCATCGAATGGAAAGTTTGCTCAGAACTAGTAAAGGCTCTTGAGCCTTTTGAGAGTGTCACGCGACAAATGAGCGGGGAAGGCTACTTGACGGGGAGTCAAGTAATAGTACTTACTGTTGGTCTACAAAATGTATGCACTGAACTGTTAAAGAAACCTTTTCACGGAACAGTATTGGACATGGTGAAAGTGCTACAAGACGGCATTGCAACAAGGTTCAAGGACATAGAGTTTAGCCAAACTCTCGCAATCTCTACATTTTTGGATCCGCGATTCAAGCTCCATCCATTTACTACCGAAAAGGCGAAGGCAAAAGTAAAAACAACAATGGAACAGCTTGTAACGAGGGAAATCTCCATGAAAAAACAAGAAGCACCTAACGATGAGACAGTAGACGAACCAATGTCCAAGAAGAGTAAAGAAGATGAAGAAAAGGAATTGTCAGTCTGGCACTACTTCGATAGCATCATGGAAAAGCAACCGGAATCAAACTCAACTTCATCAGCTATTGTCGAGGTAACTATACTATTTCTGTCATTAATGTGGGATAAATACAGGAGTTAGTAACAAGACAGGTGACAGACAGTAAAACAAATTGTTTACTTTCAGGTGAAAAGATACTTGGATGAGCGAGCGATTCACCGGAAAGACGATCCATTGAAATGGTGGGCGGAAAACCATCGCCATTATCCTAATCTGGCAAGTCTTGCAAAGAAGAGGCTTCCCGTTGTCGCTACTAGTGTACCGTGCGAACGAGTATTTTCAAAAACAGGCATTCTAACTAATGAGAGGAGGAACCGTTTGAAACCAAAAAAAGTTAAAGAACTGATTTTTCTTAATTC
>OY740767.1:126847914-127027914 GCA_963513935.1 Aphrophora alni
GTTGAATTAAAACCAAATTATGTAAAATTTGAACAGAATCTTAAAATGGAAATTAATGTAATGGAAACTAATAATAAAGTAGAAATTGAAATAAGCTATTGTGAGAAAAAAGTAGAATTTGAACGGATAAATAATGTAGAAGGTGTTTTGATAGAAAATATTAATAATTTGGATAACAATTTAGATCAAACAGTAGCTGAAGTAGAAATTAACAGTTTTAATGAAACAAAAGAGATGTCAGATGATTTAATAATAATTGAAGACAATTGTGTGAATGATTGTGTTCAAGAAATTTCTAAAATAATGAATAATGGGTTAGGTAACAAGGTAAATCTAGAAATAACAAGTAATGTTGAAACTAATATGTCTAGTGGGGTTGGAATAGGTATAAGTAATTTGAAAAACAAAGTAAAAGTAAATAATCTAATAACGAAGGTATCAGCTGTTTATTTTAAAAAACAAGTGGGTCATAAAAATGTAGAGTTTGAAAATTATGTAATGATAAAATTTAAGAGTATCTTTCAAACCCAAGAACAAGAAATTAAAAGTTTTTGTGAGAAATCTAACTTTAAATATAATCTTGAAAGTAAAAATGTAGAAATAGTAAAAGAAGGCTTTGTACTAGTATATAAGAATGGTGGGGTTAGTATTCCTAAACTAACAGATGTTGAAATTAGGTCAGTAGATTCTGAGTTGTTTGAGAGAAGGAGGGGTGATGGTATGCCTGAGAGGGAGAAAGAGAAAGGTATTTTGTCAACACTCCGAGACAATAACAAAGGGAGATCTTTTGTTAGGAAAGGGTCTGTTGTGATGACTAGGCAAGACAAACTGTCCATGTGGACAGAGGTATTTAACGCTAGAGATATTTACAAAAATCAAATCATGTATTTTAAAATCTTTCACCAATCTGGGAACCATCGTAAAAAATGTATAATTTATAATTGAGTCATAATAAATTGAAATTTGGAATGAATAAATAAATGTAAGGACATTTTATAAACACACGGACTTGATTTTTAAAATAATTAATAAAAAGTAGTTAAGATTTTGTTAATAAGTAAGTTTAAGTTTGAAAATAAATAATTAAGAGTTATGAATACTAATAATTTGTGTGTACTGATAAATTTTGTAAGCTAAGACAGAAATATAGAAAATAATTATATGCCAAGCTAGTATGATTAAGAAGAAATAATATTTAGAAACGTTTAGGTATTTGCTAAGTGAAAGATGCAAGATTGTTAGTGAATAACCGAGCGTTGTTTATACTAAGATAAATATTGATTTTACGTGACATAGATAAGATAGTTAGTTCGAAGCGAGGATTCAGAGTAACGTTGAAGAAATAGTATTCAATAGTAAGTAGGTGGATTCAATAAAATATTCAATAATGACGAGAGAAATAGAATCTAGTTGGAGCTAAAAGGTTCACTTCTTATCAGTAGACAGATATATTGCTTCATACAGCTAGGGGAGATTGTTTATTCCTTAGTCAGGTATAAATTCCTGTGCATGACATTGAGACGAAATATAGGGTGTTACCAAAATGCTGTCTAGGAAAATAAAAAACCTTTGACGTATAATTCTAATTTAACTTGCGTTTTCGAATAAAATTTACTTAAATAAAGGATAATTGGCTTTAAATAAAGTAAACAAGAACAAAAGTAGATTACTTAAATAACTTTAATAGTATTGAAGGTAAAATTTCTAAGTAAAGGACTTAGAATAAATTTTAAAAAATAAAATTTTCTTTTTGAATTTGAATAATAACATCTAGAAAGGATTACATAAACAGAAAATCGACGATGCTAGTAATAAACTTGGTAAAAATAAACATTATTTCAACTTCGGATGAAACGATTTTAATGAAATTTTTTATGAATTTTAAAATTTTCTTCGTGTAGATGCATTTAAGGAGTACATGAACATATTGGGAGGAGGTAGGCGTTTGTGTAGTCAAAATAGAATGTTTTATTCGTAAGAATAAGGCATTCTGAGACTGCATAAGAGGGCGTGTTGTGAAATAGAGATGTGTTTTGGGCTTTATCTTGAATCAAGTAGGGATATTGCATTCAACCACTGCACATTTCAACGTCACAACATGTTACTCTGTGTAAGAGTCTAAAGAGCAATTAGAAGTATGCACGGTATAAAGTAGACGGTTAGAAGAACCTATGTAGGAGAGGTTAGGAAGAAAAATGCATAAGTAAGTGTGACATTATTACATAAAAAAAAAAAAACTTCATGTAATAAATTTAGACAGATGTTGACTGAAAATAAATTGTAGGATATATATATAGAAGTGATCGATCTGTATATACAAGATTAAACCGGACGGACGTGACAGGAAGGAGAGTTTTTATGAAATGAAGCGAAAAGTTTTATAAAATTGTAAAAATGTTGATTAGCTGATTAGGATAGGTAATTAGATGTTAAATTGTAAAACGATAAGTTGTATGTTTGACATTGATAAATTTTAAGGATTATTAGATAATATGAGATAAAAAATTGTTAGTTTTAAGTGATTTATGATTTGAGAATGTGAAGAATAGTTGTTTAAAGTTTGAGAATTTAAGTGAGTTTTGCCAAGACAGATAATAATAAAGTTTTTAAGTTTTTTTGATGTTAAATGATGAGTAAAGGAGGTTAAGTTTTTGTTTTTTAAAGGAAGGAATAATAAATTAATAATGATAAGAGAGATTTTGATGAGATTTATAAATGAAATAAATAATTAATGTTTTTTGATAAATAATGTTTGAATTTAAAGCAATAGATGATAGTGAGAAGTTATTTGATAAAGGTGTCTAAAGATTTTGATGAAATAAGGTGTTAGCTGGGAAAGCAATGATAATTTTTTTTATTTTTTGAAGTTTTGTATACAAGTAATAGATGACTAAGGAGATTTTAATATGAAGTAATTTAAATGAAAGAATTTTTGAGTTTTATATGAAGATGATGACTTTACAGAATTGTTGAGTAAAGTGGTATTTAAAATGAAGTTGTTCTGTTAAGAAACTTTTATAAAAAAGGTAGTTAGGTTGCATTAATGGTAAATTTTTAGTTTTTAAGAGGTTTTTTGAGTACTGCGATGAAATAAAGGAAATATACGACGATTTTAATGAAATAAAGGAAATATGCGACGATTTTAATGAAATAAAGGGAGATTTAAGGAATTCTGCGGATAAACGACGATTATTATGATTTTTAAAGGAAGCTACGTTGAAATAAGGAGATTATTTATGAAAGAATATAGGTAAATAATAAGGAGTTTTTTATTATGAAGAATTTGTTTGGGGATTAATGCAACTTTGATTATTAAAATATGAAAGACAAGATGGAAATAATTTTAAGATAGGATACTGAGAGACAATACAATTGTAAAGAGGTAATTTTTAAATAAATAGATGAGTTTTGTAAGTAATTATATTTTTTTTTGATAATAATGATGTTATATTTTTAAATTTTAGTTGAAGAAAAGAGTTTTTTTTTGTAATTATAAAATCAGTAGTTAACATGTTATCCCAGCAAGACAAAGGAGAATTGAGATTTTAAGTAAGAATAAATAGTTATTGGATTTAAACTAAAATGAATAATAATATAAGATGATAATTGAAAAGTTTAAGGTGAATTGAAGTAATGTTGAGTAATAAGTAAATAATTTCGTAAAAATGTTAATTAAAAATGAGAGGTTTTAAATTGTAATTGTGTTTAATTAAAAAATGATTCAGATGAATATCTAGAGTCAAAGGTAGATTTTCAAAGGATGTAGAAATGTCGTCTTGGCAAAGAGGATGAGACGAGAAAAAGTATATAGACGGCTGTCTGGGAGATAAGCTTTGAGTGACGGGATCCTGTCAACAAAAAATGTTGATGGAAAGTTTCAGCCAACAAGGTTGGAAAGGAAACTGATGATGGGTTTTATTGTATAAATAGAGATAAGGCTTGGCACTAATTGATTCGTATATATTTTTTTCTTTTTACAAATGAGTTATGATGACTCAAACAAATTGAGATAGTAAAATAGGATTATTAATAAATAGATTTTTTAGTTTTTATAAGAAAAGAGAATCTTTCTTAAAATTGAGTATACTAGGGATACTTATTTTCTTTCATGAGGTCCTTAGCTTCTGAAATGAAATGTCTTGAACATCCATTAATATTTTTTTTTCGATTTGAAATATATATATATAAAAGCTTTGTATTCCAATACCTGTATTGAAATACAAACCTTGTGGGGTTTTGTGACAATGTGAAAAGTCAGATTTTAAAATAGACTCATTTAAAAGACGCGGTTAAGCCAAAGAGATAATAAATTCAAATAATAATTTAAATTTAGTAACGTCATTAATAAAAGAAAAATGGATTTTCAAGACAACAGTATGAATTATTATGTTTAATTTTAATGTAATTTAGTTTGTTTGTTATGTTAAGTAAATCATTTGTATTTTACGGCAGTGCGGTAAAACGTGGGAACAGTAACCGGAAGGAACGCTTTCGGAAGTAAGAATTTGCCTCATGGTAAAGTCAGTCTAAGTCCAGAGCTTGGAGGGACTAGATGTGTTTCTAAAAAGTCTAAGTCCAGAGCTTGGAGGGACTAGATGTGTTTCTAAAAAGTCTAAGTCCAGCGTTAGGAGTGACAAGATGTGCTTTCTAAAAGTTGAGTTTACCGCTTAAAATGGACAGGTTGTGTTTTTCAAGTAATAATCCAGTTTTTGGAGAAATAAGATCGTAGAAAGAGTTTCTAGGTTCTATTAGAACAATGTACATTTGATTTTTTTATCTCAAATAGAGATCGAAAGTATATAAGAATCCATGTTTAGCGTGTTTCAAAGACAATAATTTGGGAACATAAAAGACAATAATTTACGTACGCGAGTTATGAATATTCTCAACAACTGGAGAAAACAACTTCTGAACGAGGGAGAATCCTCTACAAGCCGTAGAACTTCAATTCGTAGGACATCAGTTTTCCATTCGGACTCAGACAATGTTTTTATTTAAATCGGCGTTGTGGTATAGACGCTGTATATTATCTGTTTGATTAATAACCTGTATTATGTTTAAATTAATTTTTTGTAAATGTTTATCTATTTAAAGAAAATTTAGTAGATTATTACTAGAAGAGATACTAGTAAAATGAAACTTTTAATTAATGAAAATAGAATCTTTTCATTTTTTCTTTTAGAGCTACAAAGTTACTAAAAAATTTCATAGATAAAATTCCTGTTGCAACAATTTTATTGGTAAAAGCATTTTTAAAGATAAAATTAATTAATTTGAAAGAAAGAAATAAAGGAGATATAAATTCATAATTTGTTATTGAAACTAAAGAGGATAACTAGTATTTGTAATATGATTTTTTTGTTGTTAATAATAATTTGTAGGATGTTTCTTTGAATGTTTAATAAATGTTTTCTTTGTAACATTTCAGCCAAAGTGTTCTCATTTAAAACCAAAATCCACTGTAAGTACACTTTGAAAAGAACTTACGACCTCAGAGATTTTTTTTCTTTCTTTTAAATATTTAAATTCATTCTTTTTTCAAAATTGGTATGCTAAAGCAAACCTGGCGCCCTATAGTCGAGCAAATTAACAAATGAATAACAATTAAAAGTAACTTCACCTTCTATTTAGAATTGTTACAAAATAAGTTTGAGAAATTTATGATGGATCGATCCACTGTTTATTTTAGGCTCAATTTATTAAGATTTAATTGTAAGTCGATTTTAATGGCTTTCATATTTTAACTGATTGACTTAGTGAAAATTTAGATATGTCCCATATAACATAAGTTAACTTGTCATTGTAATTGAGATGTTAGTCTTTATAAATATTGTTGATTATTATCCAAGTCACACTATATATAATATTTATATTTACTTTATATTATTCGTGATGTGACAGAACTATGTTCCATCATCAGAAATCTCTCACTCGTATAGGTTGTCAAGCATTAAGATAATTTAACACAATAAACACAATTTCTAACATATTGACTTTTGTTAAACAAGATGAACAGTGCACACTGTGGTAAGATGACCTTGCAATTGACTGTGAGTTAATTCATCTCAGGTTCTCATTGCTATATCATATAATACATTGTAAGCATGGGACATTCTCCAACCAATAAAAAATAAATAAATGAAGGTATTAATGTCAATTAGTCACATAAATAATTAATTAAGAAAATAGAAAAAAAGTATTATTCAAAATAAAAAAATTGTAATAACTTTGGACAAAACAAATTTAAAAAAAAGATAAATAAATAAATAAAATAAAACAGAAAATTGAACAATTCAAATAGAGCGCGGGTTGTACTAAGAAAAGTACGATGCCAATAGAAACAGAATCAATTGACAAAAAGAGCACGGATTGTGTAAAAAGAAGAAAAGTGCGATGCCAATTGAAACGGAACTAATAGACATAGTGACATCAGAGATGAGAAAGACGAACTCTTATTGGTCCATAACATAAAATGGTGGGAGTCGAAGTAAAAATTCTGTTTTGCTAAGTTGCTTAGCGTCACTTGACTTGACCTTGTTAGAGACTCATGATGTGGCGTTGTTGGAAAGAAAAAGTGTCCGGCACAGTGAGAATTTCTTTATAATAAAAGATGTTTGTACAGAAAAAATTTAACTAAGTATGAGATGTGATCCATCTCATTAAGGTAACGAATTGTTGTTTTGTCTAGAGTTAAATAAGGAATGAACGATCTGATAATAAACATTCTCTTTATACTTAAATTAACTATATAAGAATGGTTATGTATAAATATTTTGTATGATTTAATAAAAGTTAATGTGTTTTGTTTAGCAAAACATGATCAGCAAATGTACTAATCTATTTAACGCAACCACGAATCACACCTTAAAAACTATCAATCCTCGTGCACTAATCATCACAGGCCTTCCAAAAATACATAAAAAAGATTCTCCCATCAGACCACTCGTAAATTTTACAGTTATAAAGCGGCCAAAAACTCTTGCAAATAATAAAAAATAGCATAAAGTTACATGAAGATCACAGCATCAAAATAGCACTACATTTATCAATAAAATAAAAGATATAGGGTTAAAACATAATTACAAGATTACATCATTTGTTTTATTAAATCTATATACAACGAAACTTTATCAATAATAAACAATTTCCTTGTCGTAGCCATAGTAAACAGGTCGTTGAGTTGTCTTACTAACTATTGTTCTAAAACAAAATATTTCACGTTTAACAACAGTTTTTATTTCCAAGAAAATGGACTGGCCATGGGTTCACCTCTATCCGGCATACTTGTTGATATTTACCTAAACCACTATTAAAACACATAACTTCTGTGTGATAAGAACATATTAAGTAATAACATCATATCGTATTCACAATACATTGACGACACGTTCATTATTTTCAATGGGAACTTGCGACAAATAGAAAATTAAAAAAAAATTATGCATAGTTTTAACAACAGATTGCAATTTACCCTTGAAACTGAAACTAACAATGGCATAAATTTTTCGGATTTAACAATTACTAAACAGATAGAATAATTTAAATTCAAAATATACCGAAAGCCAACTACCACGGACATCACTACACACTCTGATTTCTATCACTCTATATCCCAAAAATGAGCTTCATACAACAGTGTAATTAATTTCAACTCCCAATTGATGATAACGATTTTCTAGAAAAAATACTTCAATCCAAATCAACAATCCCTCTAAAAGAAAAAAAGGGGGGTATATAGGATAAATTGTAGCGATTGCAGTTAATATATATAGGTCAGATAAGGAGACGTTTTTTACAATGGTATAAAAATAACACCTCCCCAAAAAGTGATTAATATAAAGTCAAATTTCGCTAAGCATATTACTGACAACAACTATGAATATACAGATTTTGAAACTAACTTCAAACCTATTCACATATGCCACAAAGGAGCATTTATGGATGCAGGTTGAGGAACTTGATAAAATAACGATCTATTGAATTACCAGTTAAAATTCAAGTCTAATATATTATACGATACAGCAATGAGAACCTGAGAAAAGTTAACTCACAGTCAGTAGCAAGTTCACCTTGCTACAATGCGCTCTGTACATCCTGTTTAACAAAAGTGAATGTGATAGAAATTGTGTTTAGTGTTGTGTTTTTATGGTATTACATTATCTTAATGTTTGACAACCTTTACTAGTGAGAGATTTCTTATGATGGAGCATAGTTCCGAAACGCATCAATCCTAAATGAATAAAGTCACATGAAAGATAATATAAGGTAAATATAAATATTATGAGATGTTAAGTTTGGTGCAGTAGTATTGATGTAGGGCTACTGAGATAGTATTGGTATTCAGTGATATCAAAAAATAAAGACCCATTGTGAACAGCAAACAATTTTCCAGTTTTTATCAAAATAATAACAAGTAGAAAGGTATAATAATATTACTAATTATCGGTACAATAATTTTCGCATTAAATTTTCTTTTTGGAACTCTATTTAAACATGAAATTTAAGTCCAGAGTAACAGTTGACACATAATTTAGGATGGATAATATCTGTCAAATAAATAGCTTAGACTACTGAATTGATTTTCAAATGGTTTTCACTCTCCTTCTATTTATATAATCATAAACTGCAAAACCTGATTTTTATAATGGGTTTCTTTAAAATCAGAAAAAAGGAATTTAATATATTTTTGTTTACTTAAAGGGTATTTGGATGTGAATAAATAAATCATCTGATTTTTCACTAGATTTTTTTTTCTCATACTAATCAGAAACGAAACATTTAAACTCTGATTTTGGTGAAATGTTCAAAAGTGGTCAAATAAATTGCTTACACATTTTTATTCAAAACTACAACTGGAGATAGTATAAAGCCTAATTGGATAGATATCTTCTAATTTTCGTTAAAATAATAATGGTTTATAGCAGTGTCAGATGATTACTTTCCACAACAATGCAGTTGAATGGTAGCTCCTCCTATCTATAGTTTCATTCTGTCAAATTGGTTTTTCTAATAACAACTTAATTTTTTTATGAATTCCAACATAATACTCGGAATGGAGTTAATAGTGTCATCTCAAACATAAAATGACTTTAGAAGCCTAGTTGCTATGTTTGATCACAGCTTCATCTCAGTTTTTGTTTCACACATCAATTTTGATGGCCCTGCCAGCTTCATCCTGGCAACTTTGTTATCAATTTGTACTTTAAACTAATTTGGTATTTACAACCAAACTAGTTTGCTAGTAACTCCTAGCTTCATTTATAATAATTTTTTTTTAGCAAATAACAACTCAGTCATACTATTTTATCATCCTGGATACTTTTACCTTCATTGATCATTTCAAATATATTCTTGGGATGTTATTGGGGTAGGAGTTATTGCACTTTTCATTACCCTTCTGGTATCAATTAAAGTTCACTGTTTTGTAGCAAATCACCTAAGATTTTTTAACTTTTTTGGTATAATAGATGTACTCAAAATGTTTTAGTATTTTTTACTATATTTAGTCGCAACTACATATTCAAGTAGTTTATTAGTCCCATACAACATTTCAACCAACTCTGTAGAATAAATAAAATGTATGTACATTCTTTGAATATATAAACCTACAAATAAAAAATAATAAATGAAAGGATTTCCTTTAGAGTGATATTAGACAATGTTATCCATTAGGCAGAACACAGGTACTTACATTTTAAATTATATCCAAGAACAATACAACCTGCTTGTTGGCTGCTTAGACCTGGAATGTAAGGTATGTCTTGGACTAGGCTTGATAATGCTTGTTGAAGAGAAGACATCACATTTATTTCCAAGTAAAGCTTCTCATTTAATGAGATTGTCTGGAAGAGTGCAACAATCAGAATGAAACAGTTAATGTGATTATGTTTATTGTATAAAATATTTTATACACTACATTGTTTAAATTATTTTGTTGATTATGTTTACAGAATATTTATCACTGCAGAATTGAGTGTTTCATATACATTTATTCCTTGAGGATACTGGAAGTCTACGATGATTTAACAAATTTAGAACACCTCATAAAATAAAATAAAACTATTAATAATGCTGAAATACAAATGATTTATTCACAGGATATGATAAAGTTGTTAAGTTTAAGTTCAATTGGGCGAGTTCCTCTATGTTCTGTATTAACTATTTTAAATTTGTCATGAAACACTGAAATTGTAACATAGTAATATAATGGGGTTAAAACAAGCGACGTGATTGGATTTTTAGAAGTAGGTCGAAGATCCTGATTGGTTCTTAGCGTACGCTAATGTGGTAAAATTAATTAAGGAAAGCTGTAAATTATTAGCGAAAAACATCCAAGAAAACAATTTTATATAATAAATAGTCTTAGTATGATTTTATAATAAATGTTTTAATGGAAAACCATGTAAATGTGTAAATGAATAATTAATTATAAATTGATGTGTCAAGGAGTTTTTGGAGGAACGCGCGGGAGAGAAAATCTCATGGTTAGTCAGTCTTGAGATGGGATCTGACGGGGTCAGACCTGTCATAAATTTGTCTAGAGAAGTTTTTGATAATGCAGTGCAAAATGTTAAAAGAGTGTTATAAGAAGTATTTTGAGTGATAATTTGCGTTAGTTAAGGACTAGAAATCAATGTATACGAGAGACAGACATGATTTGAGTAGTAACATTGTGAATAATGTTTTAGTTAATATAAGATCTAAATGCAGTGAGACAAAGGAATGAGACAATTAGCGTATTTGTATGATGATAGGACCGTAGATACAGATACTTTAAATGAACATTTGTGTTTAAAGATTAATAAAAAAGAACAAAGAATTATTAAGACAATAGAATCTGACAGGCTAGATAGGAAAGACTATTATTCTATACGCGAGTGAGAAAGAGATCGTGTTTCGCGTGGTGAAATTGGTTCATAAAGACAGAACATTCTTAATAAGCCATGAACATTGTTTTAGACTATTTGAAGAAAAGACTTCTAGAGAATTGTGGATCAATACAAGCCATAGGACTTCGATTTGCTGGACATCAGTTTTCCTTGTTTCAGACAATTTTTTTTTATATTTGGCGTTTTGGTATAGACGCCATATGTTAACTATTAGAATAAAGATCTGTATTATGTTTTAAATTAATTGTTATACATGTTTGTTCATCTTAATAATTTTTTTTAGATCATTTCAAGAAAAATAAATAAAAATGAGATTTTCAATACTAAATTAAATCTTCTTCAGAGAGCTGCAAAGTTACTTAAAATTTTATGAATTAAATTCCTGTTGCAACATTTTTTAAAGAAAGTATGAAAAATATAAAGTTTTACTTGATTCAAAATAAAAAAGGAAACATAAAAATTAATAATGATTTGTTTAATAAGTTTAGACGAAAACTATTAATTATAAAATATGATTTTGTTGATGGTAATTGTAGGATGTTATGAATAATTAATAAATACTTATGTACAATTTCAGCAGAAAAAGACTTGGAATCTTTCTTTAAATAACCTATGCCAAGTACTTCTTAAAGAACTTTAGACCCTGAGATTTTAAAATAATTTAACTTCATTTTTTTCTAAATTGATGAGAAATCGTCTGGCGCCCTTTCTGAGCATTTTTAATACAAATAACAATAATTTCATTTCTTTCTTAAATAAGTAATAATTTATAAACACAAACCGCCCGTTTTATTAATTATTACAAAATACACTCTGAAGTATAAAATCTGACTACAGGGACACTTCTTAAATCTAAAATGGTGATAATTGAAATTCATAATTACAAACAAATATCTCGGCTAAGAATTAGTTGTATAACAATGAAGAGAGTGAACCTATGAGATTGGTACATTTTCTAGAGAAACAAAGCTTCCTCAATATGAAGCACAGTAGATGTGTCTACAGTACTGTAATTAAACTTTGCTCCATCACTGAAGACATAGTGATATGTTCAGTTTCTAATAAAAACAACTCTAAAGCGAACAATATTTATGACATAATTTGGATGCTAATGAAATAGAGATACTATCATACCAATTTTCCCAGGGCAGTTAGCAGTATTATAAAAAAACCTAGTGTTCTAAAGGATATTTCTAAGTGAAAGAATTGCATAAATTGAAGCATTTGGGGGTTTACATCATCAACAAAAGTGGTGAAATTTGAATGTGCAGGTAGCCGTACTACCTAAAGATTATACTTAGTGACATGTTTGTGCACATTTTAAGAAGTAAGTAATCGTCTACAGTGAAATCGAATCAGTCATATGTTTCTGTCTACACTGCCTGGATCATATGCTTCAATGGAAAGTATTCACTACGAATTGATGAAAGAAACTGCCTTCAACTGGACATTAAAATTTAATTATGATTATTAAAATTAATTTTAGAGATTTATCATCAGCTCAGGTTTCTTTAAAGTGATATCAAAGGATTAAAAACTTTTGCAGAACATCAGTTCTTTACAAAATATGAAGCCGCTGCCAGTAACAGCAGTAAATGAAGAACAAGATAGCCATCAGTACTAGGTAAACTTAAACCTTAAGTTCCTTAAAACCCTCCATCTGGCGAACCACCCGGTAGCGGGTGGATGAATGACATATGGTTTAGTTCACCGACTCTAAAACACGTTTTTTGCAATTTAACATTACGCCCACTTAGAATCGTCCTATCGCAATAAATAAAATACCGTTGGAAAGCTAATGTTCCGTAGATGCATAATCATGCAAAAAATAAAATAAAATAAACAAACCACAAAACGTTATAAATAATATTCCAAAAATTGGTGAAGTTCGCATATTTTTTATGCGTAAAATCATAGATTTGAACTGTGCAGTTTTTAGTAAAAGCTACGCCATTTTTCCCCATATGATTACAAATATATTTTTCTGTCAAACAGGTTGACCAAAACACTGTTCTATAGATCACATCTTTCTCTTTCTAACCGTAGTTTACAAATTGTTCTGTGTCTCATAGATCGCAAGATATTTCTACTTGACCATAATAGATACCTAACGGAACGAAATTCACTTGGCATTCGGTGCAGTTTACTAAATAAGATAATCGATTTTTGAATCGATATTTTGTAATCAATCTTTATAGTATGTTGTAAAGGAGATTTCATTCTACAAGTTGGTAGTACTTGATATAGGCAACAGATACTTAGAGGTTTTTGTTTTGATCTCGCAAGATACACAACTGATTGACAGAAATTGAAATATAAAGAGCGTGGCGCATATTTTTTTGGGGTTAGGTATTTCTTATTTTGAAGGTTTGTGTATACAAATTGTATATAAATTGTGTATACAAATTACAATATATGTGTTTTTATTTCTAAAGTTTATTTTTTTGAGTGAAATTCTAGTTTTAGAATGGTTTATATTTGGACTAACCTAGAGGTAAGTTGTAAACCTAGGCCTAAAAGCAATTTTCTTATATTGAGTGTTATATTTGATTATACAAGTGTATATGTGTGTTATTCTTTGTAAAGTTTATTGTTCTACTGAAATCTAGTGATTTTGTCTTAGGCCTAGCATTAGATAATTACTAATTATGCCTAAATTGTCGAGGTTTCAAACCTAACCTCACTTGTCGAATACCACTTTTTAGGGGAAAACATTATTTTGATTTTGAAAATTTTAGAATTTGATTTTTTTTTACCAATAGTTATTCACATTTATACTAGACTTTGTTTGTAATACTTGATAAAAAATGTAAAACAATTATTTCTATGGTCAATTAGACTTTCAAGGAAAATTTAGCCTTCGAATTTTGTTTGTTTTTTTTTGTTCTTTACCATACTGACTCCAAAATTATTTTTCAAACTTTTGTTTCATTACACTACTAAATTCTATGAACCTTTCTGAATATAATGATATATAGAAGTTGGTTTTCCATAAATATTACTATTTTTTGTGAATTTTTGAAAAAAATTATCATTTTACCTTTTTTCGTAAAATATTTTTTTAAATTTTGAAAATGTAACAAATTTATTAATTTTTATTTCTAAATATATTCACAAAATATTACACAAAACTTTTATATATCTTAGAAAAAGGTGGTAAGCTATTGATTTTGGATGATACAGGTTTTTCTGAAAAATGATAACTTCATTTTTTGACATCTAACATAGCCTACTTACTCCAAAACCGTTTAAAATTTTTTTTTTTTTTATTACATAGATGAATTCTATGCATCTTTCTGAGAAAAACGATGTCTTATAAGTTAGGTTTTGTATAAAAATAATATATTTTATTAATTTTTAAACAAATGAAGAAAATTAAAAGAAATTAATCAATGCCGGCTGTAGGGTTAAACTTAACAAGGACATCCTCGCCATCAAAATGGTTGTTCTTCTCGATGCCTATCTTGAGGCTAAACTTACCGATTAGCAAGATGAAGACATTGAGGACAAAGTAATGCATAAGTTTGAACTCATGGATGATGGAACTTTTAATTCATTCTCAGGGAGCTACATAGAAGGAACTCTTGTTCTTTTCTACCTCAACGACGGAACAAAGCATTGACTGGAGACAATGATTGGTACCTTTAAGTAGTTAGAGATAGAAAACAAGTTGATTATCGGATTGAGGAAGGACATTCTGAAGATTACAAGGGTGTTTCTTAGGGCACTGCCAAGCTTCTGAAGTTGTCCTCCAATCAAGTCTGAGAGATGCTTGTCCAGCATTACCCTATTCTTAAGGTAAAGGAATAGAATGTACTATCAGCAAAGGAAGACCTAAAGGGCAATGCTTTTTTACTTCAAATAGTTATGGCACTACTCACTGGACACGGCCACTTGAGAAAACACATCTGCCAAAACTCCAGATCATCAATACTGGTCCTTTTTGTAGGCTATGTAACCATCTGAAGAGACTGGTAAACATATTATTCTAGTATGTGAAAGGGTCGAGACTAGGAGAAGAGCCCTATTCGGAGTTTCACAATCAGGTGATGATTTTGATACTAGCATTGGGCAAAATCTCTTAAGCCTCATTGACGGCACAGCCATTGGCTTCTTGTTAGTAGATCCTTGTGGTGTACAATAAGCTTTGGTTGATGTACAAGAATCTTGAGTCCACCCCAATAATCTAATCTAAGCTTCATGCATAGTGGTAAAAGGAAACATCATCACCCAACCTAAATCTGACAGAATTTTAATATGGTTATTGCTGAATAAATTCATTTAAAAGTTAACTGGCCCTTGAGCCGGCACTAGCTACATAAGTTCAGGATTCATCATCAGAACTTCTGTTTAAAAAGATAAAGTGAACACAGACTCAAGATTGAAAGATATATGTATACAATCTGTATCTAAATGAGGTTGTGGTAGTTGCAGATGAAATATAACACTGAATCACTTTGTTCATAATTAGGCCATTAAAAATGTTTTGTATGTTATGCTTATACTTACCACCATGAAAATAAGTTTTTACAAATGTTATAATAATAACAACAACAACAAAATTTTCTTTCTCTCTCAATTTATATATTATTAATCCTTACTTTTAAATGGATATTACCATATTAACTTACCAAATCCCCAACGTTGAAACCGTTGTTGAGTTGAGGAGGCTTAAATTCCCATTTCTCAATGACAATTTTAGAAAAAAACTTGGGTCTTGCTGTGAATTGCTGAAGACAATCATCACAGCACATAGAGTAAAAATTATGTTTGTAATCCACAATATAGTCCTTACAACCTTTGTTTAAAACTCTTAATCTAAGAGAAAAAACAAAACAAACAGATTTAGCAAAATCTAAATAATGTACAAGGTTGATATGATTAAAACAAATTGTTCGTTGAAAGTTTTTTTTTTTATTAGACTAACATTTTCTCTTCATAAAAAATTGTTCTTTGAAAGTATTTTTTTTTATTAGACTAAAATTTTCTCATCATATGGTAATGATTTTTTCAATAAAATTAAAAATTATTTTATTGCTACTCATTACAGTAATAAATTACCTAATATTTTTCAAAAAAATTAGTTTAAAAATGACTATTTCCTTTTGAAATATGGGATCAGCTGTTGTAAGTTTTGTTGCTTAGTTCATGGAAACAAATGAAGATTAAGTTACTAACATAAATAAATGTGTATGAACAGTGGAACTAAAACTACAAGCCAGAGATTAACATCAGGTAATTGAATATTTGACAAAAAATTTAAAAAGTACCTGACATGTTGTTATTAACTAATCAAATATGATAATAATAAACTAATAAAGTTGTTTGTAAATTTACTTCATCTTTCTTTAATTCCTTCAGCTATTTGTCTAATTAATGAAATAACAGTTTTATACCTACACTTTTAATTGATGTGTTTTGATAGTGGCTGGTGAATCGTGAATGAATATGTTTATTGAAAAACTGACTTCACCATAGATTTTCTCTTGAAATTCCACATTAAAATGATGTGCCATAGTACCCCCATTCTCATTTAATTTTTAAAAGTTAAATTCAAGATGACAGAAATCAATATGATGACAGAAAATTACGAGTACTTAAAAAGTTGAATTTTTGCATCCGTACTGATTCCCATTGGTTAAATTTTTATACCTGCAGCCATTTGTCTAATAATCAAACTGTTCCAGACTTTTTACACACACTGTATTATAAAATGGGTCATTAATACAACTCATTTACACACGGTTTTATAACATTAACCAATTTCAGAACACTGTCTGTCCGTCAATACGGGATCTTAATATACGATCATATCACATAAGTCTCTTACGTCCAACATATCACTCACTTCATATATCGAAGAAGTACTAACACAAATTTGAGAACCAAAAATATGAAATGTTACATACAGTAATCCCTCAGCATTCGCGGTTTTGATTATTCGCGGTCGTTAAAAAAAAAAAAAAAAAGGGATTTTCCTATGACTTGTCTAAATGAAGGTTAATGGCATACTGTATTGTACACTACAGTACTGTACAGTGATTTATTGCAGGGTCCACTAAAGAATACCGTTAAGCGTTGAGAGAAGAGTTGTGTACGCCATAACCTTGAAAGCAGTAATCGTGGATGTGTGCCGTTGTCACGGTTAGTAAAATTGAAGGCGATGGCTCCAATGAAATCCTTGGAAGATAATGATGACGAACTAACAGAGGAAGATCTGGAGGAGATTATAAAAAATATAATAAAATAGCGCTATTGCTTTATACGAGCACATAATCGTAGCGTATTGAGCGGTGATCGTGTTCACGCAACCGAGTTTGTTTGTCGTGACTGTACATCTGATGCCTAACTGTAGCTGCATTCCTGCATGGTGAGTCATTGTCACCATGTGTTTGGCGCGCTTTGCCGGTTGAAACGGAATGCGCGACTATGCGGCACGTAAATGTTACTCGTAGCTGACGCAACAGAAACTTACAAGCTTATTCTCCAAAAAGTAGACGTACCTGTACAGTCCACAGATGTGTTTGTTGTTTTATTGTGATGAGTAAATATTTTAAAAGTATTTTTCTCCGTAATAAAGGAAATTATTGTAAGTACAGTATGTATATTTTCATTTTTTTTTTTTTTGTGTTTTCTCCTCTTTCTCAGGCTAGCAAGGATTTTCGTTGTCGGATCGGCCGCGGTCCCGGCTGGTCCGACTTAACGAGGTTCTATTGTATCACGAATATAACTTCCCTTTTCCGATAAAGATTTGATTTTTCGCTATTCACGGTACTTTTTCGGAACGTATCCCCCGCGAATAGCGAGGGATTGTTGTACATTCGTAGGGTCAATTAGTTTTTATGAGCTAACTGCAAAGGCTTTAAAACTTCTATTCTTACATTTCAAACAGTTCACATCGCAAGGATAAGTTCATCTTACCAATTCCAAAATGGTAGTAATTTAAAAAGCCAAAAAAAAAAAAAAAAATGGAAGTGTATTAAACTATCTCATATATTTACAAGATTTAACAGGATATTCAGGATACACAACAATTAATAGAAATAGAATAACAAATTGTGAAATTTTGTCTAGTAATGGATCCACATGGAAATCATAGTTTTGGAACCACACATCAAAAAGGGTGGAGCGAAAAGGATTTTATGATACTTTATTACATCATATATACAAATAAGTAAACTTTGTATCCATTTTGTTGACGGATATAATACATCTTATTTTCTTTTAATATAATATGCATAATCCCATATATTATTTTAACTCTGCAGTCGAAGTATAAGTCATAGTTGAAGTACTACAGCACACTAAGCATCTAAGCAACATGCTTACAGATCTTGCTCAACTTGGCCTACATATTATGAGCCATTATTGATTTGTACTGTTTGCTGGATTAGTTATAGTGATGCATTCCTTAATATTTTTTAATTAATATTCTTTTTGATATTATAAGACTTATATATTTATTGTCAATAGTTTAATGGGTATATTTTGGGAACGTAAATACAAAAATGATTTTTATAATAATAATGTGGTTCAGCCAAGAATCCCAGATTAAGATAATTGGAAAAGGGATTTTAAATTATTTCTTTATAATAAATAGCGCACAACAATCAAGCTGATGAATTTTGTTGGCTCAGTGCGAGATCACTAAGGGGGGGGGGAGGATGCGTGTGGAACGGTTAGAGTTAGAGAGTCTGCTTTGAGAGCTGAAATAGGTTGGTCACGTTTTCAGGATACCTACAATTTAAATTCACTTGTCATTTGTTTCGGTTGGGGGAAACGTAGATGTAATTAGATATAATCAATATAGTTATGTAATGTAAAAGTCATTATTAAATAAAATAAGTTTGGAAAAACTGTGTTGTGTGTTATTTAACTGTCGCCTAAGACCGCGTCCTCATCGCCATCCTGACAAGATTTCGACCAACGTCGATGCAGTCTCCAGCCAGCAAAGGACTTCCAATTTTTTGATGGGATTTTCAGCTGCCAAAAAGCGGACGACGGCCACAATAAATCCAAGTATGTATTGCAAATTGTCGTTAATACTTTTGCTTACTATTCTTAGGGTTGTTAAGATCATTATTACTTAACACCGATATTTTAACCCTGAATCAGTTTTGCTGTCTTTTGCTACAAATGAATTCTCAAACTCATTTCCAAAGTCATCAAACTTATTGGATTCATTGAAATTCAAACCCTAATTCATCACTCATTATTGTCTAGAGTAAGTTCACTATTAAAACAAATAAACTACTAATAACAAACAATTAGTTACATAAACTGAACCTAATAAGTAATGAAAAATATAAAGAATTTATGAAAATTGCAGAGCCCAGTCACATATTCAATAACATATGATTATTTCGACTACAAAGGGTTAACACTTTGGGTGCGGCCGGGACGCCGGCGGGGCATACAGTATCAACGATTTCCATTGCTCAGTGTGGCCCAGCCACTTGTGATAGAAGAGTTGGGTTTGCACGCATTTTAAGGTTATCCCTTATGTTTGTTTACGACTTGCTTCGTTTGTGGATCGGGCCGGCGTTCGTTTATGGTGACCGATACCTTTACGTCGCGCTTACAGCTTTCATGGTCGATGACGAGTGTGTTGTATTGATATTTATTTTGTTTTTAAGTTATTTTACTTTCAATCACTTTAGCGGAACATGTCCCGATAAACCAGAGTTTTGCCTCGGTGCGTGTTTTGACAAATATCACGACTCTTTGTAAGACGTGAACTCACGGGTGGAGAGGGTGTATATAGTTGTAAATATGAGAAATATATATACTACTAATGTGAAACTTAGATGATCAGTCAATCGATCATCAAATATAAATGTATAGTGCGGCGCAGCAGACTCAGTGAAACTGACCATGGCGGGGCTTGGCCAAGACTTCGGTGACGGGCAATGGCGGACGCGGTAGGACGTCGGCGGGTCATGACTTCAACGTCCTGGATTTGAAGGAAGTCGAGCTGGAATCGCGTTTTAAACCCTAAATCTGAACTTCTACATTAGAAAGTTAAGGTTTGGTGATAAATTAAAATTTTAGTATTATCCAACCCTAATGGTCATTTTTACCACAGTAAATGTGTTAAGGAAAGACTAATTAATACTAAGAACTGTATGAATAGGCTAACTTACGGCATACCCTTGTGGTAGCACACAATACAACAGCCCTGGTATTCCAGAGCACAACCATATTGTTCCAAGCTAACATCAAGACATATTCTTTTACATATCTGTCCTCCTTTATCACTGTCTTCTTTAAAACACAATGTTGGTTCTCTTAAAGCTGTATCAAAATGCTTTGGGCAGACCCAATAAAATTGATGCTGAAATTACAGTAAAATAAATCATTAAAGAGTTTTACAAAACTTAATACATGAATATTATATACTTTCTGGATATAATTAAGGCATGTTTAAACAAATTCAAGGTTTAATTAAAAATAGCCTATATATATAAATTAAATATATATATATATATATATTGTTCTTACTTTCTCAATTATACTAAAACTAAAGCTTTGCAAAAAAATAATCATCACCATCTTCCTAAAAATGATGGTTCAGGAGTTATTGGTCAAAAATGAAAAATAACCATGGGCACTGTCTTAGAAGGTTTAATATTTCAAAATTGACAAGAGCTATATTAATATAACTTTGGTAAAAACGTTGAAGTTATTACTCAAACCAGTCCACCAAAACACAGATACAGAATAAAATTAAGATTCAGGCATACATTATTTTTTAAACACTAAAATAAACATAAATGTTCAGTTGTTTTTTCCAATATACTCCGAAACCATAATTTTTCTTTGACATGTGGCTTAGCAAATTAGTTTGGGCAGTATTTATGTAACCAGAATTTAATCAAAAATGTTAAACGATTTTGAGATGTTCTATATTCTGACATGGTACCTATGCTTCTTTTTCGCTTTTTGTCTGAACTCTCAACCGGTATTATTGAGCAGTTGGGAACAAGTACATTTTATAGTTTTATAGGGACTAGAGTTGAGCAATATTTAGACTTTTGTTTTGGTCTAATGGTAAACACCCTCAAATTTCTAGTTATCACAAACATTTTTAAAACACCTAGACATTCAACCAAACTATTCTCACATTTCAAATTTGATAAAAACTACACCCATTTGAACTGTAGTAAACTGCATTGATGACATATAGTCAGAAGTAATTTCAAAAACCAATTATCTTTGACTCAGAAGATATAAAACTATATTTTTATAATCTATTGTTTTAGTTAAGATTTAAATGAAACATTTTGGACAACTCAGGTTACAAGCTTGGCCAGGATATCATAAGAAATGGATGATTGAATGCCAATATTAATCATTTTTTAAAATTGATACTGGAGCATACAACAAAATATAATTTTGGTTAATTTGAGTCATACATATTCTCTTACTATTATCTAGAACGTAACATACTTTCTTTATTTTCATAGAAGGAAGTAATGCCCAATGGCTCAAGGTTATAATAATGAAATAAGTCTATAGTGCAATAGCTCGTGACAAACCTAAGCTTGCACAACCAGGCCTAAAGCTTGAATAGGTATCACAGATAAATAATGAATCACCTTCATTACTTTCTCATACCTACAATTTTAATACTCTATAAAATCCTCTTGGTAATGAATGCAGCACTTTAATAAGGGTTAGATTTGCAGTACTTTCTGATCTACATTAGCACGATTAATTTTTTATTCAATTCTCTTGAGTTTTGCAGATGATTTTCTTGATTTTGTAGCTAATACAAATTGTACCTTTGTTAAATTTGATCAGCATTGACTTCCCAGCATATATATATATATATATATATATATATATATATATATATATATATATATATATATATATATGTGTGTGTGTGTGTGTGTGTGTGTGTAAAAATATATATGTAATTGTGCTTAAAATAAAACCACTCGTTATTGTCTAGAGTTTTAAACTAATTTTACTTAACCATCTTTTTTTATATATGTATTGTTATGGTGATATATATATATATATATATATATATATATATATATATATATATATATATACATATATAAAAAAAGATGGTTAAGTAAAATTAGTTCAAAACTCTAGACAATGAAGAGTGGTTTTATTTTAAGCACAATTACATATATATTTTTACACACACACACACACACACATATATATATATATGTAATTGTGCTTAAAATAAAACCACTCGTTATTGTCTAGAGTTTTAAACTAATTTTACTTAACCATCTTTTTTTATATATGTATTGTTATGGTGATATATATATATATATATATATATATATATATATATATATATATATATATACATATATATATATATATATATATATATATATATATATATATATATATATATACATATATAAAAATAGATGGTTAAGTAAAATTAGTTCAAAACTCTAGACAATGAAGAGTGGTTTTATTTTAAGCACAATTACATATATATTTTTAAAGCTAATATATGATACTTTTAAATCTATGTTTATGTTAAAGTTTGTGTTTGTACATATACACTTGTATGGTAGTATGTGGAATATTTATGACTCTATTATTCTTCTAATTCAACTACAACTAGAAAACTTGTTACATACATTAAATTCTATTGTAATAAATTTTATTTCTGTACAAAAAAATCATCGTGAAATAAAATAATTACCTTGAACTGTATTATCTGCTTACGAATAAAACAAAAAGGTAGATTTGAAGGAAGAGATATCAAATCATCATAGTTCAAACACCCAGGACATAACATTCCGAAAAACGAATTCAAATGATCAGATAGTTCTGCTGGAGTTACAGGTACATTTGCCAATCGAATTGGTTCACCTTAAAAAAAAAAAAAAAGAAGATATGTAGATATATTTGACTTTACTACTTATTTAAATCATATTTCAATTTGTGTTCCCAATTTTAGTCTGTTTATGTAGGATTTTTACAAAATTATATACATATAAAATTACTATGTCTACTATACATTTTAATTTTTATATTACCAGTTTCAACATATAAAACATCAATTTCGTAAATTTAATGTCACAATAATGTATGCAAGTTTATGCACAACTACCGATTATGCGCAGTAATAGAATTTGTGCGGTAAATTCAGTTTCTATAACAAATAGAGGTAGCAAAAGAATTGACAATGGCATTGACTTGACATGTCTTGCCATTATAATTGTCTAGAATAAAGCCCAGTTGTTGTTTACCAGTTATCTACCATACAGAACTCTCCAGAGTTGAAATAGTTAAGTGAAATAATTTAGTTTACAAAACTAACATTATACAGTAGAGTCCCGCAAACTCAGCATTTGATAACTCGGCAGTCCGGCTAACTCGGCTATGGCAGAGCGAAAATACCCTGCATGCAGACCCGTTTAAGGTCTGCATGCAGACCCCCTCCTCCCACATTCCTTTGTCTCATGTCACACTTGCTGCTCAGTCTACCTGCAGCCTTTGCCAGGGTTAGTAGATTTCTTAACCATGTTGCTTAAGTTGAGGTGACTGAATATTGTTCCGAGCTGTTTCAAAGTTTTTGTGTGCTTTACAGTATTCTGATGGAATCTTCATAAAAGAAAAAAGGTTAACTTGTCTATGGAGCAAAAGTTTGGCACATTAAAAGAGACTGAATAAGAGAGAAAGTGTCAGTGGAGTGGCTAAGGACTTGGGAGTTGGTAAAAGTACGATTGGAGACTAGAAAAAGAAGTGAGCGGAAATCGAGTCTTGGTGTGTTAAGCGAATTTGCATAGAAATATTGAAAGAAAGAAAAGTGAAATGAAGCACTTAAGATTTGGTTTTGCCAAACAAGAGAAAAGGACACACCAATTAGTGGGCCGATCTTGTAAGAGAAGGCATTGAAATTTTATAAAGAACTAGACTTCCTTATATATATATATATATATATATATTGATTATAAAAAAAACAACGATCCTAAATCCGACAGTTTGAAAAACTATGTGGTGACATGGAGGGTATGTCTCAATTTAAGGAAAATTTTCAGAACTTTATCGCAGTTGAAGGTTTGACTGGAGAGCAATTGTACAATTGTGATGAAACAGAGTTAAATTATAAACTGTTACCAGCTAAAAGTCATCTAAAGGATCAAGGAAGAACAGTCATCTCCTGCTTTTAAAAGTTGCAAGGACATGGTAACAATCCTAGCATGCAGGTGACCATGAATTAAAACTTAGTCTAATTGTAAAATCAAAGAAACCATGTGCGTTTAAACACATTGAAATGGATAAACTTTCAGTTTGGTACCGAAACTAGTCAAATCTCTGGATGAGCGGTACAATTTTTAAAGAATGATTTCATGAAGTATTTGTTCCATTAGTTGAGCAGTTTTTAAAATCTAAAAACCTGCCAAGTAAGGCTATTCTGATTTTGGACAACACGTCTTCGAATACAGACATTGAAGAGTTAAAAAATGGGGACATACGAGCAATGTTTTTACCGCCCAATGTCACACAGTGTTATGCCACCCCATGGACTAAGGAGTTTTGGTTAGTCTCAAGAGAAGATATAGGCACAAGCTGTTATCCTCCCTTTTTTTCTGCAAATGATGATGGTCAAGGTCTTATTCAGAAGTTAAAGAACATTGACCAATTGGATGATGTGGGATAGGTGGCGAACTCCTGGAACGAGTTAGAGTCACTAACACTAGTTTGTTCCTGGAGCTAACTCCTTAATCCCAAGGGGAATGAGTTCATTGAACATTGTGATGAAGAAAATGTGAACTTATACGATGGATGTGAAGAAGTCGAACAGTGGTTCCAGAATGATAACCAGCAAAACATTATGTCTGATGCAGAAATTATTGCTGCTGTCTGTAAATGTATAAAAATGGTGGTTTTAAAATTAATATTGATTTTGAACTCTTGAACTATTATTTAAATGAAAATTGCACAGCTTTTTGGGCGCCAGGTAGCATTAGCTTACCAATTTTGAAAAAAGAAGTTAATTATTGTTATTAAAATTTCTCAGGGTCGCAAATCCTTTTAAAAGTGTACTCAGAGTGGTTCTTGCTAAATAAAGAAATCCTGTTTATTGTGCTGAAACTTGACATAATTTATTGAATTCAGGTTATACATATATGTTCATGGTACATTTCTTAATGCTATTAAAAATCTTTATATTTTGAATTTAAAGTTATTTTCTGCCTTGAAGAGGCTTAACTCCTTTTTTATGACTCTACGTTAATAGTTGCAACTCTAAAGAAATATTTTAGTAGTGAGTTTTTTTATATTCTCACGTAGCAAAGACTATATTTATATCACATGAAATTAAGTTCTTTAAATTTACTAGTTACTATAGCACTATTATTCATTAACTCAAATTTTAAATATTCATACTAAAAGTTCTTTTTTATACAAAATTCTTATGAAACTGTCTATGATTCTTTGTTACCGTATAAGGGCTTCTGCAGGATGAGAGTCCTTTTGTAGTGAGCCTTCCTCATCTTGAACTGCAATCTCCTTGTAGACACGTTTAACATGCCGACGATCAATTGTTCTTTTAAGTTCACAGTGTTACACAAGAAGTTCATCGCTCTATTGAAAGTTATTGTCTAATAATCTCTTCAAACAAAAATTACGTCTTACCACGTCAAAAACTGTCTCTAAACTTGTTAAATTATTAACACTCAATGTTCTAAAACTTCTTTTAGACAGAAACATCTCTCACTAACTCGAATGTCACAATAGGACTCTACTTTAAAAGTTATCACTACATTTTGTAAAAACTTTCTCCACACAGAAATACGTCTGACCATATCAGAGCCATGATTCCAACTGGCAAACCACATGTCCTGCTTTGTCTAGCTTCAACCTAAGCGTCTTATTTTTAATATGCAAAGTCAGCTCAACATAGTTCACACACCTAGTAACACGGACACTGCTCATATTATTTGCCTGACAACAAGATTTGTCTATTTTCACAATACAACCATTAACTAAATATTTATTCCAACTTATAACTAACATTTTATACATCAATTTTATATTTTGGAAATCTATATTAATTTTATTACCCTTATTTTAACATATACTTTCAGTCATTCATTTGACTTCCGTAGTCCTCCCACCAATTCAATTACAACTTTCCCGGTTTATTCTTATGATTCAAATTTTAATATAACCATTTTTTTGGTTATCCAAGTTAAAATTAACATTTTTGGTATTACATGTCACAGTTAATGGAGAAATTCACAAAAATAATGAAGACGTTGATGTTGAGGACTCCACTGTACAAGACCCTAAAATATCACATAGTGAGGGACTAAAGGCTGTTGAAACAATCAAGATGCAGAGTATAGTGCGGAAAACAACAGGACATTGCACATTTATTTTTAAAAAAGTAGCTAGTTTTTTTTAATTAGGCTAGTTAATTTTCATTAGAGAACGCCTTTATGCCTTCATAAAGTAACTTTCTGGAGTCTATCTTATCAGACATTCATTTTCATTACTAAAGGCTCTATGCCTTCATAAAGTAATATTCCTTTGATTTAACGGTAAATTTTTATATTCGTAAGTTACAATTATTATATACAGTTCATGTACAATACTATATTAGGTATTTCAAGTTTATATAGACAGTTTAAGTTTGAGTTATAGCATTGTTTATAAACAGTTGTATTCTCAAGCAACAAATAAAAGTATTTTATGAGAAAAATTATACTTATTCTTTTTTAACACGTTTCTCGATATCCTGGCATTTTCACAAACTCGACCACCCTTCGGTCTATATTAGGCCGAGTTTTCGGAACTCTACTGTATTGACATTAGAAAATAACAAACATTAAAATTAAACAAATTACATTTATGTTAATTAACGAAAAATATTCAAACAAAATATTTAAATCTTCTTAAAAGTAAAGGAAAAAACATAGGTATAGAAACACAAATGACAACACACAGTATAAAACATAATTATAAACTTTAACTCTATGAATATTATGCTAAATTAGTGTAATACGAATACAAAAAACAAAAACATAGAATTGAACAAAATAATTAGAAATGTTTTCAATACCATTGTTGGTAGTAATTTTATGGTTTCAAATGTAGGTATTTTATAACAAATGCACCAAGCATTTTTGTATAAAAATTAGCTAACAAAATTAAAATTAATGTTTGTTTTCTCATAATAAAAAAAAAATTCTTTCTTTAGAGCAGCTAAATAGCAAAATTAATTAATTAAAAAGTTTGTCAGTTGGATTATTTTTTAAGGTTGTAATGTCACCCTAAAACATAGGCACTGAATTAGAAATTCTATTGTAAGAGCTCAAATATCTGACTTGATCGATATTATTCTCACTTCTAATTTTGATTAAAATATGGGTTGCAGTCAATAATATATCAAGTACAGTATCATGAGCCACATCATTGAAGGTTTTGGAACAGTAATAAAAATTCATCTTTCCTTCCATTATTTGAGAGAGAAATTAAGACTTTTTACCTTTTCTCAGTGAACTTAAATATTTGTGATAGTCCTTTATAGCCTGAAGCAACTCCTCTTTGATTTTTTGATATGCAAAATAAGCTCTTGTAGTTGCAGAGATAGAACAATAATTTCCCCAAAGGTTATTAATTGCATCAATAAAGTCTGACTCCCTTGACTTTAACCAGACTTTAAATAAATCTTCCATCTCATCTTTATCTAACCTGTCAAAACAATAATTAGGTCAGAAAGTAATTTTTTTAAAGATTCATTTTACACTTACTAGCAAAAATAAATCAACAGTTTTTTGACTGAGTTTAGTTACTTTTGCTTATATTCCTTTCACCTACCACAGAAAGTTTCCATGATAATTAGAAGTGTGATCTAAATATTCCAAATAATTATATAAATAAAATTGTTTAGACAATTTTGTACGAAAGGACATTTTCAAATTGAAATTGAGCTGAGATAAAAATATCCAGACTTTATGGACTTTCAATGTTCATATCTTTTGTAGATACTGGAAAATAAACACAATTAATTAATCTAATTCTCGATGCATAATGTTAATTTTTAAACTTATAAATTACCCTTAGAGCTTATTAATTTCTATTTTTATTAACTTTTTTTAATTGTAAGGTATGACTAAAAAAAAAGAAAAAAAAATAGTTTAATGGTTAAATTTAAATTGTTTCTTAATTTAATATTCTTATCTAGTTTTTGTTGTATTTTTAAACAGTATCTCTCACCATGTTTACTGTTGAAATATTATTGCTATATAATTTGGGTTGTTTGGTTATCTTTGTTAATTTTGATTCTATAGTGTATTAGAATAATTATTGTTATTATTATAAACCTTGTTATTATTAGTCACTGTGATAGTGAACAAATGTAAATACAAAACTATTTTAAGAAAATTTAATTCTCCAAGTGATGTATAAGGTTTCACAAATGAACGATTTAGAATGACATAGTTGCATTTGAGGGCTAAGATAGGGTTTACATTTTAAGGAAAGCAATACAGGATAATACCCAAGCTCATTTTGAGATGTAAGTCATTAGTCCAGGTCTGCCATGCACCATAGGTACCTAGTTCTGTAGACATTAATTTAATTTATATTATATTACCAAAATAAAACTAATGATTACTGATTAAATAGGTACTCTAATAATTTAAGAATAAAAATGTTTGTGTGATAAAATTGTACATTTGTGTAATGTTTAGAATAAGTTAATTATTGTGTGTGGATTTATTTAATTTATAAGCATTAAATAAAATAAAATTAAAGTAAAATAAACTTTATTCTGACTTCTAACCATACAGAGTGATTAGAATACGGTCAATGAAATTCTCAAGAAAAGAAAAAAAAGTTTTAATACATAAATAAATAATGAAGAGAAAGAGAAATTTTAGTTGAATTAAATAATGAATAAAGAACCACCTGCTCATAAGTATAAGAAAATTCATAGCATACTAAATGACAAAGAGTTGTAAATAAATATAAATAAAAGTTGTTGGTGTTTAACAGTTGTTTAACAATAATTGTAAAGAGCAAATTTGAAATTTATTTGATCAAATAGTTCCTAATCCACACACACAGGCTTACAGGCAAGAAAGATTGTAACGAAACGACATTCCTAAGAATATACTCATGAAATTATAACAAAATAGAATCAAACTGGGTCGTGATCTCCCTGAACCAAAGGGCAAAATTAAATTAAATTACTGGAAGCTTTAACAAAGCGGGTACCAACAGTTTGAGCCCAGCTTTAACTGTTGAAGGGATTGAGTAGTCTAGGTTAGATACACGAAAAAGCCTATACTTCCAGTAGACCGTCTTCATTCATTTCTATACTCGCATGAACAGATCCTGTAATCTTCAATTACAGGATTTGAGGTTAGTGCATTATTAGAAAATAAGGGGAAGACGCACAGGCTAGCTCAGAAAAAACATACTGACTTTTTCCGTTGTAGTATGTATATGAGAAGTTGAAAAATGAGATCAGATGAGTGGTTACTTCTGGTTGTGTGTATAGTCTGACTGGGTGTGTGTGTGGATTCCTAGCAATTAAACCAATCCTTATTGGTAAACAAAATATGAAATTGGGTGGTGATGACAATAGTTGTAAGTTTATATAGGACATATTCATGTTGTAGTAGAATAACACACAAGTATTGGGAAATTTTGTTTATAAACTTACTTGATGTGGCCTGCTATATGCTTTAATTTTATATGCGAAATACACCTAGAAGCCCAAGAACAGCTCTAACTTTTTTAAAAATATAGAAGATATATAAATTATAACATAATAGGAGATGAAAATCCTATTGAAAGTCACAAATGCCAGACTCACAAGGTAAAATACCGTACACAATAATCTCTCATTAATATGCTCGGTAGAAAGATTCACTTACCTACTATTGTAACATTCACCTAACCTATTTTCTACCAATAACTAGAAGACGTTTTAAAAGGACAACTAATTGGTTAGAGAAAGGAAATTTGAAAAATTAATTAAAGTTTTTGTTTTTTGTTGTAATTAAAAAGTTATAAATTTATATTATTGAAATTCACAATAAACACTATACATTACTATATTCTAGATTTTTATTTTAGTGATGTTTTAGAAAATATAAAAATTTGTTTTCTAAAAATATACTTTTTAATATGTGTGAACATGGAACACAAAAAAATTTGTTAAATAAATATTGTATATTTTTACTCATTCAGCATATTATACTGAATAGAATTACATATAACACAATATATTTATTACTTACAAAATATTTTATGCTTTAAAAAACTACTGCAGTATGCGCCTGAGATCATTCACCACTTTCAGGTTCTAACATATTATTTGGATGGGGAAGGATTGAATTGTTTACTTCTTTATTTGTTTGTTTGTGTTGTTTGTTTGTGTGTGTGTGTGTGTGTGTGTGTGTGTGTGTGTGTGTGTGTGTGTGTGTGTATGTGTGGTTATAACCTAGCTGATATAATCTCAGAGACATGATGACTCTGATAAATGCTAACAATGATAAAGAATGAAGAAGGTTTACTATTGAAACAACAGCTAAATTCAGTTTGTTAGAAATAAAACTTTTTTAAAATCTTCAACTTTTTAATTTTCCAAGTGATTTTGATGAGTCTTATTTGCTTGATTTTTGTTTAGGATGCTTATGAGTAAATCAGATCTTCAAATAATTTGGAACTTAACCATACTAAACTTTTGTCATTTAAATCAAAATCAACTAAAAACACCAATGTTAATTTTGTTTTTGCTAACATACAAATTAAATAAATATTTAGGTTAGACAAGTTACACTATTTTTTAGCGAATTCCCAAATTAAAAAATTAGGTAAACAAATTATTCAATTTACCATATAATAGAAAGATCCTCTTCAGTCAAATTATCCAAACATTTTCCCAATGTGGTCTCTAATGAAAATACCTTCATAGGAATTAAACCTTTTTCATGAAGTTTTTCAAATTGTTCCTTAGTATGTGGAAATCCGTCTAAGATCCATCCTAGTGTCATACACCTAAACATGCATAGCTACTAATAATATTGTTAACAATATGCTATTTATATGACAAAATCATACATTATTATTAATTCAAGAATTTATACGTTTTAAGGTAAGAAAAGTCATTTGAAAGCCAATTTAGTTATGACAATAACACAATTAATGGATCATATAGTACTTTAGTGACAGTATAATATATTAAAGCAAAAAAGATTGACAGGATTAAAAAAAATCATTACCCCACAATGGCTTTAATATAATGAAATGGTGTGAATGTAAAGAAATGTTTTAAGGTTTTGTCTTTGTTATATGGCATACACTTCATGGGTAAATGAACAGAGTTAAAGGCCCTTTCTTCTTTGAAAATAAAACAATTAGTGGGAATATTTATCTAGAAATATTAGAACATCATGTATGCTTCCAGTTTGAAGACTTTGAAAAAGAATGCCAATTTCAACACATAGGTGTTAGACTATTTAACCAATTTATGAGTAAATGCCTGACAAATAGGTGAAACAGCTGTAAACTTTAACAACATAAAAGCCAATCTGTCCAAGACAGTCTACTATCTATAATTAGACCCAAACAATTTGCCGACTTAACTTCTTCCAGAAAGAATTAATCCAAAAACGTATTAGTAAAACATTAGTAATCCAAAAAACATCTATCTCTTTGTGACTTAAGTCCCTCATCAAAAACATAAATTGGTCTAAATAGAATTTATTTTAAGATATAATTATTTTCTCAAAATATTGATTTGTTTCAGTTACCTGATAAAACTTTTTAGATATAATTTAATACACAGATACTAAAACTTGATAAAGATAATTATAATTATACTTTAAGTTGGTGAAGGAAGTTATTACTACTTTATACTTATTTTCATACAGAGTAAGGCAGTTAAAGTAATCAAAAACAATTCAAAGAAGATTTGATTACCTTGGAGAAATAATAGCAGCCTCTATAGCAAGAACTGCCATCTCATCCGTTAATAGTCTCTCCTTTTGTAAATGTTCATGGATCTTCCTGGCAGATTTAGTGTAATGGAGTTCATTCAAAACATAGTCTACAGCACTTTTTACATCTATAATTTGCAAGCCAAATTCCTTAGCTAACCTGTTTGCAACTGTAAACAAATGTTTAGTTAGTATAATTCACACAAGTTGAGTTACGAAACACATTTGATTTGAAAACTATTAAGTCTGTAATTCTTTAACATATTTTAACTAAGTCTTACTTATAATAATGCCACAATTCTGTACTAATAATAGCAAAGAACTTTTTACAATAGACAAGGTAAGGTGATTGATAGTTACGTTCAGTTTTTCCTGATTTGGGTGGTCCGATTATGGCGCACCGCACGGGTTCTAGGGGAGCATATGGGCTCTTTTTTACATAGTTTTCAGGATCTTTGCAAAACTTTTCCATGGCTTCCTTACAATCTAAAAAAAAAAAAAAATACATCTTTAGTGAAGCGTAAGAAACATCATATTTTATAATATTTCAAATAACATCATATTTCAAATAAATCAAAACGAATGATGCCATTGAAAAACTGAACATAGTACCAGAAAACATTTTATATAAAAATCTCTTGAAAACTATCTGAAAAGTTCAAAATATTTTTCAATTTATACATATAATCATGGTGACATGATTGCACAAGAATTCTTTAGAAGAAATGACTTTTCTTGTTTTATATTTTGTTTCTAACCAGGGCCCATCCCGAAAATGTATACTCAAGTTTTAAGTTGTACATTATAATATTAAAGGGATCACCCTGGACGTGACTTAGTTCCAACACAAAAGATTCAACAATTATGTTTGATTTTACTTGATATTTATTAAACTATTCCATAAGTAAAGCAGATCCATGTTAAAACTGGGTTTACATTTGTTTAGTACGTAATTGAAAATATAAAGGTTAAGTTTTGAATTTAGAATTAGTATTTCCAAACACAATTTTGGTGCTAGCAGCTAAAATTATAATTTTAGGGATTCTTTAGCACAATTACAATTGAAAATAATCTAATTTTTTTTATGAAATCAGATCTCTGCTACTACAGTATTGAGAGCATAGTGCGATGGCCACATATAAACGCTCAAGTACTTGCTACACAAAGTTTAGTACGCAAATGGAAACAACATATATATTATGGTTTTGATAAAACCGTAGATGAGGAATTGTTCTACGCTGCTGTTAAAGTAGTCAAGTTAACAGTATTTAAAGTGAGTGGATTTACAATAATATTTCAAGTGAAAAATATACGACCTAGACTGGAAATCGAACCCAGGACCTTTGGCTTTACGCGCCAATGCTCTACCAACTGAGCTATCCTAGTTGCTTCCCAGCACAGGGCGCAGATTTCTCACAATTTTTACTGCACAAAATACATTAAAAAAGAACAGGTGCAGAGTCATTTACAATCACTCTATCAAATACTCTAGATAAATCAAGGATGATACCAAACGACCATCCATGAAACCATATTCTATTTATATTAGATTCCACCTATAAATCTATGAAATAACTTCTATTTTAACGAAGAGGTTAACTGTCAGAACTTGTGCTATTGGTTATAACAGCAACCAGCATTAGTTGACTACCACAAAAAGACATGGTAAGCAGAAAATTTGGTGTGGCATATAGGTTGAGTGCATTTATTGGACCTGTTTTAATGTACGGGAACCTAACTAATAATTACTATTTGAACAAACTCTTCATACTGCACAAACTCTTCATGGGTAGTGTTCTGAATATTATAGAAAGTATGTTTCCAGCTTATTTCCAAAGGATGAAACATCTTTACTATTATAGTAATAATGTTTTTAAGCTTAACTATTTAACTATTTTAAAAGTTTATACAACTAATGAGCACCACAATTTAACATATGGTCAAAATTCAATGATGGTCAAAATTTAGATTAAACAAAAAGAGAATATAAGCATACTGACTTAAAAAGTAAATATAACTTCTGTAGATAACTGGATAAGTAATTTGATGCTGCGTGTAGAATGTTTTGTCAGGTGTGTCTGGCTCTGATAACTGTAATAAAACAAAATTAATAAATTAACGATTAATGTACTCTTATATCAATGTAAATGTAAATATTTTATTTATAATGAAAGAATAGTTTCAAATACTTGTATTTTGTATTTCTTTAAATAAAACAAAATTTAAAAAAAAAACCACCCACCTCTATGTCATTTTATATATAAATATAAACTTTAAAAATATTAAAAGGTGGTACAATACCAGTTATCCCTAAGGGAAATACATAATACCGGTTTTAACTGATGTGTAATATGTTAGGAATATTGTAAAATAGTAAAATTATGTGCTCAGTTTTTAAACACAGCTGCTGCAGTCTGTGTTGTTACTTATGTCTATCATGTAAGTTGATTCTTGGTACTGACACCATTTTCAGACATTTGAGCAATGGTGAATGTTGTTCACATTGTGGTGTATGTCTATAATGTTTTAAAAGAAAATCAGATGTGAACTACAGTCTGTGATCTATCTTAAATCCAAGAAACATTAATCCAGCTGAAGTTCACTGTCAAATTATTATATTTTTGTAAAAAGTGCAACGAATGATTCAATAGTATAGAGATGGGTATGACTTTGTAATGAAGGACACAAACATTTGTTTGATGATGAACACAATGAGCAACTACATTTGCAGAATGACAATTTGATACATATAATTGAAAAGAGAAGATTTGAGAGAACAGAGTACTCATTTATTCCTTACGCCACTTTTTTAATTTTCCTTATTCTCATCTCCACAAAGTTGTGTAAGAAATTCTGTTTAGAAAGCAGTTTAGAAAATCTGTGCACATTGGATGTTGAAGATGATGAAACAATACTACAAGAAATGGTATAATAGTACATTGTGCTAATTCATGATAATGTGTGCCTATACACTACTACTTCAATACAACATGTCATGATCTTCGGCTGGGAAAAAATTCAACTATTTCTCCTACAGCCTAGACCTCATTATTGTATCCAAACAATGCTGCAAGTAACTAATTATAAAGTGTGACAAAGAGTCATGGTGGTGGGGGTGTTTCAAATTGTTATGGCTCTCTAAGGAAACATTGTAGTTGTATGTGTTATTTGGTTTTATTCACAATAGGGTAATTATTGCTGTGTCATTTAATCATATGATCCATTTTATCTACAAACTTAAAAAAGACACCTGTACAGAGGAAAGTTCAGTGTGTCTTTTGGTTTGTAAAATACAATTTTGTAACTTTAGTGCAACTTGAGTATTGGTCTCAACAGGGAAAACAATAATGGTAGATGGGATAAACAGTTGAAAGAAGCTGGTACCTTATTACATAAAAGTGTTCAGGTAGGCGTTAGTCACCAATGAAATTATGAAAATATACAAAAAGCTTTTTACAATGTTGAAAAATGTACTACAGAACTAGGTGTTTTCAAGGTTTTGTAAAGAGCTACTTACAAGGATATCAAACAAAAAAATCCTCATTTGGTCCACTTGTTTTTCAGATAATATGTGATAAACTCTTTTATCCTCAAACTATTTTCAACCACAACTCTTAAGTGATGTTGTCTAAAATATAAATATCCATAGGACACACACTTTAAATTCCTTCAAAAGATTGACTTTGGAGTAAATTGAACAACCCAATTGTTGAGGCGATGTATAACAAAAGTGATAAAAATGAACAGAATACTCAGTTTTGGAAATGGTGTAAGTATATTCTAGGGTCTCAAACTATCAAGAACCATTAAGAAGAACATCAAAATTGTACAACCATCTCAATATTTTGTGGTGAGAAAAGGAAAGCATTGCATTTTCAAAAGTAGAATAAAATTTATATTGTATAAAGAGAGACAAAATTATACCTCGTTTGACTCCCAATATCAGTAACTAATCTGTATAAATGAATAAAAACAACTTATATATTATAATAACAATTATTGGAGAAAAGTTATCAATCATTACAATGATAGCAGTATTATTTTACACATCTGAAAAAAGTGTTTATGAGAAAGCATTGTTAATGTGAATATTGTGGAGGCAAATATACTAACCTGAACTGGACACTGGTGACCAAAATGGCTGAGAAAGAAAATGCCATTGTCAAGCAGCATCTGTGCCTTCTCTGAACTGACACTTTGTGTTCTATTCACTGCAGCAAACCTGATACACATATTTAAATTAGACTTTTACAAAATTTTATAACTATGGAAATATAAGAGTATAATAACAAATAAATCTAAACACAATATCTATTATAGATATTGAGTTCAGATTTTGTATACACATTATTTGTAAAGTACACTGATTTTGGTATACTATGATTTTTTAAATCTCGATATACAGTACAGCCTCGGGGTAGTTGGCCGGATGATCAGAACTACATAAAGCACAAGTTACAGGTGTATGTACAAGGTTTGTTATATAATTCATGACTTGCCACATCTGACACATTTTAAGGTGATTGCAGTATGTTTCTGAATGTCTATATTGTTGACTCCAAATACATAGTACAATTTTACGTTTTATTTTAGTAAACACTGTTCACTTTCTTAATCAGTAGAGTATAAAAAGAAGGCTGAATTGTTTTCATCTAGGATGGATCTGTGCTGAGTATTGAACCACAGATGATTAAAAAAAAAAATTTAATTTTAACACTTTGAACCCAGAGTCAGAGTATATGTTTTGGCCTCCGTGACGCCAGCTACCAATGATTGAGTATATGTTGGGCCTCATTTTTAATTCTACAGCTCAATTCAGTTGACATATATTCGAGTTCAGGCATTCTTGTCATGCTTATTGGTTCATATCTGTGACATTTGGCATGTTTGGATCACTGGTTACAAGTGTGTCTGATCAGCTCTATGTTTACGCTTTATTAAAGTTATCAATTATGTTCTCTGTTAAAACAACTGTTAATATGCAGATTAAAAATTTTAATATTAAATATGTTTTTTCCTAAATATTCAAACCGAATTTTTATTTAAAATATCTACTAGTGTTATGAATAGCTAATTTTGTGCTTACTGTTTACAAAGATGATTAGCAAGATATATTATATATAAGCCAAAACACAAAGACAGCATAAAATGCAGGTGTACACATAAAGGGTGTTAAAAAAAACCTTTCAGGACTTTGGGATATGATTCCTCATACAAAAAGAAAGAAAATGTTCATATGAAGGTATGTCCTAAACCTTTTAGTTTTCCGTCTATCTGTCTGTATGTGTTTTTTATTTAAAGATTATATATAGCCTATATCTTAGGCACCTCTGAAAACATCAACTTCAAACTGTTACATATATTACATCTAATAAGACCCATTTTGGTATGGAATATCAAGTTTATACTTTGTACCATTTCAAAATGGCGGCCATTTAAAATTTCAATTACCTTCACACACAACTTTTCAGGCTATTCACCAGCGTCTAAGAGAGACCGGAAGTTTAAGACCCCAAAAGGTTGGTAGATCAGAACAACCACGTCTAGTAATAACACCTGAATTTGAAGAGGGTGTGTTAAATGACATATCCAACCACCCCGAAAAAAGTATACAAGAGAGCTTGCCCAACAGTTTATTGTTAAAAAATGCTGAACTAATCCGAATTTTCTTAAATGCGTGTTATTTACAGATAAATGCAATTTTTCAAGAAGAGAAATCACTGTTCTTGCTAACACTCATAACACTGTCTATGGAAAACCCCCATGAAATAACACATGATCGTCAGCAGTATCAATTTTCAGTAAATATATGGGGTGGTATTTTGAATGACTATATGTTTTTCAGTTTCTACCAGGAACTCTGAAGGCGGCGGCAGATATTTACAATTTTTAACAATTGATCTTCAAAATTTATTGGAAGACATACCCTTGAACATCTGTTGTGTTATGTGGTTTATGCCTGACGGGACACCCGCTCATTTCGATCACTTTTTTTGAGATCTTCCAAACGAGACCTATCGCAACAAATGGATTGGGCCAGTACCATGGCCTCCAAAAGGTCACCCGACCTCAACCCTTTGGACTTTTACTTATGGGGCACCTAAAAACTTTTGTTTACTCCACCCCAGTGGAAACATCGGAAGAGCGGAGAGAGAGGATTTTAAATGGTATTGAAACAATCAGTCAGACATCAGTTATTTTTAGAAGAGTGAGGAACTTAATGAGGAGGTACCCCAATGCATGCATATTCAATCAGGGCAGAAATTTTGAACAGTTCCTTTAGTGTTCATTGTTCTAGTTAGTTGTTAAAAGCAATAAGTTAGAATGTAAGATGACAGTATTATTATCATAGTCTATAGAAAGTTTACAACTACAGCAAAGTTTACTACTACAATAGTTTCTTTTTTGTTAAAAGTTGTAATATTTGTATTACAACTTTCGATAAATAAAACCAAAGAATATTAATGAATATATTATCACTTGATAAAATATTTTCTGTTTTCTTACCTCAAAGACATTAAAAGCTGTATATTTTTAACGACATTGTTTACTTTTAAGTCGTTGACATTTTGTTCCAACCAAAGAATATTTTTCTCCTCAGCAAGTATCTATACAAAGACAACCCATCACATGAGAAAAGTAGTTAAAATTCATGAGAAACAAAAATCAATAATGAAATGCATCAACGTTTGTTTCGTTTCATAAATATTAAACACACCAGTTATCATTATACTACAAGGTGATCAAAAAGTATCTGTGATTACAGTACAGAAAACACAAAAATAGTTTAAATCACTAGTTTATCATACTACTGGGTAATTCAAATACTTCTGTGAACCTTGCAACACTTGCAGATCCAGGGGGTGTAGTTATTAATAATACTGTAATAGCTGTTAATACTATAAGGACAGTGGGATGATGACAGTGGGATGTTCCGTTTAAACTGTATAATGCCAATTTTTGAGTGTGCTGCTAAAATTAATACCTCTGGGACTTTAGACTCAACATTTCAAGAGACTTAACTGAACATTTCGTAATATATAAAAATGAAACTGAACCAAACTGATTCACAATGGAGAAACATATCGTGTTGGTCCTACAAAATTAACACGTTTGGCTACACACTGTGGCTATGTGGCTACAGAATATTCCCAAATGCTATTTTCTCATCATGAAGTGGTAACTTGTAGTTATCATAAGGATTAAGTGAACATCAGACACATGAGTCTTGATTGTTGACATACTCAGATAAATGGGGTATTAGAGAAATAAAAAAAAAAATCTTATCTGTAAAATTTGTTTTACTTCCAAAAATTCAGTATGGTTTTCAAAGGCAAAAATTCACAACAGATGCAATAGTCATATTTATTGTCTTCATCGTCAAGGGCCTTGAGAGTAAAAAACAAGGTTATAAGTATATTTCTTGACCATGTTAAAGCTTTTTACCGTGTGTATTTTGAAATTTAATTTATTAAATTAGAAAGGTCAGGAGTAAGAGAGCCCTACCACTTTCTTGGATCAAATCCTTTAATATGTGGTAGAACTTAAAGGTTCCAGGTAGCAGAGAGGCTATCAAATGAGGTTCATGTTAAGTTTGGAGTACCTGAAGGTTCTATTCTTGGGCCTATTTGACTTATTCAGGATCTTCCATCAGATTTAAATATTGATAATTTAGTACAATTAACATCATTACCCAGGCAGAATCTGTTGTGTTTAAGGAGCAAAATGTTTTCAAAAATGTAAATGAACAAGTCAGTGCTTTTCAAGAAATAACTTGTTGATAAATCCAGATAAAACTGTTACCATGTGTACACAAATTAACATAAAATGAACATCAGGTAAACCCTAATGTAAAATTGACTTAAAATTTCAAATCATAAAAATAAATAACTTGCAAGATATAATCATCATTAAGAAGAATTGGGAAGAAACAACGCGGGACCATCACTGAAGCAACCGTAGATCTTATTTTGGAGGAACTTCAAGATTGTCCATTATAAAGTTGAATAATATATTTTTTTAGAGGGAGAAATAAACAATTAATAAAAAGAACAAAATACATTTTATTGATATTACATTAGTTTATCTTGTTATTATTTTTAATATTGAGGCTGTACGTTTTCAGAAATTCTGAAAATTAATTTTAAATTAAAAGTACTCTAATTAAAATTAGTAGGCTACCTGTATTAATAATATAAAATTACATAAAATAATGATAGATTTTTACAAAATACTTTTTCACTCTCAAATGACACTCTCTGAGTAAGAGTTTCAATTTGAAAACAATAATTGAACTAGTAATTTTTTTTTTTTTTTTTTTTTTTTTTTTTTTTTTTTTTTTTTTTTTTTTTTTACATAAAAAACTTACAAATTTGTAATTTACAGTTTTTTTAAAAGTATTAATCAATACTAGGAGTAATATAATTCTTGGGTCTTAATCACTAGTTAACCCATACAAATATTAGCAATTTTATGGAAACCAGAAAAGGTTAAAAAACGAAAAAGTTTTATTTTGTTTCTCACTTTATTATTACATTGTGGTTGTGGTTTCCTATAGGATGATTTCATACTTATCAAAAGCTGAATCCTGATTTAAATAAATATATTAAAAAAAACTAATAATTATAAAATGGGAGTAATTCAGTTTTTATTAAAATTGGCAATTAAACAAATACAGAACAATTTACAGTTATAATTAAAAATTTTTAGTGGGGAATTTCAATTATGTGATTACAGATTTTGTTCTTAGTCATTACAAAAATGCAGGGTTGTGTCACATTCAATTTAAATAATGGAAAAGATAATATAATTTTTATTTGAGCAATGTTCAAATTTTGTTAAAATAATTTATATGTAGTGTTAATTTTTCAAACATTCATTTCAGAGCTATAAAACACCTATATAATAAACATCTACATAAAAAACACCTTTTTTTTATAGATTTATTCTTCTAATCATTTGTAAAAAAGTAATTCTTATAAAAAATTATAATCGTTTGCATATTTGAAAATATAATTTTAGAAAAAATGGTTCATTTAACTACTGCGAAAATATGTTTTGTATTCATTCATGGTTTTTTGATTAGTACATTTTTTTCATAGTCTAAACAAGATTTTGCATATTTAATGTAATCAGGATTAAAATATTTAAAAAATCAGTAAAAAGCAGAAAACTCAAGAAATTTTATCACAATAATTTACCAAAATAAAACAAATTATGTTTATATTTGTTTGAATTTCAAACAAAATACAATCAAATAAAATTCATATATCCAAACCTTTTTAAACAAAAAATAATTGTACATTTAAAAATTCAATTTAATTTACCTTCATTTTCTTTATTTCTTCAGTTTCATCTGTGTAAACACGCTGAAGGTCTTCTAATGGTTCTAGAGGTTTAGTGAAATCTGTGACCTTGGTTAAAGGTTTAAATTTGTACCAACTTTGCTGCTCCTTAGCGTCTTCTAATGCTTTGCAGATTAATGAAGAATCACGTATTTGTTCCAATTTCAAATCAAAAACTCTAATTAAAGAAGAAATTCCTGGTGGTATGTTCGATGTATCTTTGAATAATTGCTTTTTTTGTTCTTGTCCGGTTTTAGCCTATTTGAATCAAAAATATTACTATATGGGATAAATCAAAGGTAAGATTACTTAAATCTAGTACATCCAGAGAAGATGTCAACAAAACAATAACCTTCTCCCTAAGGAAAATCTTCAACACATTCTTATTATTAGTATATAGTATTATATTATATTATATTAGTATTAGTATTATATGATATTATATTAGTATTATATATATATATATATCATGCTCAACAAATACAGCTTGCGCCTACTATATTAATAATATGTAAGAGTTGTCTTAAGTTGTTTTGAAAAGGAAGTTTTACAAAAAATGTTTACTTGTCATTAATATTGCACTATATCACATGGCAGTTGACTTGAATTTTGTAATTACAAACAGGTGTACACTATGCTACAAAATCATGTCCCGAAAGAAATAACATAATGTTATGAGAAATATTTCTGTTTATATGGCACTGTGTATTGAACATTTAATAACATTGTATAGTATGTTTATTGCAAAAAGCTTTTGAGTAAGATGATCGCAGTAGATGGAGAAGAAAGTGTTGCTGATTTATTAAAAACAATAAATATTAAAGTTGTCATTTACATGGTTGCTAACCCATGGGATCATGTAACAGAAGGCTTTTTGAAGAAGTTGTGGAAAAAATTGTGGCTTACTGTTTGTGACATATCGCCTGAAGACATCCTTAACACATCAACAAGTGAATCGATTGTTTCTGAAGAACAGATGTTCCAAATGTTCGCCAAAATTGACAGATGCTCAGATGTTGATATCAAAGGTATTAGTCTTTGGTTGGATGATAACAACAGCAGGGACAATGACACAATGACTGACAATAAGATTGTTGTGGCACGCACATCTATGCAGGAAGAAGGCAACAAGGTGGGGGGGTCGAATGGAGAAATAGATGGTGTGCGACCAGAGATGACACATTCAGAAGTCACGTCACAGCTGATAATATCTTGGCCTATTTGGTGTGACAGTTTGACTTCAGACCGAATGAACTTATAATAGTGAAACGACAACGTGATTGTGTTGCGTTTAAATGTTCCACCAAATTAAAAGGTAAATTTTGGTTTCCCATTTAAAAAATGGTAAAAGATAGAAAAAGACTGTAAATTAGAATATCTTTGTTTTAATTGTATTTAAAATGAGGTACATCTATCTTGATCTAACTAGTTATTTGAAACTTTTGAGATACAGTTATTTCAATTTTTCCAAATTTGAGGTTTGGGTTGGGCATTATGGATAAACTTTCTAAAAAGTGATTATGTAATATTTGTTTTAAAGCTCTTTTACATCACTCTCGGGGACTCATATATAGTGGAGTTGCTTAGTAATCTCGAGGGACCCTAGCTGGATCTACACCCTTTTCAATTAGTCTTGGATTAGATCCCTCTTTTTCATCTTTTCTACCAGGTTTCTCTTGACCACTCTTGTTCTTTTCTGACCTGATGCTAATAGAGTTTTCGAGGGTGAGGGTCTATATTTTATGTTCATTTCATACTTTTTTTTTTTTTTTTTGGAGATGATGACAGAGAGGTTTTTATTCTTCAAATTACAAGGGAAAAAAAGAGGTTTTTATATCATGATAAGACAGTCAAGATAGACAAAAACAAAGGCCTATATTACAGACATTTTGGACTGATTTGTGAAATGGTGAGAGATATTCGGGAAAAAAAAACTTTTTATCAAAAAATAAGTTTGATTTAATAAGTGTTTTAAATTAAGACATTACTTGACCCATATCTATATTTGAGAATAATACCCTGAACCCCCCCTTTTTTGGAATAACGTGTATAAAAAAAAAAAGAAAAATAATATTTGTAAGAGATTCCCCATGCATTATTTAATGTTATGTATTTTACTGGATCAATAATAATCAAACGGTTCCTTGGTAATAGATTTGAGACATTTTAAAAGAATCATCCTGCACATTTGTACTTATACACAACAGTGTTGACAAATTTATAACTAGAACTATATTATGAGTATATTTGTATGTTTTACAATTTATAAAAATATAATTAGAAGCCAATGTCATGTATTTTCATATATATATATATATATATATATATATATATATATATTATATAACGAAATCAATAAGCTTTCCAGTAATGGTCTAATATTTTAAAAAGAATATAGAAATAGATACATTTGTTGGACACATGTTAAACGTTCAGTGATCGCCGACAAAGGTAAAGCGTTAGGGGAATATGTTATAAATCAGTCAGAACACCATTCACAACTTTAAAGAAAAAAAGAGAAAAACACTTAAATTAGACCCAGAATCATTGTAGGCAATTAAGTCATAAATAACTATAATATTAGAAACTTAAGAACAATCACACACAAAACTCATAAAATGTAACGGGACAACAGTTTTCTGAACGGTTACAATTTTGAAACATTAAAATTTGATTGGCTGACAAAAAGTAGCTGCTTACGTTCATTGGTTAAAGTAAATTAAGAGAGAGGGAATAAGTATTTTTTAGCATCGACAAAGTAAAAATTATATAGAGTCTTGGGGAGAAACTCACAGCATAGGTTCGGCGAAGTAACGCCAAAAGTATTCCTAATGTAGAAATTAGTATTTCCTTTAAGTTATAATTCCAGTTATAGTAATAGTAAAGTAATAATTGTTTTTTAACACGTATGTTTTAACCGTGTTTGTTTTTACAAAGTAAAAGTATTTAACACCTTAGTAATCTTCGTTGCAGTACTAAAGAGGTACATCTACAAAGTGTTGAGTGCATCTTCATGGTAATTTGAAGTGAATCATTTTATTGCTAAATCACGTAGTACAGTGTAGTGTTTGGTGAACATCGTTAGCAAGTAATAAAGTGAAAGTTCTTCACTCAACTATCAGCACTGGATTACTTACATAGGAATACAACAAAAGTGGATTTGGTATTGTACTAATTATAGACTTTAATTGGAAACTAAATTGTTAAAATTGCAATTCTCTGTATTATTAAAAATTTCACTCACTGTATTAATTGTTCATTAAAGAGCTCCCCCTGAGCAAATAGTGTAAAATAAAAAACAAAAGTAATTGGAAAATAAATTCAAATAAAATTAGATATTTCAGAGCTAATGTTAAAGAGTATATTTGGACTTCATCATTAATAACTTTCCTTGTGTGTTGACAATCCAAGGCATGACTAATTAATTCATAATTTTGATTTATACAATATTTCTGAAATTATAATAAAATAATTATCGTTAGAATATATATATATATATATATATATATATATATATATATATATATATATATATATATATAAGTTATGTCTATATAATATACACATCATCAAATATGAATTGAAAAAAGATTAGAAACACAATAGAGTTAATATGTTAGAGTTTTAAAGGGCACTTAACTTATTATCTTTAAATTTTGTATGGATAGGAGACATAGGCTTACCTTGGAAAGTGGACCTTGGTAAGCAGCTTAGTAGTACAGAAATAGACATTTGCAAATACTAGGTAATACCAAGGACCACTTTTCAAGGAAAGCCTGTGTCTGCTATCCATACAAAATCTAAACATATATATATATATATATATATATATATATATATATATATATATATATATATATGTATTGATCTGTAGACACCAAACTATTCAGTTATTTATACAGGACAGGAGAAAAAACTTTTACTATTTGGTTATAACAAAGTGATTTTTACCCTTCATTCTTTACTCATTGAGATAACCTACTTTTATAGTTTTTTTCACCATACAATTCTAAAACTTTACATTTATTTAAAGAATAAAAACTATGTAGAGTATTTAGATATGAAAAACAATAAAAACATACATTTTGTTAATTTCTAATCTTATAATGTTAAAGTACCTGCTCCTTCTCCAAGTTTTGAAGGTTCCATTTGAATAATTTCTTTAAGTACTTCATATAGACCTTCATTTCTCTTACATCTGAAATTTCAATTTGTAAGACTTAAATTTTGTTCATGACAAAGTATTTGATTATAAGTTGATTTGCAATACCACTGCCAAAATCAATTAAAGTGTTGTTGTACAGATAGTTACAATCTAACCAATATGTTACCTACTACTCAATATAACTTACACATATTATACATAATGGTTTCCATTTTTAAAGCACTGGCTTGTGTTCAAATTAATTGTAAAGAAATATTTTTTGAATATATAAAAACTGTAATAAAATATGGGATTGAGGTGAACAATTTTATTATGCTGAATAAAAAAAAAAAAAACACTATAATCTATGTATGAGGTAAACCTTTTAAAAATTCAGATATATACATACAATTATTTTTTATCACACTGTATCAAAATTAATAATTTTCAATTACAGCTGTGAATATTGGAAGTGATATTTACCCAGTCTAGTCCGGGAAAAACAGCAGGAAATTTTTCCCGTTCTGCTATGTAGTTACACATTCAAACACCAGTTGTGCTAGTATCATGTTGCTTCTATCAGTAGTAGTTATGTATTTGAAATCACCTTTTCTTATTAATTGAGCTAGCAGTATAAATATAAAAACATTGCAAACACTATTTTTGTCATTATTTTGTGAGAAATATTACTAAGCAATCCTGATAAATTGGGTGACAAAGATTTAAATGTTTCATTGCAAATATCATATAGTTTATTAAGTAAAGTAGAGGAACCTACTAATAATATGCTACCAAAACACACAAAAAAATCTAAGGATAGATATAAAGATGAATATAAAAATTTCATTAGTGTATTAATGAAAAAGTCAGTCTAACAAAGTATTTGTTGATATTTTGCTTGTGTATTTGGTAGAAAAATTGTAAGAGATGAAATGTTCTACTTTATAGAGTAGATTTTCAATGATGAAGAGTATTTTAAAAATAAAATAAAACATTAACGCTTCAAAATTTTTTAAAACCATAGTTTTCCTAAAACGTAATTCTGTTGGTTACGAACAAAAAACAACAACAATGTATTGACTGATGAACAAGTTACACTGTTCATGATTAAAGCTCCTGATGTCAATTGGTTGTTGACCAAAGACATTTTGGCTTTTGCACATTTGGAGCATGGCATAGAGAAGATATGGTCCAGTTAAATGTCGACGATGTTAAAGACAATGGATATTTTTTTATTGTTTTTCTAGAATATGGGAGAATACACACAAAACAGAAGCTTCATAATTACAGATGACGAATGCCCATTTTAACCATGCAATTTGTTTCGCAAATTCATGGCCTTACGCCCTCCATATATGAATATTAAGAGACTTTTTATTTCGTATAGAAATGGCAGATGTTAACCTCAAAATGTTGGTGTCCACACCATAAGTTCAGTCCTGAAAAGGTACCTTAAATTAGAAAACTTTAAGAGCTACACTGGCCACTCTCTCAGAAGATCCTCAGCTATTATGTTAGTAGATGGAGATCTACTAACCCTAAAAAGACAAGGGTTAGAAATCTGCAACTGTAGCAGAAGGGTACATAGAAGAATCAGTGGAAAGAAAAGTAGAGATGTCTAAAAAACTGTTCAGAAATGTCAGCAGCACGAGTACTAATATACAAAATACAAAACATAAAAATAAAATCATGTATTGGTTATATAAAAAATTAGGGGTTTTGAATTTAATTTATTAAAATTTTTTTTTTTTTAAATTGCACAGCATTATGGGCGCCAGGAAGCGTTACGTTTACCAATTTTGAAAAAGTAAAAGTTTAATTTATATTTAACTAAAAAATTCTCAGGGTCGTAGATACTTTTAAAAGTGTACTCCCAAATGGTATAATGGTAAATAAGAAGTCCTTTTTGTGTTTTTGAAACTGAACATATTAGTTTATTGAAATTATTCATACACACATAAATATATAATTCAATGATAAATTTTTTAGGTTATACATTATACTTAGAATCATTAGATTTTACCTTTTAATCTTGAAAAATTGAATTTACTGTTTTTATTTTAGTTGCAACTCTTAGAAAATTATTTGATAAAACAAACAGATTAATGTTATCTGCTTTTCTTCACATGTTGAAGTTACTTTATCTGAACAAATTATTCATGTCTATGGACATTTTCAAACAACAAAATAATTATTTTAGAAAATATCAATTATAAAACTTACAGCTAATACATGGAATAACAATAATAAATTCTGAATAGTTTAACAAAATTTTAATTTTGAGTGTTCTTTAAGACATGTTACCAGTCCTTTGTTGAAAGATGGTTATTTCTGAAGATCACAGATACGCCGGTCTCATGATGAGGGCTCCACCAATGTTCGCACGTGTTGAGATATTTGTTTGCATAATGTTCTACATTACCAATGAAAACACGCCTGTCTCTCACAATCATTTTTTTAATAACACTCTCAACGACTATTTTTATTATCCTTACTCGTTTTCACCTTTTGAAAGCGTCTCTTTTAGCACAAAGCACATTGTTCTGATTACAAATGAAAATATGTCTGTCACTCGCGATCATTGTCTAATCAACTCACTCTATGATTAAACGACTTTAAACTGTTAGTAATTTACATAGTTGATTCTATAAAAATCACTTCAGTACAAATTCCATTGTCTACGAACTGACTCTTTTACTAATCAAAAATATGTGTGACTATTTCAGACGCTCCCTTCCAACTGTTTCTAAGATTAACTGACTTTAAACTAGTAATAATTTACATTTTTTATTATGTAAAAATCACTTTAATATAAATTTAATTGTCTACGAATTAACTCTTCGACCAATCAAAACCACGTCTGTCCATTTCAGACGCTCCCTTCCAACTGACTCTAAACACGCTTTCAAGATTCCGGATATCACTTCTTAATCACGTGATTATAGCCTCAAACCCATAATCACTTATTAACAAGTCTTTTCGCCACATATAAGCACAATTTCATACAAATATTAAGTTTATCTTAAAAAAAGACATTTCAATACATATAAATACATCTTTTGGAAATTTGTTTTGATTTACTTCATTATTCTAAAAACAGTTACCAACTTCCGTTTTCATTTTAACCAATGACAGCATTTATCTATTTTACCGCGACTTTCCATCTCATATTCAAAAATTCAAAATCTGTATATTACAGTATTGAGCCCCCCGTCTTTTGTTTTTTTAATGTAACATTAGACAATTCATTTTGTTTTTCAGCATTATGTTAGAATATATATATATATATATATATATATATATATATATATATATATATATAAATAATTTATTTTAAACATATATAATTTCAATTTTCTAATTCGTGATTATGCTAGGGAATCTTCTAAATTTTAACTTCGACCGCTAGCTCAAAAATTCTGTTTGGACAAATTTATCACATTTCAAAAAATCTTAAGTTATATAATGTCAACTTTGTATTAAGAAAATTAATATAAACTAAATTGTGTATAGACTATTTATACAAAAAGTAATAAAAAAATAATTATACTTGTTAAAGTTAATATGTTAGAGCAACACCACATCAAAACTGATCCCTTTTATTTTGTTTTATGGAAAACTTAAAACTTAATGGTATGGTTGTGTGACGGGCCCAGCCTAAAATTATTAAAATATTTTTTCTCCTTATTCTCTTTTATACCCATGAAAAATTTCATCAAAATAATGTTACTGTTTCAATGTTTTATTTGTGTGTGTGTCTTCTAAGACGTTGGTGTTAAAAGACACACCTGGATAAAACATAAAACATTTCTAAATTTACATATGAAATTTAACTGTATTGACGTTTATAATTGAAAGATTTAAAACACAGTAGTTACCTTGTTCATATAAGCTTCTCTTTATGATCGCTCTATGTAACTGCCAATTCTTTTTCACCCATCCAACTATGTTAAAGATTGCATTATCTGGTGACTGAAAAACATTGAGATTTATTTAATAAGAAAGAATTTACATAAAAAACTTTGAGAATTATTATATTGAAAAATAATATGGGGGATACTGAAAGACTTCTTTGCCTCTTATCTGATGTTCGTCCGTCAACACACATTCTCGAACACACTTCTATTTTTTTTATACACAAAAAGCATTAATTCATTATATATGCAATGAATTGGGACAATACCCAGTTTTTTATAAAAGGGGGTTGCATACCCTACTCTTGACATTATCCCAATTACCCACTTTTTTTATTTTAAATATTGCTTGTATTTTAGGGCAGTTACCCTAGGAAATTATGCTATAATTTTTAGTAAAGACTAAAAATATGTGCAATAAACATACTTTAGAACTTCTTTTGTCACCAAATTGAACACTACTGTCCGTATTGCATAACATGGACCATATTGAGCTTCTGTGACCACGGTTCAACATGATTATCCAGGTAAGATGATTGTCTATTATTATACCTAAAAAGTCACTGATTCAACAGAAACAACTTCACCAGTGTCTGCTTCCATTTCCATTGACGAGACCTCAAGTTCTAAAATCTAAAATACATAATTTACTAAGATTCAGGTTCATTTAAACAAAATAATTTTCCTATACTTTCAAAGCATTTTGTAAATGATTTATTCAAACTGCTTAAGTTTGTTTCACGTATTAATGTTGTCATATCGTCTACAAAGAGAATTATTTCTTCAGCTTGTTCAACAACAGGAACATTTGTTAACGTGTATGTCAAAAATAGAGTTGGTCCCAAGACTGAGACTTGCAGAACTCCAATTTTACTTACAATGGTTCTGAGCAAGCTTTTAAACCATTTTTGTTTTTAATTTCAACAGTTTGATGACGATTTTTCCAAGTAGGATCAAACCATTTTATAGATATGTCTTATAATTCATAGAATTGGATTTTCTCCAAGAGTACAGTATATACCATAGTTACAGAATCAAATGCCTTGGACAAGTCACAGAATAGTTCGACAACATGCTGTAACTTCTCCATACCTCCAAGAATTTGTTCACAAGTTGAAACGTTGCTGAGGTTATAGAACAACCCTTTCTGAATTCAAAGTGAGCTTTAGACAAAATGGTTTCTTATTCTAGAAAAATAGCTAATCGATGTTGCACTACACTTTCAAATATTTTTGAGAAAGTCGATAGTGGAGAAATGGGTCTATAGTTTCCCATTTATGGATGGTCTTACTTTTTATAAATTGGTCTAACAGTTGTATATTTTAGTTTATAAGTGAAAACACCTGTCGTCGTTGATAAATTTATAATATGTGGCAGCGGTTGGCTTACAACAAATGCAGCAACTTTGGTAATATTATTTGATATACCATCCTACCCACAAGATTTACTATTTTTAACTTTCTGATTATTTTTAATACTTCAGTGTTATTAGTTGATTCTAACTTCAAGCCATGTCTTTAATTTTACTTTTTTGAAGGCGCTTAAGCCTTTTGTTTTATATTGGCCTATGGTTAGGACTTTTGTAACATTAACAATCTGTTGAAGAAATCTGCAATATTTTTACCTTACCACCCATTAATACTTTCCTTTTCCTGCTTAAATAATTTCTTTAATACCTTGATTAGGGACAAATTTTCACAATTTCCCAAGCAATCCTCGACTTGATTGATGACCGAATATAACATATTCATTATGCATCTTCTTAGCTACAGTAACAATGTTTTACAATAGAGCCTGTAGTGGCCCATAAGTGTCGCATCATTGTAGATTTTAGTCATTTCAAACTGGAAACTGATATAACGTCATTTAAATTTTATAATGTTAAAAATTTAAAACTCTGAAAAATAAACTCTTACTTTCAACTACAAGTAATATGATAAAAATAGAAGTTTATATAAACACTTTTAGTAAATATCCAAACCTTACTGTTTGTGCAAATATTTTAATTAACAATTAATTCTGTTTTCGGCACCTAGCTACAACATTATTGTTTTCCAGTGGTTGCCTTTATCTCTGTACTTTGATCTGAAATGAAGTTCTCAACTTCATTGTTAACATCATTTCATAAAAATATTTCTTTAGCTAATATTTTAAACCTTTAACATAACCTACTCTACAACATTTCATGTTAAATGTGACGGTTTTTGAGTAATTAACAACAACAAAACTTTTTAATGACCTTTATTTTAAATGGATTGATCTCTTCAACTAACATAAAGACTTAACTACTGTATACTATCATATAAAAATTGTGTTATAATAGCATTAATAATTATAAACTGTTAAGTGGACATTTAAAATAATTAGATACTCTTTATGTAACTCTGCATTTCATATTTATAGTGATGTTCCAAATTCATTGTTATTTTTTGTCAAATGATAATAAAATAAAACTACCTGCACACTTGTTTTGAACAATAATGTAAACAAAACTTCAAAATAAGCTAATAATAAATCTATAACAGCTGATAAGAAAAATCAAATGATACTGTATCTCTATATTTTATTATATGGATCTCGCTTACAATTATAATTTATTTATTAATGCTTGCTTTTGTTCAACATCTAATTTAAATTGAATTTTACATAACTTTTGAAAGATTCACATTTAGAAAATTGTATGTTTTCCTAATTCATGCCATAGAAATATTTCAAATGAAGAGTTTGAAATGCTTGTAAGTCCAACCATTATTCAACAATATTTAAAGAGAAATAATACTTATAAAATCAAATATATAGGAGCTGTATCTAAATATAATAATTGTATTTTACAATAATTATTTCATTGACTTAGAATATGTGTTTTTGTATTAATGTGTATTATTCTTTCTATGTATATTATAGTCTAATATTACCTTGTTTTAGTTTAACTAATTTTTAAATACCAATTACATATACTGACCTGTAAGTAGATAATGGTATCTGGTAGACAATTCTTTTCAATCAAACATTGTAAGTCAGATACTAAATGGGGGAATCTATAGTAACATATACCCTGTACACTGTAAGGGGATTGGTTCCAGAAAGGTTTTATTAAATTTTCAAAGATAAAACAAGAATTTATGTTAGGTTCTCCTCTACAGTTCACATAGTTACGTAGAGTTTCCAGTTTGAGCTTATCCAAAGCTAAATTATCTACTAGATCACAGAGCAATGGGTATGTCTCACAACATCTGTAATCATTACGTTATAAAATATTTTTAATACCAACTATTAAGAGAAATATAGGTGTTTGTACTTTTTAATAATGTATATATATATATATATATATATATATATATATATATATATTATATAAACTAAAATATTTTGAAGTGTCAGAATTTGTTAAAGTCAACCACAATAATTCATTTAAAAAAATGTTTTTATAAAATTTTAAGTATAACATTTCATGTAAGTATGAGTGTCAAACTTAACTCATCCGAAACTATCTGGTCAATTCACATTAACCAATTATCTATTTTTCTGCACATGCATATGAAATTAAAACTACTATTCTTGTTTTGACAATTTTACCCCAACTAATTTGAGCTTATATTAAACAAGGGGGAAAAACCACCTCAACACAGGTTAGTTTCACAAATAAATTGCTTTATTCTGTTACATATACTTCTCTGTTAGGCTGTCTAGATTGATATTTAAACTTACTGTCTAGTTCTGCCTCATTCCTTGATGTTAATGTTTCTTTATTTCCCCACAGATGTGCCCATGTTCGTCAACCTTGAACTTTCTAAATTTATTTCACCCCTCCTTTGGTCATGTTTTATTACTTAGCACATTTATTGGTCATTTATTTTATAAATATTAGCACATGGGTAAATTTCAATTGGTTACTTGATGTTGCTTAGCAGAATAAAGCATTTGTATTGCAAAACTATGTCCAGGTGATTTTTCTTTTCTTTAATATGGAGTTTTATGAAAAACTGACTGTATTTACTCATGTCCATCTCTGTCACTCAGCCTTGTCTCCTTTCAAAGGTGTATATGTGTGACAGAATCTACTTGCTATACCCATATCAGTTTTATATTCAGCTCTAGTGAGGCACATACATATGCAAATATATGATATTTTCCTGGGTTATCAGGTTTTAAATTGACAATAATAAAAGAACTTTTTATATTTATTTTATAGAGAGTTGGAAATGTTTTATGGACAATTAAAATCTACAAATTTTGATTTATTTAGAGATAAATTAAGTTGTCATGATAAAAAAAAAAGTTTAAAATAACTAAGCTATTTGCATAGGAAATCTACATTGTCTATAGAGATTAAATGAGGAATAATGTAAATTAGTTACACTAAACAACAACATTCACACATTATTTGTAAAGTTTCGAGTTAATAATTTTTGAGTGCACACTCAGTCTCTAATATTAAAACAGTTTCTCAGAGTATTGAGCAACAACATTATTATAAAAATCGGTTACCTAATTTAAAGTATTTATAAATAAACTTACCTAGATTCATACAGTACTCCGATGGGATGAGTATTTCTCCCAAGAACTTGTGTTCTAAACAACTGGTCAAAACTGAGATACAATAAGCCTAACTCTGTTGCAATCTGTTTGGCACATCTGGAGCCCTGGCATCCAATTGCTCCTAAGCATACAAATGACAAATTGTGTGGTAATTTAAATTTAGCAATAATAAAAAGAAATAAAAAAATAATTTATTTTGAACTTGAAGAGTTCCTACGTTATTTATTTAATATTGAAAATGAATTTAATTCTTATTAATTGGTTAATATTGGGCGCCAGACCTAGTGGTCATTATTTATTAAAAAATGAATTTATTAAATTTATTTAATCTCTAGGGTCGTAAGTTCTTTTAACAGTGTACTCCACAGTGATATTGGTTTTTTATAAATGAAAACATTTGTAGCTGAAATTTAACAAAAAACATTTATTAATTATTCAAACAGAACACATCCTACAATTATCATTAACAAAGAATCACATTTGTAAATACTAATTATCATTTAGTTTTAATAAACAGAGCTTTAATTTATATTTCCTTTATTTTATTACTTTCAAATTAATTTACTTCATCTTTCAAAATGCTTCTATAAACAAATGTTGCAACAGGAATTTAATTTATGAGATTTTTTAGTGACTTTATAGCTCTAAAAAGAAAAATGAAAAGATTCTAATTTATTATTTAAAAATTTCATTTTCTATTATCTCTTCTAGAAATAATCTAATAAAAAAATTTTTTAAGTAGACAAACATGTACAAAAGAATTAATTTAAAACATAATACAGATTATTAATCAAATAGGTAATATATAGCGTCTATACCAAAACGCCGATCTAAATAAAAAAACATTGTCTGTGTACGAATAGAAAACTGATGTCCGGCAAGTTGAAATTTTACAGCTCCTCGTGGATTCTCCATCATTCAGAAGTTGTTTTCTCAAATTGTTGAGAATGTTTATAACTCGCTAACACGTTCTGTCTTTCTGAAATCATTTTTATCTCACGGTATATAGTTTTTTGTTTTAACACAGTCGCGAGAAATGATCGTTCTATATTCTTATAACATGAATTATTAAATATCAATGTCTTATAAAACCACATGAGTCTATTGTCTATTATAACTGTTCCGTCGTATTGTAAATGAGAATTTATCACTTGAAAACACTCTCTACCTTTATAGTTCAAAGTTCTAATTGTAATTTAACAACGTTTTTTGTTAAGTTAGACACATTAGTACAACAAAACAAATGCATCTTACCGCTCCAACTTTCCCATCTCAGACTCTTTTAAAAACATGACTTGTCCATCTGACCACATTGAATACTGAAACTAGACTTACATCTTACCACTTTGAACGCTCAAATTAGACTTACATCTTACCACTTTGAACGCTCAAACTAGACTGTCTTAGCAAATTGCCACGAGATCCCTTGTCTTATAACTGGAAACCGGGCCTCAATCCTCTGTCATTTCCGCTCTTACAAAGAGTTCACACACCCCTATCTTATTTGCACAAATTATTAATCACTTGTAACAAAAAACAACACTTTTACCTAATTATGTTATACTAAAAATAAACACTTGCAATCAACTATGCTACACTAATATTAAACATCGTTATTTATTATGTTGTCTTGAAAATCTATCTTGTTTCCATAAAAGAATTTACCGAAGACTGCATATCATTTCAATGGCTTCTCCCCCATTCTGTACTTTCATCACAAGCGTTTAAATATATAGTAAACTCTAAACTCTAACTCTAATTTTTCACATTATTACAATTGGAACAATAGAAAATGTGAGTTAAATAATAGATAGTTGTGGAAATGAGAAATATACATGTAACAAATGATAGAAATACATATTTCTCTAACAATAACAATATATCAACAAGACGATATTTCAAGGACAAAGTCATCATACTCAATTATTTACAAACTTGAAGAGGTTAAAAAAGATGACATAGATTCCTTAGTACAGGTTAGACGTAGTGGGCTTCCATCATTTTGTAACCTCAAGGACTTAATCATAGTAAGTGTAGGTATGGTTGACCCAAGGACCCTAGCTGGATCTACACCTTTCTTCAAGTAATCTTGGGTTACATCTCTCTCTTTCATCTTTTCTATCAGGTCTTTCTTGACCAACTCTTGTTCTCTTCCAACCTTGACACTATTAGATTATTCAAAGGCTAGGGTTTTATTTTATGGTCTTGGGTCATTCCGTATGAAATCAACACACTAAAATAAAAAACAATTTACTTGACCATCTCAGAATTTGATCAAATTTGGTATGAAGGTTGTCCTCATAAAGATTAAGAAAAATGCCATTTTTTTAAAATATCTCGAATGGTTTCAAAATTAGGGTTACGTAAAGTATCCTAAAATCTGTGGAAAAACGTAACAGCCATATTTTTAAATCACTGTAGATTTTCTCCTAATTGAGCTAGAGAGGTGGGAGTGGTGTCATTTTACTCAGTTTTAAATGATCTTCCTTTTGATGTACAACACAACATAGTTTGTCATAAAAAGTTTTTTTTAGACTGAATTCAAAATATTGATTTTCTCAAAAAGTGCATTTTCCAAATTAAAAATAAATCCCTATAAATAATTCATACTTATGGTAAGTGATTCTCGAAATTTCAAAATGGGAGGTTAATGGTTTCATAGTTAAAAAATAATTTTAAAAAAAAGTGTTTTATAAAACTGTTAAGTCAGCCTACCTTCTACAGATTTCTTTACTATTAAATTAAATTTTTAACACTTACATCTTAGGCAAATGTTATACAGAATTCACGATTTCATGATTTGTGAAGTTTTTATGGCTTCTTCAGATGTTATTACATAAATACTTCCTGAAGGAGTGGTGGGATCGACTTTGAAAAGTACATCCGTCAGTGGTATCCACAATATGCATGGTTTTCTTGGATATGCAAATGATGATGAAGGTCCAGCAGGATGCAGAAATGTCACTTTCAGTTCATCTTCTTATTCATTCTTCTCCAACACATATGCCAGCCACCACTTTTGGTCATATACAGCTGTTATATATCCACTAACTTCTGTCAATTGTAGTTTTTCAGGGCATTTTTGGATGGTCACTGTTTCCTCTGTTTTATCTTCAGAGAATAATTTTATATATATCTTTGATACGCTTGAATTTACAGGTATATACACACACACGATATTGCTGTGTCCCCTTAATAGTTACTGCTTGGCTGAAACGGTTATTCAGAAATTTCTCAGAATCAGCACACTCATCTTGTGCGGAGAAGGTGAAATTAATTTCAGATAAATTTTCAACTGCCCATTCATAAAGTTGGATAGGTGTTAAAATTTGGTCATCATATGGACGTTGTAGGATTGCTCTTGCAGGCTTGCTCTTGCAGGCTTACTCTTGCAGGCTTGTCTCTTCACTGAGCCTCCAACTCCATCTCATGGTCCTTTTACATGGGCAGTAGAGTAAAAATGTCATTCTGCCTCTACACTAAAGTCTTGCTTATGATAACATAAGTTCATAAAAATTTTCTTATTTTTATATTGTGGCAGCGCATCCATTTTTGAGTAATAAAAAATCTTTAGTATTTTGTGAAGTAAATCACAAATGGGTGTATTGTCACATGATCAATTGCCCAGTGGAAACTTTGAGTTTTGTCCTGGATGATAATATTATAGTTTTCAGAGAAATCTAGGTTTACTACAAACTCAGACTCTTTAATATTTTCTTTTTTGTCATTAATGTTCCAAAAATCTTTGAAACATCTCTTCTGATTTCTCGAATTTATAATGCACATCTGAAATTTTTGTACATAAGCATATATTTTTCCTTAACCCTTTGAGTGCCACAAGAAAATTTTCATAACTCACCCAAAAATGCCACAGGTATAAATGGTTTTTTGGATAACTTTGTTATAATTGACACAGATTAAATTGTATACAAGATATCTTAACAAATTTAGTGTCAAAATGTTCAGTGTTACCTAGGCTACAATTATATTTGTAAATAAGTTGGATTTTATATGTAAAAAAAAAAAATTATTTATTAAAAACCAAACTTTAGATAATTTAGAAAAAAAAATTTTACATTTTTTTTTTTTTACCTCACAAACCAAAAATATTTTATATATGGGAAGTGTGCTATTTTCTATCTATATACTGTTTTCTATAAGTGACCAAATTTTTAAATTATTTGGTTGAAAACCAAACTCAAACAAAAAACTTTTATCTCAGAACTAACCTATCCCAACCTATCCTAGGCCTATTTTGTTTACCTGATGTACTAGGTTAATCTAAGTTTAAATCAATATCACTATCACTAAACTGATTGTCACTATCACTTTCTGGTTGATATAACGGGTCTAGATCACTGTCATTCCCAAATAAATGTAACAAATCATCTTCAGAGGCTAAAGAGTCATCGTCTGAATAACCTAAAAGTAATCTGTCTACTTCGCTACCTCTTAGATTTTCTTCCGCCATTTCAAAGCAATATATTATCCAAAATACTACTTTAAACTTGTAATAACTAAAATAATAACCTTCAACAAACAAATAATAAAATATCACGAACAACAAACTTCAAAAAAACTGATGACTGTAGCGAGAAAATAATATCAACACACAATAATATCAGTACACTTCTAACCTGCAAGTGAAAATGACAACAGCTGATTTTGTGCATCAGTAATTGTTGTCATCTGTTTAGTTAGCTAAAACAAAATTTTTTACACCACTGAATATCACTGGATATACCACAAAGTATTTTAAAACACCGAAATACTATATAGCAGATTACAAATAAATTAATTAAACTACGAAATACGCAGTGGCGATGGATCGTCACCGTGGCGATGGATCGTCACCGTGGCATTTCTCGCACGAAAAAATGGTGACGATAGATCGTCACCGTGGCACCCAAAGGGTTAAAGGTAACTGAAAAAAATACTTTTTTAAAATTTTTTTTCGTAAATATCTTTTTAATACTGGTCTTCTTTAAAAATATACTTACCAAGCACATTTATCCTGGGTGGGGGTAAGGAAAGAGGCTGTTTTAACATATACGATTCTGGGTCACTTAGAAAATCTTCCTTAAATTCAGAAGAACAAAATGTGTATATCTGAAAAATAAAATAAAATAAAATAAAGTAAACAAAAGAAAAACTACAATGCTAGATAGATATTAACACCGAAGACTAGATTTTGGACTCCAGAGATTAAATTTTTGAAGCCGCAGAGTGTAAAAGTACAGAATATACTTATTGTAACTTAGAAATTTCGATAAAAAGGTTTTTATTTGTAATGCTTAACGTTACAAAACTCCACCCTCCCAATTTAGGAAAGACTTGAAAAACAAAATTACTTAGAACTCTGAATTGTCCGCATGCCTATTGCTTGCTATCAAGGCTAGAGGAAAATCCAGGAATTAGAAGATGAAAGATAAACCACAATGGGATCAAAATTACGTATAAGCACCAACTGCTTCATGAAAACTAACTTTACAAATGCAATTAACAAAAACAACAACTTAATGTAGATCAATAATTGACACTTATGCATTAAGACTAGGCTCTTAAAATAACTTATTTAGGAACAGTCACGAAAATTTAAAAACATCCTTCAAACAGGAAATTAATTAAATTTACACAACTTCTGTACATTCAAATGGTGTTAGTTACAAAATTATTGAAAACTGGAAAGTTATAAAAGGTATATTATTATCGATAACCTATAAAAAAAAGAAGGAAATGACATATGCCAAGAGCCTATATCTATTTTAATTTGTAAGTTGGTTTGTTTAAATTAGTTCATAATTTGTTGTCATTGATTAGTTCATAAATCTTTCTTAAAGTAGCCAAAAGAGAGCATTATGATTTCAACACAAAAAATGTAAGCTACATACTAAATACTGAGGTTCATTTGGTCATTGGACAACATTTGAGATGGTGAAAACATGTTAAAAATGAAGTCCAATTTTTAATATCACTTAAACATATGAGCTAAGTGATAAGTATTTAAGTAAGGGTTAATGAATGGTAGTAGAACTGTAGAACTGGATTGATTTAGAATTTAATGATCATTGCTATCTGGCAAGAATACAATTTGAAAGGACTTATCTGACAAGAACTTATTTAGAGAACTGGTATATTTGAATGTCATTTTAACTGAGTTGAGTTTGTAAACGGTCACATTTTAAATCTTCAGTGTCCTATAAACTCTAACCTAAAATCTTCAAATGATAAATTATGAAATATATGATTACCAATAATTGATGATTATTTTTAATATTGTTGGTTGATGATCAATAGATAATATAATAAATAGCCTTGATTTTCTATTGACATTTATTTGAATTTAACCAAACGTGGGTGGTGAGGTAAATTATAGACCACATTTTCTCTAAAAAAACAAAAACACACACATGATGTAAAACCAAACTCAAAGTTTGCCTTTAATTTACACAAAATGAGCCCCAGGTTAGTAAAGAAGCTAGAGTTCTTGCTCTGTGCAAGAAGTTCTATTTTGATCTCTTAAAAATGTACAGTCTTGACCCAGCCTCATGTGAGAAAGTAGAAGCTCCAAAGTGGTAGCATATCCTAGTTATAAAATCTAAAATTATGGTGAACGGAATTCCATGTAATACAAATACTTCAATACTTTGAAACTTAAAAATTAAAAACAACAATTTTATGGTCTGGTAATTTTTTTAAAATTTGGGATAAATAATTTTGACAATTATTGATTTGGAAAGATTATTACATTATACATTTGTAATTATTACATTCTACCCCTTCTGTGTAGAAAAATCTTTATTATTTTAATGTTAATCTAAAGGACAGTATACTTAGGCAAAGTGAATTTATTAACAAAACACCAAATGAAAATAAATATCCTAGATTACACCAAAATACACTCATCTCTCATCTATAGGTGAGAGTAGAATATATTATGAAATGTTGATTTTTAATTTAAAAATTCTAGTTATTGCAACCTCTACAATGGAAATATTGATTCCAGAAACTGAACTATCTACCTTATGAGTGATTTGTCATCATTTTTAACTTACTGTACCATTTAAAATGGTGTTAGTAAATACTTAGAGGTCACAATTTTGGTAAAATTTGGTACAGAATTACTCAATTTGTTCTTTTTTAAAATCTCCAGCTAATGATTTCCAAATGAGTTTTCTAAATCACAAAATAAATTAAAATACAACGTAAAAATTAGAAAAATAAAATCAGCACAAATAAATATAATTACTGTTATTTTAGTGAGCTAGATTATAAAATTTGTTGAATTTGATTTCAAACTTCAAACAAGATTCAGTTAACAGAAATTGGAGAAATAATTTTATTCAAAAATCCTGATGAAATACCTAACACTCAAATATCTGTACTTCGTCATTTTTAAAAATACTGGACAAAGATCACCACACCTGCAATTATATATATAACTGCAATAAACTGTAACAAATTTTTTATAGTATTTAGTTTTCAATGACATATTCAAAATTAATGTTTGGTTAATGCCTGATCCATAAATTTATTTATTTATTTTTTCATGTAGTTTGTTATATTGGTTTAATTCATTAATTTTGATTTACACTTCATCAAAATTAATTGAAATTAACTTTTTCACAATTTTTTTATTCATTTGATTGGAAGTGAAAATTTCTAGATACTACTATTTATGATGACACTTTAAATTCATTTATTGTACTTGATTAATAATCCACAAGGTGGTTAATTATATATATATATATATATATATATATATATATATTGACTTATTGGCTGTATTAATTAACAGTTTGAGACAGTATACATAAGAATATATGTTCACATATAATCAGCATTTTTCATTAAAATGTTAAAAGTTACATAAGGATAGGCATTTTGAATTATTGAGACTGCTTATTAACTCACAGTATTCAACTATTAGTAAATATGGTAAAACCTTTTCACAGAGCATTTTCAACTATTATTTATCCTAATAAAAAAAGTTAATACTCTAATACCATGATTAATAATATGGTTTAATGGGACATTGTCATTATTAGTGTATATATAAACTAATACATGACATTTCAAGAGTATAAATCAACTTTTGTTATAGAGTGAGGATAAAAGAGAAAAACATTAACATAGCCTTATTACCTGAGGCCATGTTGGAAACTAAAACTAAATCTATAATCTGAGAAAAGAATTCAAGCCTAAAACTAGGCATGAGCAGTCAAAGCTAACTCTATATACAAACACGATCAAATAAAACCATCACATGGAGGATGGCAAACAACTCTTCTCTTTTGATATTAAAATCTTTTGTGTTTTTATTATTTATTTCTGTTGCTGTTGACAAACATAATTCGCATAGCAAGAGTCACATAAAAAAATTAAAATTAAATTTATAATAATTAAAATAACTTATATTACAAGTAATTCACAAGTATTTTTAAATACAGTTTACATTCCTGCATTATATATTACATACACACAAATACATATTTAACAAGTAAGGCTATAACTGAGACAAATGCAGGGCAGACACTGGATCAATTCATTCATAAGTCATACCCGACATTAGCAGAATTGGTTTGAGTATTTCTGGCCAGATATTCTTCCACAGAGTAGAATGCATTTTCTAGAAGGTAGTATCTGAGTGAACTCTTGAAACTCTGGATAGAATCAGTTTTTTAAATTTTTTCCGGTAGTGCATTGAACAATTTAATACCCGAGTAATATATTCCACGTTCAAAAAATTTTAGTCTGTGGACAGGATATTGCAATAGTTTTTGACGGATAGGGTATTTGTGGTGGTGCTGATTCACTTCAAATAAATTATGGTTGCTCTTAAAGAAAATTAACGTCTCATAGATATAAATACACGGAAAGGTTAAAATATTATGTTTTTTGAAAAAATGAAAACACGATTGTTTATACCTCAGATGAAACATTGAGCGTAAAATTCTTTTTTGTAGGCGGAATATTTTTATAGACTCTACAGAGTTCCCCCAGAATGCCACTCCATATCTTAGCTTCAAGTACACTTGGTAATGAGAGTTTATTTATAATCTCAAAATGTTATATATTCGTTTCTATACACACAAATTATGCCAAACGTCCAAATAAACCATATTAATAATATGTCCAATCCATCATTATCAAATAAATTTAAAACCAATATATAACATGATGTTACTTGGTCCTCAATGATAAAAGATATAAGATTATCATCCTTACCTGATTTTTATATACAGCTCTAGATTCGAGGTTTCCTTCAATAAACATGCCATATTTGAAAAGAGCTACAGGACAATATGGGTAAGTGTCACCATAAATATTATCCACCATGGACACATTGCCTGCAGTTTTCTAAAAATAACCATAAACATTCTTCATAATATAATTTCAAAATAGATTTCAATAAAGCACACAATATGCCCAAACTGAATTAAAGTCTTTATTTTAATTTTTGCGTCAACTGTCAGGCTTAGGCGAAGATGACAATGACAACGATCAATGAAAAAAAGATTAAAAATAAATTTGCCGTTTCCCTTAAGCAATATGAAGTTGTGTAAAAAAAGAGACAGAATTTTTGAGTCAAAATATACCATATTTACTAAATGTCAATGGTGTAAAAGTGTGTCCCTAATAATTTGTGAATTATAAAATTTGTTTTACTAAGAAGGGCTTAATTAAGATCCTCACTTTAAAAAAAGTTTATTAAACTGATACTTTTTACAAGATGACACACATTAAATGTAAAATAATGATTTTGTTTATGCCTGATCAACTACAATCTTTGTATGATAATGAGATAAGAGGATTGTGAGCAGTACAATAAAATAATTTCATTTCATTTGATTATTTGGTTGTGGTTGACAATACAAGTCTAAGCCCTTACATCAAATACATAAAACACAATACAAAACACATACAACACATTAATGATTTTTTTGTACAAATAAGAGAATTAAACAATACATAAACAATAAAATATAGAAATATTAAACAAAATAAAAAACATTTGAACAAATAACAAATTTTGCAAAACTTATTATTACAATAATTTATCATAATTAAAATAAATGTCATTCCATGTACAAATAATTACAAAGATTCTAAGCATAAAGTATATAAAATAAATTGTTTCACTATCAAAAGACGTCTCAGGCATAAATGAAGCCTCTTAAACCTTCCATGGTCAAGATACCCCCACACAGAGTAAAAAGATTCAGACATTAAAAATCGTTTAAGGCTGTTTTTAAAAGTTTGAGGATTTTAATATTTTAAACTTTCGGGAAGCTTAATGTACAGGTTCCACACCAGTTTGAGATGGTAGTTTCCTATATTTGCTCAGCCTGTGCTGGCCCAATCACAAAAAAATAAAATAACAATCTCATGTGTTCCAAGTAGTTTTGCCCACATTTTTAAAAGACAAAATTCTTTTATTGACTTCATGTGATTTTGCTGCTTTAATAACTCTTTTATATATATTTTTATAATTTTTGTAAAAAACTTCAGAATTTGTAAATTTACTAATCCATAATAAAATTTCAATTATTCCGTGAAACCAAAATAACTACGCTAATCCATTGATTATACCATAATTATTAGACTTGTTGATGTTTTCACCCCTTAAAACCCTTTTACAACTCTCATGTTGGCTGTCAGCCAACATTTTAGATTTCCCATTCTGATCTCATGTCGATCAGAAACAATGAACAATTTGATATTTTAACACTAATTTTCGTTAGATTAAAATATTTGGTTATATTGAAGTTGTTCTATACACACTGCTCTTTTATTGTGTAACTATAATAATGAAATTATAATTAGTAAGGAAATACATTTTTATTTTATATTATAAAATTTTATGTATTAGCTCTATTTCAGCTATAATCGTAGAAAAAAATGAGATCTGAGGGAGTGTTCAGTGTAATAATAATGATAGTGGTAAAGGTTGGAGGTCATGAAAAGTCAAAAAAAAAAGAAATCAAGTTTTTGCTCCAAGTCATTAACTGACATTAGTTTAGCCAATTTTCATATTTTTTAAAAGGTATTTTAATAAAATTATACTGTCGGATTTAAAGTTCCTACTTTATTAAAAATTTGAGGGGTGATACCGGCTGGAAAAAACCCCACCATACTGATCTCCTGCCCATAATGATCGGAGATACTAGACTGAATAACATCCACCACAATATGACTAGAAAAAATATTTGAAATGACGTTTTCAATTTCGGTTGCAGAACATCTCGTCACTCATGTGGGTAACTTCACCAACCACTTCAATCCATGCACAACCAGCAAGTCCGTCAGACTATCAACATGGCTGTAGTGCCTCAACCCATCAACAAAATCAACACATATAATAAATTTACATTTTTTAGATATCTGAACATTCAAAACAGCATCAAGATTTCCCCAAAACTGTCTAATGTTATCTTCAGCTCTATATAACCCAATAATTACTAATGGCTGAATTGTACAATGCAATTTACAACCACTAAACTCAAAGTCAGTTTCCACTGTATTTTAAAAAAATATGGCTACTCCACCACAATTTTGTGCAGTTCTACAAAAATTGCGAACTAATGAGTAGATATGTAAGTAAAAAAACACTTAATATTATCTGATTTAAAAGCAAATTCCGTTACAACAAATACATCTACATCTTGTTCCAAACAAAATATATTAAAATCATCAGTCTTATTAGTGGCATACTGAGCATTCTAATGCACCACAAAAAGTTTTTCTATGGAAGGAACCACAGAATAAGATTGTCCACAGTTTTTAATAGTATAAGATTGTTATTTATAAAACAACTTTTTACACTTAAAAGATGATTTCTACTTGGCAGTGAAGTACTATTGTGTAAGGTGACGGAGGGATAAAAAACACTATTAGTAATTGGCTAGAATCAATGTTAAGAAATAGAATAATTTGCAACCCAGTATGGTGAGAAATTAGATGTGATAGCTGTGAGTGGTACTTCAAAAGGAGGAATTCTCTCAATGATGTTGTGGACATGGTAGTTGACCCCTAATAACTGAATTAATTAAATTAGGTTTTTACACACAAAGTTATGTAGATGATACAGTTGTGTTGATAAGAGGTAAATTCTGCACAATTAATGAATAGAGCATTAAAAAAGATTGAAGACTGGTGCAGGAACAAGGGTCTTTCCAATAACTTGGATAAGACTACCATTATACCCTTCACGAGAAACATTAAAATAGACAGAGTTAAGGTAAGTCTAGTAAATACTAACATAGAACTTTCAGATTATATTAAATATCTAGGTGTTATTCTGGATAGAAGACTCACCTGGAGTAAACATGAAAATTAGATTTTGCAGAAATCAACCAGATCACTTATGACATGTAAGTGACTTGTTGGTAAGAACTGGGGTCTCCATACAGCTATGACTAAATGGCTTTATGGTATGGTAATTAAACCTCAGATACAGTATGTCACCCTAGTATGGTGGAGAAGAACACTTATAAATGTCACTAAAAGTAGGTTGACTAGTCTACAAAGTTTGGCCTACCTATGTATCTCAGGAGCTTTTAGAAGTACGCCTACAGCAGTATTAGAAGTTCTGTTAGGAATAGCTCCACTAGACCTCATTATAATAGCTAAGGCAAGTTCAGCGGCATACAGAATGAAATACACTGGAATGTGGAAAGGAAGCCATTGGCAAAAAAGACATGGCACTATAAACACAAATCGCATAATTACATTCTTACTATGTAAAAAAATCTCATGGACTATATCATTTGAAGTTATCATCCCAGAGAGAAATAATATTGACAGAGACTGGTCTCCAAAACAGAATAGTATAGAATACAGAATCCGTATCTCTTACTAACTTCAGTGTAGGTGCGGGAATATATGGTAAAACAACTAAGGAAAATATAAGTAGAGCTTTGGGAAAATACGCAACTATAATCCAAGCCGAAGTCATGGCAATATTGGAACAACTGTGTCTAGCTAAAGGATATACCATTGAGTATATCATTGTCAGATTGCACAGTCAGGGTGTTGTAAAGTCTGTAAGCTCACATGAACACTACTCATCACTAGTATGGGATTGTCACCGAACCTTAACCAAGCTTTTGACCCAAAACCAGGTAAATTATGTTAGATTGGTTTGTGACTTGGTAGTCACAAAGAATAAATATAAAATGAAAAGACAGATAAACTGGCAAAAAATGGAACCAAGACATCCTTCATAGGCCCAGAACCTATATACAGAATAACTAAAGCTGTAGCAAAAGATAGTCTAAAACAATGGCTAATCTCAGAAATTGAGGAACGATGGACAAAATGCACCATGGGAAAACTATAAGGATTACTAGGCCAACCAGATCTGAAACTCTCTAAATTCTCGTCACTTCACAAAGTAAACTAAATCTGAGGAAAATCTTAAGCATTGTATCAGCCCATAGTGCTTTCAAGATACATCTTAACACCATGGGATTATTCCAAGGGAACTTGTAATTCAGACTATGTAATCAGCACCTAGCAACTGTAGAACATATACTTTGAAAATGTGAAGCATATGGATGTAGAAAACAACTGATCTTTGGCCTAGATGCAACCTTTGAAGCAACAAGCAACCTAGCTAGGAAAATCCTGTTATGAAATCTTTTTGGTACTGATGGACATCAACACTCTTGTTTTAATAAAGTCTGGTCTAATAAAGTCTAGGGCATTGTTTATGAACAGTTGGTAGGGATAGAAATTATCTACTTTATTTGTCCCCCCTCCACTATAAGTACATAGTCACTTGAGTTAAAGTCCTTTGATAAAGTGCCAATATCGAAAACCACTTGATTAATAAACCCATTGGGCTTAACAAAGCTGTAATATATCATATATCGAACTTAATTAGTCTTCTAGAATTTCATGATATTTTCTATTATGGCTGTCTGCTAGTAATAAAAGTTTAAGTTTAGTAATTCTTAAAAGATTTACTTCACCAAAATGTTGATTAATGTTAAGCTTCAAAGTGAGAATGACGATGCAGACCTAGGTAGTAATGGAAGAGGTCTTCATTTTATAATTAGTATATTCCAACTGAAGATCTACATACTGCTTTTTTATTTTATTACAGTTATCAGTAATTTATTTATTTATTTATTCCTCATTTTGGATTTTCTGAAGCAACGTTTTTATTGTCAACGTATTTTTGGATATATCATTCTTAAAGCCATTCCCTATGTTGCTTTGTACTGATGGATTCTGCTGTGTGTCAAGGTTCACAAAAATCTCTTCCAAAACAACAAAAGATTTCTGCAATTTTAATTTTTCAGATTCAAAAATATTAATGACGTTTTTCTTAAAGTGTCATCCAATACTTGCAACACTTGTAATAATTGTAAATTCTGTGTTAAGTGAAAAGCTACTTTATTCATTAAAAAATGCCACACGTTGTGCGACAATTGTGATAATAGAAAATTGTTCACTTGAAGAGTTTCTATTTAAAAGTTACAAAATATATAAAAATGAATTTAAGATTATTATTATTTATAAAGATATACCAAGCTTTATGGGCGCCAGATGAATTAACATCGATTTTGAAAAGAAAAGAAAAGAATTTAATTAAATTTAACCTCAGGGTCGCAAGTTCTTTTATTAGTGTACTTTACAGTGAATTCTGGTAAGAAATGAGAACACTGTAGCTGAAATTTTGACATAAAGATTTATTAGACATATAACATCAGATATTCATACACATTAATTAAGTAAAGTATATCATGACTCACTACCATGATTGACATCCTATTTATTTTTAATAACTATGCCTTTGAGGAAGGTCTATTTTATACTTTATAAGTGTTAACTTGAAAATAAAGAAAAAATTGAATTTACTTCAATAAAACTTGCAAGTACTAGTTTAATTTGTGATATTAAAAATTTGAGAGAATTTCATATTCATTTCACATACTACCGTAATTCATAAAAATGAGTTTAAATGGTTAAAGCTTCTTTAACATTACTTATTAAAAATTTTCTTTGTTTTATATTGAATTTAACGTTATGTTGTAACAAATATTTTTAAATAAACAAATTCAAACTCTCTGTTATTTGGCATTAAATTTAGCTCATTTCTGATAAGCAATATGTCAACAGACATCAATTATTTTTTATTAAAAAATAGCAATATAAAATATTAATTTATAAAATTAGAAAATAAACATATTAAATTTTATACAAGAAATGAATTAAGTTCATGTGTTGAATAACACATTTTACCAGTTCGTTGACTCAGAATGCATTTTCACAATGGTGAACCTGAAGTCTATTGTTCGATGATTTCCTTTCTTCTGCCCGCGGAAACGAGTTCTACCGAAAGCATTTCTGTTACACTTTTCAAAAAATGTTTGTGTCTATAATGTCTACTAACTTGTTAGTCCATCTTTTCACTTTATAACTGTCCACAATACGACCGAATTCAATATTACACGCGTGATTGTCTATTGTCTTTCAAAATTACACGCGATTAGTAATAATCACTTCTAACACACTGTTCTTTCAACATCTCAAACTATACTTGTCTTATAAATTTCTAATCTAGACTCTAAAGAACAACCGTTCTACATAACACACCAAAACTAGACTTTTAGAAATAACACCGACCATGCTCTTATAAGCTGTGATCTAGCTTCCGAGAAACACGACTTGTCCCTCTAAGCAGTGGACTCCAACTGTTCATCAAAACCACGAGATATCTCACTTCCGAAATTGAGTTCTTCCGGTTCACCGTTATTAAGGTTCTACACACTCCCTATATTTCACTCAAATTTACAAACACTTTATATTAAACAATTTATACTAAATTTACACATGATTATTTATTTTGTTGTTTTGAAAATCTATTTTCATCTTATAAATGAATTTACCGAATACTAAATGTTATTTAAACAGCCTATCCCCTCTCTCATAACCGCGTCTTTCAAACATACAAACAAACTTTAATTTTTCACATTATTACACACTTCAGTTGTAACAGAAGTCAATCTTTCAAAAATGTTTCTATTACAAGAACATTTCCAAGTAAGGAATAAAACTCAATAGCAGATGTTTCAGTGAAAGGGTATACAGATTTATAAGAATTAATGGTAACAATATACAATTGTTAACAAACCTAAGCAACCATAACTCAAACTAAACAAGTTAATTTAGGTACTCAAGTTCAGATAACTCAACAAACTGATGGCCCCAGTTTCACTTGGGGATAGTTGAGATAGTTTTATAAAGAAATATTTTTATTAGCAGAAACCTAATGGCGGTGCTATGAAATAAATTATGCCCAAATATAGCAACACACCAATTTTGATCAAAATTGACCCATAAATAACAAAGCAATGATACTTGTTTTAGGGGTAAAAACACCCTTGGAGTGGAACATTTTCAAAACCCTTTCTTAGTACGCATCTACAGACCTACCCCAAACCATGTTAAAAAATTCATAGCTCTAGGCTAATTGGATCCAAAGATATGCTTTAGGGGTAAAAACACCCTTGGAGTGGAACATTTTCAAAACCTTTTCTTACTACGTGTCTACAGACCTACCCCCCCAAACCAAGTTAAAAATCCCATAGCTCTAGGCTTCTTGGATCCCAAGATTTCGTGATCAGTCAGTGGGTTTTGGCTTTTATATAAGCACCAGATGATGAATCCTAACAGCAATTTAATCATTTAATTTAAAATATGTTCATTGAAGAAAATTTATTTTGGAAGTTAATAAAATGCTCCACTTGTAATACACACTTATGAACAAAAATCAATCAATATTTAACCACCTTTTATATCATTTATGCAAGGAGCTCCCTTATTGAATTAACATGTACTATTTTCATTTCAACTCCACCCACATTTATAATAAATAATGTTTATTATCAACTTACATTCTTGTTTTTTGCTTTAACGTCACCTCTAGCATATCTTCCCAGCACTGGATGCTGTTTATTTAATGGTTCATACACAACTTTGTCCAAGTCATTGTATGAATGAGCTGTTCCATGCTTTAAACCTATAAAAAGCAATATATTATATAATATATATATATATATATATATATATATATAATATTATATTTTATTTTCAAAAATGATTTGGCTTTAAACTGAGTCTGGGTATTAATTGGCTTAATAAAAGCATGTTTATCACAATTATTGAAAATACAAATGGATGATGAGTTCAAAGATATGGTAAAGAAAAGCGAACTAGTTTATGGGGTCATTAGGGAACTTATCTAGCCTTTGATATGAAAAATAACTACTTATACAATTAACTTGAGTATATTTTTCTGCTACTTCTAGTATTGTCTTAACTTCTGCTGGCACATTTTGCTTCATTTGCAAAAAAACTGTTATATAATGCTTCATCCCATAAATCAGTCATCTTATATAATCTATGTAACCTACCCTTTCCACTACCTATGGGCTCTGCCCTCTTCTGTGTTTACTTCTGTGCCCCACTTAGTTAACACTCTGCTGTTATGCTATTGGTTAGTTTTCATGGTTTGTGTTTTAGTTTGAAAATCGAATTGATCTGAAACATCTCAGCAGGAGTTTAGATAATGCTAAGAGTAGCAGAAGAATGTACTCAAATTAATTATTACATCCTAGTAGTAATGTAAATTATCCTAATATAAGTTTATTGAATCAAATAACTACTATATCCAGATCCAGACCTAATGGGCAACATTACTAAAATGTGTGTATAATAAAACAGTCTTGATGTCGTAGCCCTGGTGGTTCTCAAAGCTGAATATATGGGGAAAATACTCAAGAATGTAAAATCATGCAATCACTATGCTCATGGTGGCTACTAATTTCTGGCAGATCTTGTGATAACATCAAAATTTCATGGAAGGTTAGACAGAAATTAAAATTGAATAATTATGTATTTATTTTTTACAGCAGAGCATTTGGGTTACTACCATTATATACAGAATTAAATGTAAAATGTTAACTAAATAATTGTATTATATAATGAATAACCCAAACTAAATAGACAGAAATGTATACAATGACCTTTATACTTCACATTTTTTGTTGGATTACTCTGAATTTAATGGGCTTCCACAATAAAAAACTACATTAGGCCTACACATCTTGTGTTGGAAACAAGAATCCTTCAAACCAAATTTTTAACTTTATATTAATTTTTATGACCACTTACATACAAATTATGAAAACTATATCTATAACAATAACAGAAAGACATCATATCAAAATAACTTTATCACATGTTTTAGGTCATACAATATAAAAAAAAGCAATTTTTGTTTTTATTTTTACCCTTAGCATACATTAAGTGGTTTGGGTCAGTAAAAGAAAAGGGATGATATTTCTCAAAAAACTTTATTAATAAAATGTATTTGTAAATTATTAGATAATAAATACATAATATGTGAATTATTTATATTTTCATCCAATGTAAAACTTCACACAAAAAAAACAAACATTATTTTTCATCTCCTTACAAAAATGTAATAAGGGTTGAATTATTCAAAAAATAAACCTACTCTAGATATGGCCAAAATATGCCTATATAACCAATTTTATTAAAATTAATCAGTTAAATCATTTGGGCTGTAACAACATTACATTCGGACATTCCCCAATTTTTTTTTTTTATTAGGTCTTAGATAGACCTAAAATTCAATTTGTTTAAAAAATATTAAATGTTGCTAACAAAATGTGAAAAGTAGGAATATAAGAAGGTATATCATTTTGGTTTGCAAATGCCACACTGGAAAGCTTAATGCTAAAGAAAATTACTTTTTTTTCATTTATGGGATGTAGAGAAAGTTTACAGCAGTACAGGGATCAACAGCATTACCGCTAATGTACAGTGCCCTGTCCACTGTTCTCTATTTGTTGACGATTTTGCTATATATGTGGCTACTCGAGGTATGGGAACTGCCGAAAAAGCCCTTCAACTTGTAATAAATAGACTGCAATCTTAGTCAAAATTGGCAGGATTCAAGTTTTCTGCTTTCAAAACACAATGCATTGTTTTTAGTTGTAGAATACTGAACCATCAGCCTTTATTATTTCTTGATGGAACACAACTTCAAAAATATTGAAACTGCTAAATATTTAGGTCTATTATTTGATCATAGACATTCTTGGATTCTACATCTATCTAAATTGAAAACATAATGCAATAAAATACTTGACATATTACGTGTTATCAATGGTTCAGTGGGGAGCCGAAAGGACCTGTATGCTACGTTTTTACCATTCTGTTGTTCGTTTGCAGATTGATTATAGCTCATTGCCTATTCATCAGCAAGACCACCAGCCATTAAGAAGCTTGATTTGATGCATAACTCTAAACTGTATATTGTATCTGGAGGATTTTGTTCTACCCCAGTTTCTAGCTTACTTGCTGAGACTGGTGAACCATCTCTTACTCAACAAAGACAGCAAATACAAATAACATATATATATATATATATATATATATATATATATATATAGTCTGCACTCAAAACCATATCATCCGGTTTACGAGATCATTTTAAAAACCCTTTAGCTGAACGATATAAATGCCATCAAAATTGTAGTGCCACATTTGGCATTAGAACACTTGGAATCCTTGACAATTTGGGCCTTGTACTTCCTCCAATGAATGAGAATACTTCATGTTTTATTCATTCCATGGCTCATTCAAATGCCAATTTTGTTTTTTCACTGTCCAGGTTCATCAGGCGCAACACTCCTGATGTAGTATATCGACAGGAGTTTCACTATATACTTGATGAATACCCATCCATCCCAGAAATGGTGTATTTTCTGTCAAACTCTTTGCTATTTTGAAAGGCCTTATACTGTTCCATCTGGTTTCTGTCACTATCTTTTGTATTCTGATTCCAAAAGTTCTTTACAGTCTATCCAGGATGTGTATTCTTAAGAATCCCTTGGTTGAAGATATCTTGTGTTCCATAAACAGACTTCATCTACGGGACGTCGAAGTATAATTTTGCTTGGTACCTGGGCATTGTGGAATTTCGGGAAACACAAAAGCTGACGAAGCCACAAGTCAGATACCAGTCACACAGCGTGTTATGGTATCTGACTTTGTATCAACAGTTAAAATTATTTTGCATTAGAAATGGGAAGAAGAGTGGATAAATATAGAGTCCAATAAGCTGGGAGAAGTAAAAGTTACTGTTTTGTCCGTGGAATTCATCCATATGTAGCACTCGTTGAGAGGAAGTGGTGGTTACCTGTGTTCGTATCGGTCATTCTATGATCACTCATGGATTTCTGATGGAACAGGGGAATCCGCCATAATGGCCATTTTGTCAAGGTGTTTTATAAACTAAGCACATCCCCATTGAATGTGTTATGTTAAGAGGTGTGCGACAAACTTTTGCCTTACCTAATTCCATTCAGGCAATTTATCGGGATAATGCTCAGATCCTTGATCGGGTATTGTCCTTTTTGCGTCATCTGAAAATTTTTGATACAATTTAAAAGCAAATTTTGAGTTGATTATTGCAGAGCCTCTTTACACCTATGTAATATTTTGTGTTATATAAGTAAATTATTTTTGTTTAAAATTCTATCTTTCATAATTTGTTGCAGGACCCATATACAGCCTTGTAATATTTGTTTTCATTGTTGTTAATTGTAATTTTTCATAGTTTGTAATTGTTAACTTGTAGCAGGGCCATTTTTTAGCCTTGTACTATATTATGTTGTTGTTTATTTTCATTTGTTATATAGTTTTTGTTTTGCTATGGTTTTTAATGTGTTATTTGTAAGGTTTTAAGGTTAATCTTGCTTAATTTTTTGAAGGCGATAATGACCGAAATGGTTTTCGCCTTAAAACTCCATCTCACAACCATCTTATTGACAAATTTAGAAAAAAGGGATTGTAAGGCAATGGAGTCATGAGACCTGCAGTAAGGACAATGGAATGACAAATCTGACCTGTAACTAACCAGTAGAGCACTGAGGAAGGCGCTTCAGAACCAATTTATATGTACAAGACGAGTTAATTATATACTTTATAACTTTAGTTAGAATACATTGGAATGAGAAGTGTTATTTTTTAGCATAATTAATTTAACTCATATGCTGATGTAGTATCAAATATCATAGCAAAATCTCGTAAATCTCTGTAAATTATTTTTGAAAAGTGAATGTATTTTGACAGTTACCAAAATGAAAGTATCCTGCTCATTCCTTTTCATTGAAAAATAGCATGGAACACCACAGATTTGATATTACTTGATTTAAAAATACTTAATTAAAAAATTTAATCATATCACTAGAGAAGAGACAACCAAGACCCTAAAAAAATTAATTTGAGATGCAATGTCTGCTATATTTTTATACTCACACCCGACTTAAATCACTGTTTTATATATAAAAAAAGAAAAGAAAACATGATTTATTTTTCTAAAAAATGATACCAGAACCAATTCTGTTTGTATTCTGAATAAATTTCTATACTATAAGTTTTCAAGTACTTATGGAATCATATTTTTTGAGAATTGCTATTTTATTGATCATATTTTAAAAAGCCTCTGACCCATTTTGATTTTTGTTGTTGTTATCTTTGTAATTTTTGAGTTGATGTACATACATTTCCTCTTGAACATCATGCCAGTGATAAGAAAATTATAAAATAGGAGATAATACTTACATGTTATATTGCCTACTACTTTCTTTAAAAACACTTCTGTCTGTTTAATATCTACATCGATTTCCGATAACTTCGTTTTACAATCAGAATCTATGAGTTTTTTCAGGTCCAGCCAATCCTGAGAGTATGTTTTCATCTTCTTTATTACTTTAGCCAATATTAAGTCCTGCAAATTAAAAAAATATATATTTTCATTCACAAACTTTATCTATTCTGTAAGACAAATTAGGAGGATTGTTTATCTTTGTAGGTGAAAAAAAAAATTCGTTAATGTGTCTTGTCAAATTTCTACCTACAAAACAAAAATTTCTTACCTCAAATACTTCAATAACATTAATGACGACAATTTGTATTTTTATGGACTGACATGCCTAGATACAGAAAAATTAAATTTTCATAACTCAGAGTAAAGCAACTGAATACAATAAGAAGCCACTAGACTATTGAGAACAGTGACTGCCAGGCCATTTAGTGAAATAGAGTCTGAGAAGAACTGAAAGATTTATGTTCCCATTAGTCAAGAAGTCATTATGTGAAGAAGGTGTTGGTGGAAGATTAAATTTCACATTCTATTCAGACAGGAGATTTTGGATATAATGTAGTTGAGAACCACCAACTATAAACTATGATCGTCTGTAAATGGAATTATCAGATTTAAGTCAAGATAATAGATTTCTTCCTGATATGGGTAACTTGAAATGAATCTTTTACAAGAAATGAATAAAATGGTGTCTTTAACTCATTGCACTGATGATCAAATACTAAAATAAGGCAACAATTTAATATAGTAATTTCATGAAATTCTGAAGCCAAACAAATAAAGTTAAGAGCTAGCTGTTTAAACTATAATAAATATAAGCTTGCTCTCTAATATACCTGGTCTTTCATAAGTAACTTAAAAATTTTAATTACCTATAGTTTATTTGTTTTTTTAACATATAAAGAAATAAAGTACTATTAATATGGTTTAATCCGGATATTTGTGGTAATAAAAACTAATAAACGATGTTACAAGAATATGAATCAACTTTCCTTATCATGATACACTTGGAAGTGTAAAACCTAGAACATAAAAGAGAAAAACACACAAACATAGCCTAATAGCCTAAGGCCATGTTGGAAATTTAAAATAAATCTATAATCTAAGAAAAGAACTCAAGCCTAAAATGAGGTATGATATTGCTTAAAGATTACAGGAAAAAAAACAATGTCTGCCACTGTAACTTCTAAAATGTAGTGAATAAATAAAAATTTTGGACCATTTTTAATTGGGATTCAAAAATGTAATAAAAACAAATGTCCAGCACTTACGAATAAATACATAAAATTTACATATAATACGAGATTGTGAATCCCCCATAAGATATTCTTGTCTTATTCTTAAAATCCCACTTATTGGTTCTAAATCATGTATTTTTATTTCAGGTGACAATAGTTGGTTGAGGCACTTGGAAGGTGCTTTACATAGGTGTAAAAAACAAGTACTCCACTCCTTGTACTACGGCATACATGAAAAATGAAACTGTAAAACCACATACTTGTTATAAAAATTGGGATGTGTCTTCATGGAGTATGGAAACTGTTAATTACAGATGGGTTCCTATGAGTTTCTAAGAAAGATCAAATCAGAAAAAAAACACAAGGTAGGCGAAAAAATCCAACGAGTAAACGCTAGCTTGACTATCAAATCACGACATAGATTGACAGTTATTATGAACCATAAGTGTAGAAACCAGATTTCGATGTAAATGTAATTGAAGAGAAAAAGAATCGGTTCTTAAGGAGCCTAACAAAAAGCGATTTGGAACTAAATGAATTAGAAAAAATACCAGATTTCATTGAAACTGTGTAATATGAAGACAAAAAATACGAAATTTGTTGATAGCATCTAATTTTGGGACGCTTTGTAAGAGATTGCCTTACACAAACTGTGACAATTAGTCATCCGACTATTATACAGCATGGATTGGAAAGCTCTTGTTTGAAATATGGTTGTGAAAACGAAACAAATGCTTTAAGAAATTTAAGAAGTAAAGGTATTGATATAAAACAGTGTGGGATATTTATAGAACATGAATTTTCCTATTTAGCAGCAACATCAGAGGGATTGATAACAAACGATGGAGTAGAAGAAATAAAGTGTCCTTCTTCTGCTGAACACATATAACTAGAGGAAGCAATTATACGTGACAAAGGTACTACAGGCTCTTTTCGGGTTAAAAATAATGGTAAAATAGATCAGATTAACAAATGGCATAGCTATTATTACCAAGTTCAAGGTCAACTCAGAATAACTGTTGAGATTATTGTCTTTTTGTTGTCTAGGTAATTTAAAATATGTACCACTTTTAATAATCAAAACACTGTTAGCCATCAACATCTTGTCAAAACCAAATCTAAATATGCCATTCAGGATGCTAAACACTGTATTTACAGTATTCAATGTGAATGTAACAGGCAATATATTGGCAAAAAGACCTCAAAATATAATAATTAGTGAACATAAAATGAACATGCGATTAGCCCTAATGGATAAATCAAAAATAGCTGAACATATTTGATCCAAAAATTATAAATTTAATTGGGAAGAGGCAAACATAATACATGGAGAAAAACTTATATAAACAAAAACTAATTGAAGCCTCATATATAAAGCTATTGGACAATCCTTCAGCTAAACCAATCTAGAAATAACGCCATATTGGCTTCCATTAATAAAAACTTAATTCAAATTGCAGATAAAAATTCTTCTATTTTAAATAAGGCAGAAATTTTGTCGCTTAGTCTACTAATGGGATCGAGGACTAAACTCTTGAAAGAGGGGGGGGGGAAGGTTGTTTAACCCGGTTTAACAGTTAGGACAATTTTCTCTTGGCTCCATTCCTTTAACAATCAATTGTTTGCTGTTATGGTTTTATTTGATACAAATTTAGTCTTAGTTTTGACATTTCAGGCCTAGTTTTTAGACTTGAGTTCTTTTCTTAGATTATAGATTCAGATTCCAACATGAGCCTAGGGTATGAGGCTATATTGGTGTTTTTCTTATTTACACTATAAGTTTCACGCTCGATAACAAGAGTTGATTTATACTCTCGAAACATTCTATATTAGTTTTTATATACTCAAATGATGGGAAATGTCCATATTAATATATTACAAATTAATTATAATATTAATAAATGTCCGAACAATCCATTATTATTAAATATCTTTAAAACCAAAACAACGTATACATTCCTTTGGAATTAAATAGGATTTAATAAAAAAATTAAGCCAAATAATTACTTGTTAGGGTTATTTAAGATGGGTGTTTGAAGTGACCATTCATTATCCTCTTCCTGGAGAACCATTAGGTAGTCTTTTTCTTTGCTATACACAGCATTTCTTAATGTGTTGACATTTATCCAGATACGTTTTGAATAATTGCTTCTGTTCAGTACTTCAACAGTTGCTGGTTTTGTACGGTACACTCAATCCTTTAAAAAGTCCTAGAGTAAAAATCCAATTGGTTTAGGTCTGGAAAACTCGGAGGGTCAGGATTCAGGACATTGTATACTTATCACACGATTGTCAAAGATTCTGGTAAATAACCTTTTATTACGTTGTAAATGTGTGGAGGTGCCTCATTGTGCATAAATATCATGTTTTCAACATTATACTGTCGCAGTTCTGGTAGGGTATATCTTATCATGTAGTATGTTCAAATAATGTTGTCCTGTTATTGTTACTGCTTTTGCAATACCATATTATTGAACCTCAAAAAAAAGAATGTCCCAATAATAAAATTCGAAAAGAAACCCATCCAAACTGAAACTCTGTATTATGTAGTCCCTATAGTGTTATTATATGAGAATGTGTAATATCCTGCAATATATATCCATATCCTGTAATTATGTTTATTGACATATCAGTCCAAAAGATTTTATAAGCCAAGCTTATTTTAACCAAAATATGTACTAATGGTAGTTAAGCAAAATCAAATCACTTAGGCTTATCTGTTTCTTCCAGTTGACAATTTAATTTTGTTCTATAGAAATACATTTTCAGATGTGAATATTGATACATTTCATATGCTTCTAAGTATATGTATTTGTTGTCTAATATAAAAACTGTGTGCAATTTTCTTGATGCTATATTTTGTAACGATTGCTAACCATTTCAGATAGCAACGTTACATTAAGCTCTAGCCTATGGTCTGTATTTTGAGGCCCTATGCTCATTTTGAGGCCAAAATCATTACTCCAGGTCTGTCCATACACTACTAGGTTGCTAGCTTTGAAGAGATTAATTTTATTACTACCACATTACCAGATTATAGGTAATTACTAATTAAACACACGCATAACACCTAATAAAGAAGAGAACTGACCTTGGGGGTAACCCATTCTAAAAATAGTCTAGCTTTAAATAATAAATTAAAGCATCTGATTTGTAGATTGAGCCTCTGGAAAAATGCTGAATGCCATGAACCCAATTAATTAACCAGCCATACTGCAATATGGAAAAATATTTATTTAAACCAAAACTTACAAAAACTATACTGTACCGCACAGCATGTCTGCAGATTCCTTATTGCAGTTTGACTAGCGTGGTCTGGTCAACCAAGCTACCCAGTCAGATTTCCTGCTCTAGATAGGGGAAAATGGATCCTTCTCAAGTAGATGCAGAGCACAGTGACACACCATCACAATTTTCCGTATTCAGTGTTATTTGACAAAACATTTTTTCATTTAAGACTTCAGCAACAGCAATTTCATATCTTACAATTAAAGATCTTCCTGGCCTCTTGATGATCTTCCCATCCTCTCCAATGGTTTTAAACTTAATAACAAGCTTTTTATATTCGACTACAGTGGATGGTCTGTCCCTCAAACTGTTTTGAGCGTGAAACTTTTTTTAATTCTGCTAATAAACTCCATTCAAATTAATAATTTCACTAAATCAATGTAATGTGGGTTTGTAAAGGTATGGAATAAAAATGTAAAAAAATCAATTAATTGTAAACTAACACAAGTTTTCCACCCACTAGATTCATGTGTTTGAAATTAGTCAACCATGAGAAAACTCGTTAATTTGGCAACAAATAAATAGCAATGAAAATAAACTGATATTTTAATAAATTTAAATTATATCTACATACAATAAAGAGTTCTTCTCGAGAATTGGGCAATAAATAACAAAATCACAAACATTTAAAGCTTTAACTTATTTTTGAAAGACCCAGTATATACATACATTTCAAGTCAAACTATTTAAGAAATAATAGTAAAGAATAAAGTTGGAAAGTAACCAAATAAGTTGGAAAGAATTTTACTTTCTTACTTGAGTAATAATTCCATTTGGTTCTATTTAAATAGTTTATTTTGAACAAATTTAAAAAATTTAAATGAATTATAGATAAAAATAAAATACTTACAGTAAACTTTCTTCTATCTTCATCAGAGTATACAGAATCATTTTGTATCATCTGGAATTGAAATGACTAAATTACTTACATATTATAAGATATGCTCTTGTTTTATATTTATTCCTCATTTTACCACGTTTTTATTAGTTCGGTTTCCGTCATATCTGTCAGTCTGTCCGGGTGGAATTTTGCAATCGAGTTTAAACTAACTTCCCGATAAGCTAGATACCTGAAAACTTGAACATAGGTCAGAATTGGATTGCAATACAATATTCAGTTGGTTTCTTGACTCTACATTTGTTTAAACAATAGTTATTTAAGCAAATAAAAATTGGCTAATGAGATATAGATTTTGAATTATTGCTTTTGAATGGTAACAGAAATATTGAAGTAGGATGAGGCAAATTTTTCATGGGTTGTGAGAGTTATTGGATTAATAATAAATCAAATAAAAAAAATTTAACATACCACATTTTTAACACGAATTGAAAAGTATAATAATAAATCAAATAATTTTTTTTTTTTAACATACCAAGTTTTTAAAACAAACTAAAAAGTATAAAATAATAAATCAAATAATAATTTTTTTTAACATACCATGTTTTTAAAACGAACTAAAAAGTATAAAATAATTTTTCATGACTCTTCTACAATTTTGTGGGAGGATTGTTAGTGGCTATGGATATATTGTAATACTTGGAGAGAAAAACGTGGGGCGCAGCCAGTAAATAACACAAGTAGACAATCGGATGAATTCACAACTAATTTCAGTGAATCGGAAATGAGATTGACTGTAATTTAATTTATTTACTCCTCCTTAACTATCATAGATTGCCTGCACCCCACGTTTTTCCCTCCAAGTATTCCAAATATATCCATAGCCACTAACAATCCTCCCTCAAAATTGTAGAAGAGTCATGAAAAATTATTTTATACTTTTTAGTTCGTTTTAAAAACATGGTATGTTAAAAAAAATTATTATTTGATTTATTATTAACGAAATAAGAACCTGTGACAGATATACACAAAATATATCCGAGTGAACTATGTGCTCTAGAATGAGAAACACTTTAATCTGTACTTCCAAATTACATTTCCTATTAATTTTTCGCCAGAACCTATTTCACACAAAACTCGCAAATGGACAAATAAAATCAAGAATTTGTTAATGTTAACAACAGTTTTTAACCGTATAAGATTAAAATAAGTAGTAAATGCTCTAGTACCGTATCACAATTTTAAGTCAACATATTTCTATTAGTAGCAAAAAAAGGCCTTGGATTAGAACAAATTTAAAATTGTGTTTGTATGTTGTTATTATTCATTATTACAAAATTCAATTTTGAATTGTACTGTGCATTCTTTGTTGTAGCATGGAGTGAACAGTTCAAGACTACACAATTTTTTTTCTTATTTTTTACTTTATTTCCTTACTGATAACCTTAAGTTTTGCCCTCTGCTACTAGAAAAGGGCGATGAGTATTTCTTTAGTTTGATATCACTCATCACCAAACTGGAAAAAATGAGAGCTTTAAAAGGTTGATGAGCTATAGGCGTAGGTGTTTGAGTTTGAGACATATCACAATAGAGGGAATATTTATTTTAGAAAATCACTCAAACTACTAATTATTTAAATTTACATTTAAGAGCTTTGTAAATGTAAGAATTTATGTTCAAACATGTAGGAAAGTCTTGTAGATACTATTTACTTACCTCACTTGGAGTACTCCTTTGAGAACCTTCTGTAACATAAAGTAATAATGTACATTGAAATTTAAACACTACACTATGCTTCCATTGTACAAAATAAATTATTTCTGTAAAAAACAATCATTAACATGTGTGATTTTAATTTAAATCTGTTGGTACCTACATGATCATATTTGTTTTTGAGTTCAATATTATTAAAAATTTTAATTCAAAAATCTTTGCATCTAAATAGAAACTAGCTTGGGTAAATTTTGCAGCAATATTTGATCTCTTATAAAAGTGTCCATGATCTTTTCAATTTTGATGGATAACATCTGACTTAGAATTTTTAAGGACACCATAACAAATAATTAAAAAAAAAAAATTTTTAGGCTTTGTTTTTGTATATAGGTTTTTTAAAATTTGGTGCAATATTTGTCGCCATTTGTTTATGTTTTTAATCTGCAAACTGGTTAGAATTTGTTATTCTAATCATAATAGTAATTAGATTTATTAGGTTTATAATGTTCTATTACAATAAAGTATGTTACTATTACTGTATGTGTATTATTTAATGAAATATTTAATGTATTACAGTAGAACCCCTCAAACTCGACACAATGTGGACTTTAAGGTTGTCGAGTTTGGGGGTTGTCGAGTTTTAGGGAACTTTGGTATTTAATGGTTAGGTTTGCAACAAATACTCAAAATTACTTTAAATAACTGTATATTTATTGATGATCACGTTTAACAACCTTTATTGCAAAAAAGTCCCTTTCTGACAACAACAAAAATAGTGTGTTCAATCACACATTTAAATGAAATTTATCGATGGGTCAAATGAGATTTAAAAAGTATTGGCCTTGTACAATAGGCTCAGTAAACTAAAAAGACCTATCCTAATATGCTGTAATAAAATTTACAATAAAGTCTACAGTAAAAAACAGACAGTCCATTAAATATGTTTAAAGATTAAAACAATTTTATATAAAAACAAACATTAGAGTAAAGTTAGCATTATTTGAAAAAAACTTTTGATTGATCATTGTTTTTCATTTTCGACTCGACGTCTGGCAGCTTCATTTCGAAGTCGCCGAAGAAAAAGAATGTCCATACCAAACATGGTCCAATACAAATGCTATAAATTGAACTGCTGATCGCATAACCGGGTCATTTCTCTCACCTGGTTAAGACCTTTATTACAAACCTTGAATCATAGTTCTACGACGCTCTGTTGAATTGTTATGACTTGCCGCTTACTTTAATGGAATCGGTGCTAATGACCGTTAGCATCCTGGTGGTTTAGGCGCTTGGGTTCACAACAATATGAATGTTTTGGCCACACATGATTAGGGCTGTCCCAGTCTACCTGGACACTTTATCTTTAACTTTGGCCTCTACTATACAGTAGGATTGGAAAGTGGCTAGACAAAGGAGCAACCCTCACAGCTGTATAAACAAAAGTGACAAGCCTCAACCTCCCGGCATCTGGCAGGCACACATGGCGTAAAACAATGCAGTGAATGACCTTGGAACTCTCACACTCCTGGTCACTGGCCCTGTCGAGTTTGACGGAATGTCGAGTTTGAGGGGGTCGAGTTTGAGGGGTTCTACTGTATTTAACTTCATGTGTAAAGTAACTTACCCTGAAAGGAATTTTGTGCATTTTCTTGTTGTTTGCCCATGACTTTCCACCCTGAAATGATTAAAAAGCAGAAATGATTTCAATTTAATAAAAGCAGATAAGTATATAGAAATATTTTTACTGAATAAAAAGAATGTGTTGATAAAAGTAGATGTTAGTGAATTATACACACACAGTTTTAGTTGTTATAAAAATATAAACAAAGTTCATAGATGATAATGGCGATTCACGAAGATATGAAGAAACTTCGGGATCTCATTCTACATGTAAAAGTAAAGAAAAAAAGTTATATAAACATAGGTCCGGAAATGCTTCGTTAGCGAGTTACGGCTAGGGAACGATTTTGCCCAGAATTCCGTACCCTTGGTTAAATAAGGGCCTCCTGGAATTATGGGAATGTAAATTAAAAGGTAAATTCAATTGTTTCTTATGGTTTTTGACCTGATAAATTTAATAAAATAGGTCCCAGAACTGTAAGATAAGTAGTTTTTGAGAAAACCAGTGTATAATTCAAAAATTACATTCGTTACTTTTACATGTAGAATGAGCTCCCGAAGTTTCTGCATATCTTTGTGAATCACTCTGTATATCAGGAAACACTTTGTTAGTTCTGGTTTTAAAATTATTTGATAATGATGGATTATTCATCTGGTTTAATCAGACATTTATGCCCATCATTTATGTCTATGAAAACTAATACGGTACATGAAATTTCAAGAATATAAATCAACTTTCCTTATCAAGTGATAAATCTAAATCATAATATAAATATACTTTAGGCCTTGTTGGAAAGTAAAACTAAATCAATAACCTAAGAAAGGCTAAATATAGATGTGATCAAATAGAACCACCATACAAAGGACAGTAAATAATTTACTGTAAAAAGGAGTGGTGATAAGAGAAAGTAGGGGTTGTGTTAGTATCCATATGTTTGAGTTTTTTCTTAAAAATACAATTTATAAAGGATTGATTCAGATAACACAACTTCCCAGATTTGAATCATGGTTTGTAGTTACTTGGAATAACTTTCAATTTAATGCAAAATTGTTTTATAATGTTTGTTTATGGTTAATGCTATTTGATATTTTCAATGCTGAACATCTTGAAAACCATTTCATTCATACAATATTTAAAATAAATAAAATTGTTTGCTCTTTTAACAGTGAACATAATATTTATAATTTTGATAAACAAGTTGATAGGTAACAAATGATACTTACCCAGTCCTATCTAACAAAGTAATACAAGCATATCATTGAAATGTAAAACCCAAAAGTTGGTCTCTTGAACCTAGTAGGAAATTAATGTTAAATTGGTAGATCAAGGGGGTCTTGACCAGTCAGTTCACATGGTATAGAGTAAGTTTATGTAAAACACTTATTAAACAGGTCTTCTGAGTAATTCTATACATGGATAAATAAAGCAAAAGCTTAAAGTTTCAAATATTTTAATAGGAAGAATGAGCTACAATTGTTTCGCCTTGCGGCATCTACGGGCAACTGTAGAATTAAAATATTTGAAACTTTAAGCTTTTGCTTTATTTATCCTAGAATATGGAGTTTCAACAAGAAATATCTGCTATTACATTAAAGTTAATTCTATACATGGCTAGGTCCTGTCGGGCCTTGCAGATATGTATATATTAAACAGTCTCTGCTCGCTTTGTTTGTCTCAGGGTCATGGCCCTGGCATCCTCAAAGCTTCTCGCAGTACATATGTGAAGAAGCCTCCACTCACTGTGCTCATGCTGGTAACTTGGCCTTGGCAGATCTTATAACTACACGAATGTCACATTTGTTGGGGAGGTCGGGTTTAAAATTACATTTTTTATAATAACTTTGGTATTTGTTATCATAGAGACGTAAGGGTTGGTACCATTAAATGCAGAATTGAAATCTAATTTTTAATCTAAATCTAAATTTTTATCTACTTTAGTGTTATAAGTAGAATTTACATACAAAATATTTATAAAATATTAAAAATATTCTGCGTTTTGATATTTTTAATTGACATTTTTTGAATTTCTATGGGGTACCATATGAGTAAATTATAGTCACCTATACCAAATTTCATGTTCCTATCTTAATTTTTGAGGTTGCTATTTTGCTTACATACTGACAAAAATAACGAAAAATGGACAGCACGTCAATTTTCACTTTTTTAGTTGCTTGGGGCCATGAAATGTGAAGTAGAAGTAAAATTTGTTTGTGACTACCAAATTCATAATGTATACTGGGTAAGGAGAAATGAATGACTAGACCATAAAATATTTCATTCTATAGTTGAGGAGACTCCATACAAATAAATTATTAATACCACTTGATGTCAATGATCCTAATATCTTACAAATTAGTACTCTTTTATCATCATCTTTTGATGTTTCCACCTTGGCAAGTCGGAAGGCATCTTCTATTTCTGAGAATTTGTCTACCTGCTCCTCCACCATCAGTCTCTAGTCTACTCTCTAGGCCTAAATATATTCCTGAGTTTGAACCTTCCATCTTGTTAATGACCTTCCCAATGATCTTCTTCCCTTTTCTATTCTCTCTAGTACTCTTCTGGGTGTTCCAATTTCCCCCCTCCTCATTATATACCCAAACCTTTACAAATGTTATATTTTGATTGTCTCTTTCAACTATTCAAACCCTAGCCTCCCTAAGGTCTTCAATCCTTATTCTATTCCTTCTTGTAACATATCATTCCTCTTAAAAATCTCATGTTTGTTGTCTTCATTCAATCTGTCTATGTCCATGTCCCTAACCCATATGTTAAAATTGGTTGATAGTAAATGTTATACATCATTGTTTTGACTCGTTTCCCCATGTTTCATGATTATGTAAGCATGGGACATCCTTCAACCAGTAATAAATTAATAAATAATAATTTGATTCAATAATAATAATAATTTGATTCAAAAATAATTGTAATCTAATTAAATAACAATAACCTAGTTAAAATGCTATAATAACTAAATTTAGGTATAAGGATATTTACATTTAATCATAATTAATTGTAAAAATTTATAAAAGTGAACTTTCGATAAAAACATTTGTACAGGAAACAAATAGAGAAAAGGTGTTCTAGAAGGACGGCAGGATTAACATAGTGTGATGTGTTAAGAGGGGTAAGATATTCCCAAATATGGTCATAAACTGTAGATTCCTAGAAAAGTGTTTGGACAGGAGAGGTAGAGCATTAGCATTACTACGAGTCAGTTGCTGGAAGTCACCCATAAGAGATGGACGCATATGTGTGCATGAATAAAAGTTAGATTGTAAACTAATAAGTGAGATGGACCTTCAAATAATGTTAAAGTGTTTTGTAAAAGTTGTTTAAAATACAAGAAGTAAAAAAATAAATGGTGGGTGTACAAAGCATGTAGACAAGGACATTGTAATTTCCATAAGTAACAAAAAGACCTAGAATAACCAGATTATATAAATGTGTCAATTATTTTGACGATAAATAGACAATTGATCTTTTTCTTTATTGATGATTATAAATAATTATAGAAAATTAGACAATGAATCTTCTTAAGAGTTAAGATGTTGTAATTGGTCGTAAGTTGGAATTTAGGTTAAAAGAAAGTTTTGTTTGTTTTGAAATGATTTTCTACATAACTCATTAAAGAACACCTATTTTGTTGGAGTTGTCAGATTTGGTAATGTTACAGCAGAGTTAGGTAAGACTTCACAACTCGAGATTTTTTTCATAAAAGTGTTTGAACCGAAATTAAATTTACACACACACACACACACACACACACATATATATATATATATATATATATATATATATATATTGTAACACATCACGTTACAATTATTATATCTTTCATCATGTTTTAAAACAGGATGTCCTATATTCTCTTGTTTACCACTATTGGCGGTGATCTTGCTTAATAGGTAATTGAATTTGAATACTCTTGAGGTCCTTTCTGTCCAGTGTTAGTCTTTATATGTGTTTTTAGTTCTTTGTTTCTGTCCTCCTTCAATATCTTAATCTTTTCAAAATTGATATCTAATTCTTGTTTCCACAATGTCCTTGCAAATTTGGCTAATTCTAGAAGAGGACTAATCTTCTCTAGTGTTTTTAATAATAACACAGATATATTAATATTCAACAAAGGTAATAATGTTTTAGTATTGTTTTCAATGTGAAATGTCTTTGAAATTGGAGGCCATATGGGATTGTTTTTATTCCTGATTCCAAAAGTAGGACTACTGGAGAAATTATGGGTAATATAATCAATTACCAATACATTAAAATTGTACCTCTATAACTCAGTTACTCATTGACCTACCATAAAAAAAAGATGAAATTGTGTTTATTTTTAAAAGAGGTAAATTCTTTTGTCTCTCTTTAGAATTTGTGTTAACATTATCATAAAATTAAACACCACCTCAAATTAATGTTAAATTATGAACCTAAGTATTATGAATAAATGTTTTTATTTAAAATACTCACAGTGCTCTTCACAGGCACATATCATAGTGGTCAAGTAACTGGGACAATTTACTTCTTTGCTATACATTATGTTGTTAGGAGTTAAGTTTTTGGATTCAAGATACTCCCATATAGATTTCTGTGCTGGTGCATTCAGCACTATCCAACCATTACTAAAACACATAAAGAGCAACATAATTAAGGAGGATAACCAACATTTTTGTTTTAGAAAAACCATAATTTATAGGTTCTGTTAAAGAGCTGCTGTTAATTTGTAGCTGTTGTTTTTACAAATGGCTACAGCTATACTTTGGATCCTTAAATTATACAGTTGCTAGTAAAACCTAATTTAGTTTTCACAAGTAGAATAATGTTTTAAACCTTATTCGAAACTTGTGGAGACCAGTGATTGGACAGGTTAGCATATTTATAAAGACTGTTTCTGTATATGTATAAAGACCCACAGTTTACTTAAAAAATTTTTTTTTAAACCTAGTCATCAATTTGGTGGAAATATTTGAAACTTCCAAAATTGTATGTTAGATCTGAGGAAGACCTAAGATGGAAAACTTTACGGTTTCCAAATAATAAAGACGGCAAAAACAAGGTCTATAAAATTTGTAGTGATATATATAAAAAAAAAAAAAAAAAAAAAAAAAAAACAAGAGAAACTGTATACAAGAAAAACTAGAATTATATCCAAAAAGTTTTAGAAAATATTACACTTCAAAAACTTTTGTTAAAATTGTGTTAAAAATACTACACTAAATAATTTTTAGATATTTTATATAAGAGTGAGATATTTATGTTTTATTATTTAAAAGTTATATGACTTCTTCTTCATTTATTTGGGTGGTTTAAAAGTCAGCCACAAGAGCTTATTGTGCTCTCAAGTAAAGATAAATTAATGTATATTGCTAGACATCTTACAGTAAATTCATAAGCTCTATGAACCACAGAGTCTTCCTAATAAGGTTGTTTGAAAAATTGTCCGCCTTTTGTCAATGAGCCAAAGGAAAAAGGAAAGGGAAGTCATTTACATTTGAAGATCAGGTGTTCTGTAGTTTCCTTATGCAGGCTATATATTTCCTGAACAGTGGCTTCTCAGTGTTCTCAGGTGGCCATGCTATGTAATTAGCCTTACCATCTTTCTTATATTACATCTGCCCAATGAAAGGTCAGTTGCAGCTTGTTTATTCCTCCTCTTTCTGAACTCAAATGCTAATGTCCTGTATAGCCAGCCTCTTGTATATACTATAGAACAGTCATGTCAAAGATACGGCCCGCGATCGCAATGTGTTACAGAAAGAAGAATCATGTTTTTTAGAGCTTTTAGACTTCACTCAATTCCTCTAAGGAAGTTTTAAATAATATAGTTAATTACCTTAGAGGTTGTCCTCAGTCCGTATTATAGTTATGGCTACAGCGCTGTTTCGCCGAACACTGTCGGCTTCGTCAGGCCCGCACTAACACATAAACACGTAACACATAGTGCGGGCCTGACGAAGCCGACAGTGTTCGGCGAAACAGCGCTGTAGCCATAACTATAATACGGACTGAGGACAACCTCTACTTTAGGTAGTTAACTATATTATATATTAAACAGTCCAAGGCAACACATTATACTTTAGAAAATGAAGTTTTAAAATGTGCACATTACATTTATAAGTAATTTCAAAGGCAGCACGTGCCTAGACAAGCGAGAGATATAGACAGTAACGCCATCTATTAGCAACAAGCTGAAATACCCTATTATTTTTGTTGAGAACAATAGAATCTTCCACGCGCTTCGAGTCTAGACTAGTACCTTCCTAATCGATATAAAAGGAGTGCCTCGGCATGACGTGAGTCAGTTGAGTTGAGTAATCGAAGCGATATGGTCGGAGAAGGATTTTAGTTGTACTGCGAAGTAGTGATTGTGAAGGTATTGTGCATTTGTTTGTGTCGTGCGTGTGCGATATCCATAATTGTTGTGTCGAGTTCCATAATTGACTAAATCACCGACAGTTTAGGCAGTTTTTACAAGATTTGGACGAAAACTTTTCTGATGTCCCTTATTCCACCGAAGTTCGTTGGCTTAGTCGAGGAGTAGTTTTAGAAAGATTTTTTGCATTACGTGACCCTATTCAAGTTTTCATGTTAGAAAAAGGCAACCCAATGGATTATGACTATGATTGGTGGGTTGTGATTGTGTCTTTTTGGTAGATATGAATAAACACTTGACTGATTTGAATGTAAAGTTGACATGAAAAATTGATGAAATATCTTACCTTGCTAGTACGAGGGAGATCATTAAGGTGAAAGTTGTATATAAACGCTAAGCTGAGAGACAATGGGGTAATTGATCAAATGGACAACTGCTGGAGGTTTTGAAGATAACCAGACGTACTTGGTGAGAAAGATTTTCTGAGGTGATCGGATCTTCATACTAGAATCTGTGAGAACTGCAAGAAGGGTGACCAAACTTTACGTGTAAAGGAACTTTTAATAATTCAGAGTCAGTTTATTAAAGTATTAACGTAGAATCAGGTCAATCAGTCACAATAGTCATTCTGATGTCTTAATGGTATAATAAGATTAAGATATTTGTATATGACGAAGCTGAGAGAGAGAGATAATCAGGTTATAATAAATAATAAAGAAGCATTAATTGTATAACTGAATCATTGATTTATTTAGTTTAAAGTGAAAGATCCCAGGCAGAAATCCTAGTAAAATTAATGGTTCTAACACTAGGACAAATTTCCTATGAACACCTCTCAGAACAACGCAGTTTAATATAATGTATTATAATGTTAGAATATTCTGACAAAATGGGTAATCTACTGGATTTCCTGTATTTCATCAGAAATCCATGAATGATTACGGAATACAAATTTGGGTAATCACCACTTCCTCTTGACAACTGACATGAGTAGTTGAAATCCAAGGACAGATGTTATCGTTGACTTCCCTTAGTTTATTGCACATAATTGTTACCCATTCTACCTCCCACTGACCATGGAATAAATGTTTAATTACTGAACTCGAACTCCTAATATCCTCAGCAATGTAAAGCGCACATCAGGAGCCATAAACATGATTCCACCAACCCCACAACAGTGAGGGATGCCAACCCCACAACAGTGAGGGATGCCAACCCCTTGTAACAATTCAAAGCTTCCTCACGTATTATATTCCTTTGAAATTACAGATATATTTAATTTATTCCAAGGGTGCTAATGTGTTTGTTGAGAACATATACTCATCTGTATACCTGAGGTCATGGATTACTAGAACTGTGCAGTGGTAAATCATATACAGAGTCAGTCAAAGTTTCTAAAATACACACATATCCTAAAAGATATAACTAAATATCAAGATACATAAATAAAATCCTTAAAAAAAATACACAATAATATTCAATGTCAATCAAGATACTTAACTATAAATACATAAGAGATACTTTAGACACATTTTATTCTACACCCACTTTTGTAAATTTGTTATTTAAGATATTCACATTTAAGATTTCCTATAGCAACTACAGTCAAATTTTCCTTCCTTATAAATGTTCAAGAATTGTTCAAAATCTCTGATACTATTAAGTTTTTTTTATATAATGATACAAAGGTTCCTGGTCATTATGTTATGCTAAAATTATTATTTAAACATTATTATTTTTTAATCTGTAACACAACACACGATTTGTCAGACTGTTCAAACCAAATCTAATATGTTACTACAAGCAACCACTCCTTTAGCCTTTGACGATTTTAAACAGAGTTTTTTCTGATTATGTCACACTCAATCATGTCATCAGCCAAATTTAATTTTAAAACCTGTTGTTTGTGCAGAAAAATGTGAATTGTTATACCCTTCTTATTAGGTGTAGCTATTCTGCACCTCCACTGCAGGGTCAAAGTCTGTATAACTACATATATTTTTATTCTTGTATCAAAGTCTCAAATTTTGTTGGACACTTGCCATTAGGGGTGCAATTTTAACTGAAACGCTGTAGGATACATTCCCATTGGCAGGACAAGTTCCTGCCAATATCTGTTCCCCTACTCCCAGATCTTGTTCAACCATCGTTTTTGAGTCATCTGTAAACCATTCTGCTCATACAAGGGTAGAGATCTCATTCTCTTTAACCATACGTTTCAGATTGGTATTACCACTGAGAATGGGTTTGAGAAGGAGTACTGTACCTGCATGTGGTCAGAGATCATTTTCAAAGTCAAGTCCCTGGGGACCATAGATACAACATTCTGGAGTGACAATCCTGTGTACAATTCCATAGTCCCCGAAATTGGAAGCAGTGTGCAATTTTTCTTGCTATCATCTTTATAAACATATGTAGTGGAAGGATGTTAAGACAACAATCCAAGCATGCACTGGGTATACTATTAGTTATATTTAACTTAATTCATAGGTAAGTATTGTGACACATTAATATGACCAGAAGGGTTTACGATAGAAGGTTTAATGTAAAAGCTCTTGAAAAACTAATTAATACTTACGAGTTACTTTCATTTTTGAAGTGTTTCAATACTTGAGCCAAGGCTTTGGCAAGTTGCATGTCACTTATTTCCCAATCAGAAGCTTCAAGTTTCTTTAAAAAATGAAAAACTGAAAAAATATAAGTAGTTAAATTAAATAAAAACTATAACAACTAGCTGCTCTCGAGTAAAAATTATGTAATTTTACAAGAGCTAATTAAATAACTTAAATTGTTAAAAAAAATATTTTTTAAATTAGTTGTCAAGACAACTACAAAAAATACTTATAAAGGATAAAACATTTTATCATTTAAAATTGTTCATAAAGATTTAATAGCTATGAACACGGCAAAAGTGTCATACAAATAAAACATGCCTTTAATAAATTTACTGAATTGGATTAATAAATAATCTACTATAATCATATTATATTTAGCTATGTAAATGTAGTATTTAATAGGTTTGTAGTATTGAATTATAACTATAAACCTACTCTATGTAAAAGACTGATTAGCATCCTCCCATCATACGGCAAATTTGGATTAAAGAAATAAAGAGCGGTTTGAAAAATAGAACTTGAAATGTCGTCTTTATATTGGTTCTCCTTTTAAAGAGGGATAGAGTAGAGTGATACCAAAGTTGATGGCGAATTCATGGAAAGAAATCAATATGATTTCAGGAAGAAGTTCCTTCCATCTGAAACCCTCCCTTTCTCTACACATTGCTTCTAGGTTTTTCACCCCAACAGATATGGTCTACAAAATTATATTTTTCTATATTGATTTGGTCATTTCTTGTGAATTCTTTGATATAACTACAATAATATATTAACTTGTAATTTATATTAGGTGTACATAATATTATGAGGTATAATTATTAATTTCAACCTCGTTCAACTTGGACTGGAGGATCCTCTAACTTTACTTTTGTCTTGTTCCATGCAACATACTTTCATGGTGTTCCATGTTTGCAGCTTTATTGATATTAAGAATAAATCTTTAGCTTTTGATATATGTTAAATTTAAATATGTGTCTCAAAGGTATCGAAACAACTTAATAACTTTTGAACGAATATAGCTTGACTATATTCACTATTCAAAAGTTACTATGGTGTATAAAAGTTACACATAGAAATAAGCAGTGTATCATTTATGTATGTATATAGGTGTATATGTCTCAATTAGAAGAAAGTATATATTATATAGAAATAAATTATTATAGAACCTTACTTCTCTTTGTTGCACCTTCTACTATTAAAGGATGATTCTCATCATAAAAATCATAGTTCTTTGAAGGCATACACATTAAAAGAGAAAGGGGCAAGTATTCCAGTAACCTACAAAAGTCAAAATAGTTATATCTTATTTTACAAGATATATAAAAAAGAACAAATTGTCAGTTATTCTGAATATATCATTTATTAAACAATTTAGGTTCAATATCGTATATCACTATGATACTAATATAAGTTTTATAATTTACAGTATATCATAAATGTAAAAAATAACCTTATTATTATACAAACATTTAATAAAAAACAAGTGAAGGTAATAGTTGAAAGTTGATAGTAACAAGTAACCATTAAGGAGGTAACCAAAGCATTAGAGTGAGATAAGCAGTACTTGGAGAATTCAGTAGTGTGTTATATAAACAAAAACAATCTAGTGATGCAATTCATAAAATAATGGTGTGATAATTATCTAGTTAAAAACTGCATATTGTATCCTAATACGTGTGTGTATGTGTATGTGTGTGTGCGTGTTCGTGTGTGTGTGTGTGTGTGTGTGTGTATTTCCTTATTAATAACAATTATTATCAAAAATAATCTACAGAGAAGAAACCTACTAGGGGTCACATAATTATACAAAGTTCTGCATAATTTCCGTCTGGGTATATTATTTTCAGAGTGATTAAATGGGGAACCTGACCCAAAGTTTTACTTTGAACCATGATTTTAATGGATTGACCCTACAAATGATCATAAAATAACAAATGTATGTGTCCTGATTGTGAGCCCCGGCTGGTCTAGTGGTTAATGCTCTTGTTTCACATATGAGAGGTTACAGGCTCAATACCCATAGAGGCTCAAGTATTTATTGTGTTGATCCAGCATAGTGAAGATACAATTGATATCAAACTTTGGTTGTAGAAACTAGAACAATGTTTGCAGGAATTTCAATATGATAACACAGTTTTTAGTTCTTGACTCCACCTCAATGGTTCTGATAGGGTTAACTCCATCCTATACTCATGAGGTGTACAGTAAAATCCATAACTTCATTTAGGAGTCCATTCTACACAGTGATTATGCAGGTATGGTGAAATACTTATAAAAATTACAACTTGAAAAAGTCATGTTTCACAATTGTATCATAAAAGGTAGAATAAAACATACTTGAAATTACTACTAATACTATTTTTGTCCTTTGTTATCATAATGCTCTATGAACAACTTCAAAAATAAAATAATTTAATTGCATTATTCAAGTTAGATAAAACATCTATTGAAGAAATCAATTCCTTTTAAATAGCAAATAAAATTAAATCTTACAAATCAGGATTAATGAGAACTCTTCTGAAGGATCTATTGTTGTCATAGCAAAAATGAAGCATGCCATAGATTTCAAACTTTCTTTTCAATGCTTTGTAATGCTCTAAGCTAAAGGATTAAAAAAGAAAATTTCATTAGGTATTATCTTATTAAGGAAATATTTCATTTTAAACAACTTATATGAAACACCTGATATAATCATAATAAGGCACAGCCTCTTACATCAATAAATTGTTTTTAATTTTATTCTTTATATACATATTAGCCTATCACTGGTGGCTACTCTATTAGATCATATGGACTCTCAATTAAAATAGATTAACAAGTAATTAAGTCGTATTCATCATTATTTTCAATATCTAGTGTATTGTAATTCTCAGGCATGGTATTGTTGGTATAGTTTATACTTAATTATCCACGATACCAATTTGGAGAAGCAGAAGCACACACAAAGGCACAAAGCACAGAAAATATACCACTATTAATGTGCACTTCTGACTAAAGGTCATCTAAATAAATTAAAAAATGTATACACACAACATTATTAATTATGACCTTATCTGGCATTATATTTTTGAAACAATGCAGTACATTATAAAAATTGTACAAAACAATAAAATAAAATTAAAAGAATAAAAACTGCTTTTTGATTTTGATAAAATTTTAGTGAAAGATAAATAATTAGAACCTAAATGAAAGTTTTTTGTATTAAAAGACGGTGTTTATTTGCCAAATATATGTTTTCTGTTGTAAATACTTCTAGGGTGGTGTTAATAGTAATTTTTTGTTTGCACTGAAGATGCTGACATAATTTTTGCAAGGGTAGGTGAAAGAATAATACAAATGTATATGGAATTGACTTGGGCTATATAAGATTACTTACTAAACAAAAGCATATGGTATTATTTTATGATGTACTGATGTTTTGTACTTACATGTTAGAAGTTTCTGAAGGAATAGATGTATTGTCATCATCGATCCTATAACAAACCAAAAACAATATTTAGTTTATATTTTAATTTGATATTAAGAAGTCGTATGATCTCTGTCGTATAAGTAGATGAACTTTGAAATATGTTTCAAGAATCATGGAAGATTCTGGAAGTCTAGTTAATTACTCAGAAGAAAACTGTAGCAGAGAGTGTACAACAATTGAACTGCACAGACACTCTGCTCTGAACATCCAGGGAGACAGAAGTGTCGATATGAGTCCGCATATCATACAAATTAAGTTCAAATAGTAATAAAACCAGTAATCATGTAAAATAATAATAAATAGAAAAGTGTTTAGTGAAGACATAAAAAGTGACAGTTTTTTTTTTAAAAAAGTGGTAAAATGAAAACAGCCAGAATAAATCGAAAGTAGAAAACAATTATTATTATAACCAAACTTTTTTCAAAAAGGACAATGAACGATTAACAAACTCTTAATATGGATAAATAATAGAATTAAGATAGTTTGTACTTAGATGTAAGCTTGTTTAATAGTAATAATATTATTTCCTTCTCATGTACAATAAAGAACTATAGTTTCAAAATTAATATATTTAAATAAAGATTAATTTAGAGTACCTATCTACCAATTTCGTTACGATTGGTGTAGAAAGTACAATAAGCGAAGGTGAGAATTCAAGACCAAATATTAGGTTATTATAACCTTAAATTGAAAGATTCTAAGATAGTTAAGTGTTGTGACTTAAAAGATTGTACAGGTATACACATAAAAATGACACCTAATATAGTTTCAACATTAAGTACAGTCATTTACTCTTACAAATGACACCCAATGTGGCTTTCAGTAAATAAACAATTAGTACAGACATTTACACTTACAAATAGAGTACCCAATGTGGGACGCCATTTTGTAATGTGATGTGTTACAAATTAAAAGTTTATTTATTGAAATTTATTGTTTATAATTAGTATATTTTATTACTGTGAGTTCTTACCTTTTATATCTATACTTTTACAGTCTGATAATCAAAACAATCGGTTAAACAGGTGTTCCCAATAATCTTTTAGCCAATCATATTGGTTTTAAAATACAAATTTTAATAAACATGAAATGAATTTATGTTATTATTGCTAACAAGCTTACACCCTAACTCTAATATTCGTACATTTAAATAAATCTGTTAGTTGTTCATAGTCCTCATTTAAGAAAGTTTCTTTATGTAATAAATGTGTTCTACTTATGATTTATTATGTTTGTTTTCATTTTACCACTTTTTTAATTTAAACTTTTCACTTTTCTAAATTCACTAAATACTTTACTTTTATTGTTAACTCACATGATTATTGGTTATATTAATATTTGAATTTTACTTTTATAACACGTAAACTCATGTTGAAACGTCTGTCTACATTGATGATCAGAGCAAGAATGAATGTGCAGTGTAAACGTTTAAGCTCCCTCCTACAGGCATAACTCTGAGAAATTAATTATACTTCCATACATCCATGATTCTAACCAATTAGAAACATATTTCAAAGTTCGTATCCTTTATGGAGATCATGCAATTTGTTTCATATCTGTAAAATATGATGCAATTGTCTGTTTCTTTGTTAATACTGAAACACAATTATTTAAATTTATGACTGACACATTTTTATAAAAGCACTTTTATATAAAAGCTCACGTTTTATTTATTAAACTGTCACTTTTGATTTTTTTTTATCCTGACACAATATTTACAATTACAATTTATTTATTATATTACAATTTTCAAATTATTACTTATTGATTTATTATTACTATTTATTGTTTATTATTTATTGATTGGAGTTGTCCCATGCTTACAACTGGTTGACCTCGGAGGCTGCAATACCTCCCTTTCTAAACACCCTCTTCCTTCTAGGAACTTTATTGCTTGGTTTGGTTAAAGAGCTTGATAGGCAAATTTGTAGAATTCAGGCTATCAAAAATACCTTGTGTTTCGGTTATCTTAGTTTAATCAATGGTCAAAAATACTGTATGTTTTGGCTATGGATATAGTTTTATTTTAGTGTATTTAGGAAGTGACTGTGATTTTATTATAATTCTTTAGTTTTGTGTATATAAAATTGATCATCTCGATTTTAGTTGATCTCTAAGAATACAGGATCTGGACATTAGTGATCAGATTTGTAGATTATTGGATTCTAATGAAGTTGAAGATGATACAGACAATAATATAGTGGATGATTCAAATATAAATGCGGACTTTGTTTTCTCTGAGGAGAAATACTCCAATAGACGTAGTTGATGACAATGGTCTACTCGGAGGTGAAAATAATGAAGAGAGGAATATAAGAAAGGCAGTAACTGAGAATGTTCCGCTTTCACAGTTTTTAATTAGAAAAAATGAAGAAAAGCGAATATGTTTAGATAAGCAATCATCCACCACGAACATCTGGACTACTGCCTGCAATATAATTAGGGTTGGATTACCAGAGATAAGAGGTCCTGAAAGAACCTTAGGAAACCAGCCTTATAAAGAAGAAGTGTGGTAGTTTTATTTTTGATACAGAAATTATTTGTAAAATAGTTACTAATTCTAACAGAATGTTGGCTACCATTAGACAAAATCTTACCTTTGGAACAAGTTAAACTAACTACAGAGACACCAATATTGAGGAGTTACTGTTATCTTCAATTATAAAATCAAACAATGAAAAGATGTCATCTCTCTTCACAAGGGATGAATTCAATCGCCCAATATTGCATACAACAATGTCTGTAAATTGCTATGACATTCTCATAGCATGCATAAAGTTTGACAATACATAAACATGTGAGAAGAGATAAATAAATGTTAAAGCAGCACCAATTTTAGAAATTTTTGTTAAAGTTATCTACAACAGTCAAGCAATGTATTGTGTTTCAGCACATGTCACCATCTACAAGATGCTAGTTCCTTTTCGAGGGCGATGTGGTTTCATGGTCTACATCCCCAAAATGTACGGGGTAAATATTACGTCTATGTCTTATGCTAAAACGTTGTATTTATTAAACACATATATTATACGGAAACATATGTGATGTGGTAGAGTTGACTGAAAAGGGAAGGAAATTAAGTATACCAACACTGTCACTCATTCGACTTTGTCAACTCATTGAAGGAAGTAACTACAATGTGTAACTTGTGGCACATTGAAGGTAGTAATGGCAGACAACTGGTTTTCATCAGTGGATGGTGTTGAAGAACTTGAAAAGAGAAAGCTCACCTATGTCGAAACTTTGAGGAAGGTTAAGCATGAAATCCCAAGTAACTTCCTTCCAAATACTAAACAACTGGTTGCTTCTACACTTTATGGATTCAGAAACAACATGACACTTCTTTCGTATATTCTTAAAAAGAACAGGTCAGTATGCCTGTTTTCAACAATGCACAACTCGTGACAAATCAGGAGAAAAAGAAACCAAAATTATTTTGTTTATATAAAAACTAAGTTTGGTGTGGACATTCTCAAAATGAAGTACGTGTTGTTCTATTCAAGCAGAAAAAACAGGTGGTGGTTCCTAGCAATTTTCTACAGACATATAAATATAGGAATTGTAAATTCCTTCATTGTGTCATGAGCTATATAGGAACCACAATGGTGACATGCTTTGATTTTTTTCAAGAGCCTAGTCCATAATGTGATTGTTCCGCATCTTGAAATGAAACCTACTGACACCTCTAATTTTCCATGGGAGCTGATGTGCCAGATTATTGCTTAGAAAAAGAAAAACCTGTGCTAAATGCACAGAAAAACTCAACATAAGTCCTATAGTGCAACAGCCCAATTTTTGCCCAATGTCATAGAAGAGTTTGTATAGCCTGTGCAGCTCTGAATATTATGTGCACATATATAATATATATATATATATATATATATATATATGCACATATTATGTGAGAAGTCTGATTAATGTTCAATGTGAACATAAATTGTCTCATTACACATTTGACAAAACAAATACGTAAGTTATTTGTCATTCAAAATCTTTTTGTTTCTCTACATAGTTTTTAAATTAGGTCAAATCAAATCTATTTGACTTTTGTAACATATTAATCACAAAAATAATAATGTTACCATGTATTTAGTTGTAATATGTAGTTTTTTTAATAAAATAGTTGTACAATTATTGGTATGCATTTAAATTGAAGTATATATATATATTAAAAACTGACAAACTATGACAAAATATCACTTGTTGGAAAAATCACCAACATTTCTAATAATGTTATAAAGAAGATGTTTTGTTTTAAGTGTTAATTGGACCATTTATAAACTTACAATTGATGTGTAAGCTCATGTCTTTAAATTTATTTACTGATGTATGATCAACAGATAAGGATCACTTCTTTGGATTTATGATAATCCTTCACTTATTCATATTGAGTTCCTCATTTTGAACCTTGGTGAATCAATTGTTCTTTTAATCTTAGTTCTTCTTATAGTTAAAGAAATAGGTAGCTACATTTATAATGTATCCCCCCCCCCTACTCTGAAGTTTTTCCCTTCCCAGCATTTCAGTGAATTAACTATTGATAATAATTTAGTTGAATAATCCCTTAACCATAAACTTAGGACAAAATGCAAATAACTAAACACCAAACACAAATGTTGACATTAAATGTTTATTCCCTTAATGCCCTGATGTACACTTCAATAACAATAATAACAATGGTCGGCAATAACAAAGTTATCATCATCAGAGGATAGATACTCCTAAACTAAAACTGAGTTTTAACAAATAATTATCCATTTGTGTTTGGTGTTGTTATTTACCTTTTTTTAAAAGTTCCTGGTTAAGGAAATTTTCAACTAAATTATTTTAAAAAACCACATTGCTCACAGAAGATTTATCTATCTATAGATAAGACTGTTGAACAGTGCAGGAGGCAAAACTCTGACTTGACGCTGAACTCATGAAATTTAGGTTTATTAGATGATCCCCTCTGCTTCATAAATCTTTTAGAAATATTTTCTTTAAGACACCTATTTTTATCTTGAACTGAAAAGTCTGAGGAGAGAATTCCCAATCTCTAACTCTCACTGCAAATTGTGTGTAGCCAGTTGGTCTTAGAAACTTGTGTGAAGCAAATAGTGGATATTTATTTAGCCCTAAGATGGTTACATTATGTTTGTAGTGAAACATGTATTATGTGATAAGGTAAAAATTAAGGTTTGTTTGAATGTTTAAATAACGCGGTTGCAAGGGAAGGGGTAAATTGGATTAAATAATATTTCGTATTAAATAAAGTAAATTCTAACATAAAAAATAGATTTTAAAATCAACAATATAATTAATACTGTATAATTTTAAAATGAATTGTTTAAATAATGTGTTTGTTAAATTTGTGCTGTGTAATTTGAATTGGAAATACCAAGGGGAGTATGTGAACTATAAAAAACTGTTTTAGCGGGGATGTACAGGCTCGCAAACAGCGGTGGACGAAGCATTCTAAGCTAGTCTAGTTTTGGGAGGAGAAACGTGGTAAGAGCAGTCTGAGAAAGGAACGGGTAGATGATGGTTGTATTTTAAAAAGTCTTAGAGAGTCTAGTTTTGGGAGGAGTTGCGGACAGACCTGTTTTGGGTTGTTCTTTGGAATGTGGTCAAACTTTTAAAAAATGAGAAAAACTTGTAGAAATAATCAAGGTGGACAATGTAACGTGAACAGTAGTGTTTTCAATAAATAAACTCTTAACGAAAAAACGAGAAAACGTGTTTAATCGGACTATGTTGTGCAATCTCAGGCACGTGGTTTCGAATTTAGGACAATGGACAGTTAGATTCACTAGTTAGTGATATGAACTTTAGATATTTCGACCTCGACATTTTTGAAGAATACAGACGTATTTCAACCGTACTCATCTACTACAATTACGAGATCAACAATAATGTTGCAAAACGGACAATGAGTTTTGACAGTCTGGTGAATAGAAATGCATCACAGGTTTTATTGTCTTATATAAACTCTTTATAATATGTTATATGTATTTTTATTTGTAAGTAATATATGCAAATTTCATTTTATTTCATAAAAAATCTATATGAGTCCAAATATCATTTAGATGAAAGACTAAGTTATTTTTGTCTTCTTTTATCTTTTATGCTAAAAATGAAGAAGTAAAGTAGTTATATCTAAATTCTTAAAATTCAGTTAATGGACTAAATACTTGCAAGTTTTATTTTTAAATAATACAATTTTCAGATTAAAGTAAAATTTTTTAGAACTAAAGAAATGATCGATCTTTTTCAGAAATAGTAAAATTTATAAATTAACAAGACGTTAATAAGCATTTATATTTATCATAATTTGTATGTAATCAATGTATGTTGATATTTTGTTTTTGATTTATGTTGAAACTAATCGTAAATATGTTTAATAAATTTTTATGTTAAAATTTCAGCTCAAGTGTACTCATTTCTAACCAGAATTCACTGTATAGTACACATATGAAAGAACTTGCGACCCTGAGGTTAAATTCACTAAAATTTAGTTTTATTGTTGTTTAAATTTGACGAAAGTCTGGCGCCCATGTCTGAGCAATATTTTTGATTGAATAATAAACTCATAAATTAATTTTTTTGTAAAGTAACATAAACACAAGAACTCTTCAAGTTCCCCTTTTTGAAATATTACAGTTAATACAATAAATGTATATAAAATTGATGTATGCTAAATTGTATAAAAAAAAGCAGGAGACAGCAATTAAATATTTCAGGCTTCAAGAATCACCCCAAAATCCTGGACAAAAAATGTGGATTCAGACAAAACAATAGTAATACAAAGAGTTTAATGTCCTTATTAATTTCTCAACATAATATATCAATACTTATTGAACCATATGTCACCCAAACCATCCCCATGGATTATATAGAACTTGAAGAAAAATTTTTACTCTCGGAAAAAGTATCCAAAAAGTAAAATACACCAACAGCACTCAAACAACCAGTATTGTCAACAATAGAAGAAAGATATCCAGAAGATCAGTGGCTGAGGGTGTATACGGATGGATCATTCAGTGAAAGGGACAACACAGGTTCAGGGATCCACTCAAAATGTGTTTCACACTTCATCCCAGTAATTAAAAAATCAATTTTAACGCATACGTTAAAACCATCTCATATGCTCCCCTGGCTCCCCTGACTGACTCTAAAGCAGCAATATAAGCAATAGTGACTTTTGAAAATACCAAACACAGAGAAATAAAAGATATCCATTCAATGATAAAAATTATACAGAAGAAAAGGAACTACATTATACTTCAATAGATCCCTTCGTATGTTGGAATAGGAAAAAATGAAAAGATAGATTACCTGGTCAAGATAGACACAACATTGCACTAAAAGCACACAATGCAAAGATAGCAAAAATATTACTTAAAAAAACTGGGTAGGAAAACCTTGAAAACAAAATCAGAAAACCCTTTTTCTGATAAAATCTGGAAAAAAATATCGGTGCTGAATAGGAAGATACTTGTGGCCTTTTTTCGCCTTAATACTGGACATGACTGCTTTGCAGTCCACCTGAAGAGATGCAACTACTTAAGAGTGCACACACTATCATGAACCCAACACCATAATGGATCAGAGAGACCTTCTGCTCTGCCTTGAACTGAATGCAGATTTGAGATGCTTAGAAAAACATTATCTTTATTGGGATCCCAGAAAGTTGATGGATTGTGATTTAGGCTAGCCATAGTCCAAAACAACAACAAAAATACACAAAAAATGTCAAAAATGAAAGTAAAAATATAACATTACTTTATGGTTTATGGATGTATTTTGTACTTACATTTTAGAAGTTTTTGATGAAATTAATTTATTATCTTCATCAACCCTGTAAAAAAATAAATAACCTTCTTGTTTAAATTGCTGTAAACATCTATAAACCTAAATTTACAAGGACGTATCAGAACAGCACTAAGTTTAGTAGTTTTTCAGACAATGTTCTTTAAAATTTTCCAATCAGTTGTACAGAATACATAAGTCTGGCTTTATACTAAACCCATGAAATTTTTGTTTATTAAATATGATCCTGTCAATTCCAGAACTCTTTCAAGGATATTCTTCTAAAGCGTCATATTTTTCCATGATAAAGAGGGTCAATGGTAAATCTGAAGTTATGATTCCCATTCTAGCTATAAAACATTATTTGATGCTAGTATGTGAATGATTATTTCACTTTAAAAATACTGACACAACGATTGCAGCAAAACATAGAAGCATATTAGAAATGAATATGAAATTGACTTGCACTAAATATAAGAATGTAAAACTATTTCAGGTTTAATGAAGTGTTTGTATTTACACATTAGAAATAAAAATATGCTCTCATATAATAATTTGTTTTTGAATTTTTATTGGCATCTCATTATTTTATCATATAATTTTGAAAAATAATCTATTTAAACATCTAACAATTTACATTTTTGAAATTACCTGAAGTACACTAAGTTCAGTAGTTTGTAAGAATTTTTATTTTTTTTAAACTGTCTAAAATGTTTAATGTATACAAAATTATAGATTAATATTGCCAATGTGATAATTTTATGAACTGTACATTATTAGTTAAGAAAAGAAAAATAATTGGTTTGAATCATTTAGATTTCATAATCTACAGATACACTTACGTTACAGATTTGTTCAATATTTGATCCCTTTTGTCTTCTAACAATTTAATATAGGCATCTATTTGTTCTGCATATCCTTGACTAAAACAAAACATTTTGTAGGATAATATATATTAAGAGACAGTCTGTATACTTATGAAATCAAACTTAATTTTATATTTTTTCCCTTAACATACTCTAGACAAATTTTTCAATTTGAAATCAGTGTTAAGAAACACACAATAAGAATGAATTTCTGAAGAAAATCAGCCGATAAATAAAATAATGACTTTTTTCTACCATTTGAAATTTTCCCCAATTCTTTCAATTTTGTAATTTCCAGTTTGGGGAATTTTATAGTTAATTTAACACTATAATCTAATAGTTGTTTACCAAATTTCAAATCTATCTGATTTCGAAAATTTAGTTAGAATTAAATTTCAGGTGTTTACTGGAGCATGGTGGTTCCTTATCCTTTTACATATAAAATGGTGGTAGGTATATAAAATATGAACCTTAAACAAAGTCTGTTCCACTTGCAAGAAAGTTAAAAAATGTAGCCCTGACATAGTTGGTTAGTTGGGAGGGAGGAAAAATTAACTTTTTGTTTTTTGATATATCATTTACTAAGGTAGTTATGATATCTTTGTTTATGAAGGTATTATGGAGAAATAATCAAATTGACTGGAGTGTGTTCTGATATACTCTCCCTTAAAAATAAAAAAAATAAAAATAAAAAAAACAAGGTAGTTTGTTTTGATTGATATTATTGGAAAATATGCTCCAGCAAGAAAAGTAAATATAACTAACCCTGAAAAACAAAATTACCAAATTTTAAATGATAAAAATAATTATAATTTATGATTTATAGAAAAATATATTAACATAATTACCAAATTTTAAATGATGAAAATAATTATTATTTATGATTTATTAAAAGATTATAAATTAATTATGTCCAACCATGTTATTCATTTTAGGGTAGCATTGAAAATATTATGAATTTAAGAGTATATTAATTTCTATTTAATTTAACAATTCATTAACATCCATTATTGTTCTATTGACGCTCACAGATGATAAAACATTCAATAAGTTAATGATAACAAATAAAAGTGTTTCAAGCCTAAAGGATTGTGTTGTATTTTGAAAGATTTAGACTATAATTAATTTTTACAAAAAAATATTACATCACAATAGATTTATAAGAGGCTCATAATTAAAAGAGTTTATGAAAATGAGGTATGATGTAATCAAAATAAGTTTTTTGTCATTATTTAAAATGTTTTTTTTTTTTTTTCTCTTTTTTTTCTTTTTTTTTCCAAAATACTGTCTATGCTAACATACAACAAATAAATTATATTAATTGACATCATTCAGAACTTCCTAGGATTGAACATACAAATAAACAATTAAGATCCACATTCATAGTCCATGGAATATTGATAACTCAAACACCTCACTGTACAAAAAAGACTTTCAAAAATTTAATGTCTTATATGATTCTATTATAGTTATCAATATATTGTTTGAAATGTACTTTGTCTAGAAAGAATGCTTATTTATTACACTCACTATTTTTTCAACTTTTCAAATACAAAGGAAGTGATTGAAGGACACTCAATAGATTTCAAAATTCTTTCTTCAACTGAGATTACAGCTTTCAGTAACTTATTTAATTCCTGCCACTCAATACTCCTGTAAATATAGCAAAGATTTTATTAGTTTGTTCATCTATATATATATATATATATATATATATATATATATATATATATATATATATATATATATATGTGTGTGTGTGTGTATGTGTGTGTATGTTTGTGTGTGTGTGTATGTCATGTTGTATGTAATTTCAGTGTGGAAGAGCAATTACCAATTCCTTTTAAATCTGAATAATTTAAACCATCTGTGATTTATTTATGATTATAAAGTACATTTCCCTAGAAGCTTATGACCCGAATTGAAAAATAAGTGTCTGTACTTAATACAGACTGGCGCTTAACATAATCAGTAATTCAAAGAAGGTAAATTCAGTAAAAGATATATATTCCTAACTTGAGAAAATTACAAGTTAAAGACATTGAAAATAGACAACTTGGATTTAATCATTTTTATAACGTTAGATTAACTCTTTCCATGATAAGATCAGGAGGTAAAATTCTAGCATGAGCTTATTTTGTATTTTTATGTAAAGCATTATTTATCTAACGTGTTGTATTAGAAATAATAAGTTTTTTTATAAAATTTATGGTTTATAATTAATATCTTTTATTATTTTGAATTATTAACTTTTATCTTTGTACTTTTATACTCCACTGATATACATGATGTTGGCTAAGCAGGTGCTCCTTATAATTTTTAGTTAGACATGTTAATTTTTAAAGTTCCAAATTTTTATTAAACATAAAAATAATTTGTTATCATTACAACTAAATAAACTTATACCTAAATTCAAAATGTTAACTTTAAAACTTGTCCATTCTTAAGAATCTATTAATTTTTAATGAAATCATAGTTCTTTTTTAATGAAAGTTTGGTTATGGCAATAATTGTGTTTTACTTATGATTGCTTTGTCCATTTTTTTATATATATAACAACTTTTTATTTAAGACTCGTTACTTTATAAATTCACTTAACACTTTTCTTTTTAATTATCAACTCACATGATTATTAGTTATAAAATGTGCACTCATATTGATGCGTCTGTCCTTTTCAATGTTCTGAACAAGAGTGAACTGCAGTGCAAGCATTGTACACACTTCCTCCTATAGACATAATTCTGAGAAATTAGTTAGACATCCAGAATGTTCCATGATTCCAACCAATTGAAAACTTTTTTCACGTACATCTCCTTATATGGAAGTTCACATGTCTTCGTTAAACACACCTTCATTCTAGAAGTTTCTGTCTGTAAAATATGACCCAATTGCCTCTGTTTCTTTGTTAATACTGAAACGCAATCATTTAAATTTATGACTGCCATATTTTCATAAAAGCACATTAAAATTTCACTTTTTATTTATATAATAAATTGTCACTTTTGATTTTCTTACACATTACTTACAATTCCTTATTAGTATAACAAATTATTATTATTTACTATTTATTGGTTAGAGATGTCCAATGCTTACATTTCTTAGAATTTATTTATTTTTTCTTAAACTAGTTGAGTCTAGATAACATTTAAAAAATTTGTGTAAATATAAATAATTTTTTACGTACGAAAAAGTCTTATTTTATTTCTAAAAATTAGAATTAAAAGTAAATTTAAGTTAGCCCATGGTGAAATAAGTATATAAATAAATATTATTATTATTACTAAATGGTAAACTAAATTCAAATCAAGGAAACAATATGTCCTCTTTTGTCTTTATGTAAATTGTAAATTACTGTAAATTATTACGTAAATTAAGCGCCAACCCTCGTATTTATACAAAAGTAAAGGGACGTGGATTAAACCTACTTTCTAATATTAAGTCGTTAACACTTATTTCGCTTCATCCTAAGTAACTTAAAAATTAACACCTAACTAATACAATAATCCTAACTAATCTTAAATTGAAAAATACATTATATATTTTTCATTAATATAGAATTTTGTAACAGTCCTAATTCATTATTTACAGTTATATTATGGTACTTGTTAATATAAAAAATTTCCCATGCATCTATCATCTTTAATTTAATAACATTTTTCAACAACACAGAGTTTTCTATTTTGAAATAATGTTTTTCTTCTAATAGCCTTTTTCTATTGTTTTCGGTTTTCATATACAATAATGTTTTTTTAAAAAATTCCCTTTTACATCCTTAGAAAAAGATTTTCAACAAGTTTGAAAATTTTATTATTATACATTTTTCAGTTTATTCTGTGCTAAAAATCAAAACACGACATTTCGGGAATAAAAACAATTCCTGTTATCAAGTGACTAAAAACTAAAGAAACATGAAACTAGAGACTAAGCCTATGTAAGAAGTAAAATTAAATATAATACCACCGACCTTAATATCTAAGCATGCATCTCAGAGCTAAAACTGAGAAGTCAAAAAACCACAATCACGGTAACACACAACTAACGTCAAATACGTGTTGTTGTATCAAAGATACAGCAACAAGTGACGTGGTCCAGAAAACGTGACAAACTATTAGGGGAGTGGCCTATTGTTAGTTGTTAGCTTCCTAGCACGAGGGCAGGTTACAACCCCTTGTGGCGATTTAACAGATAAAATTTCAACTTGTTTTTTAGTTGTAGGGGTATTATAATCAAATTTTAGTTCTTTTTTTAATAATGGGAGCCATAATGGCCTTAATTCTATACTTGATTGGCTGATAGGATTGTCCGTTGATTCTTATTCCCGAAACGTTGTGTTTTGATTTTTAACACACAAATGATGGCAAATGTCCGAAAAATGTATAATAATAAAATTGAACTTCCATCATTAACAAATAACTTCAAACAGAGAAAAAGAAGTTTGAAAAGTTAAAAAGTTAAAAATCCTGTGTGAGTGTAATATGAAACAATATTCTGCCACAAACTACTTGAAATACCTGCAGGCCAAGTCCCTGGGTCATCATAATCAAAATTATTGTCAACATTATAACTAATGTCATTAACATCACAAACACGATTATTATCATATTCTTTTAAGGCTGGACATTGAGAGTGTAAGTCGGTTGTTACTACTTCTGTGTTGACTTCATATTTGGAAGCAATAATATTTTCAATATCAGTAACTTTTATTTCTCTTCTTTCAGACGTGCACCTACTGATTCTACAAAGGAGCAAGCAGACTTGCTTCCTGAAACTTCTGATGGTTTGGTGTTGGTAGATTCACATGACTCTGTAGGAATGGAAACATAGCCGTCATTATTCTCATTCTAATCTTTCAGAACTTTGACCTCTGCTTTTTCTTCCAACTTAAAAAACTTTGCAATAGTCTGTCACCCTTTAGATATTTTTAGTAGCTTTTTTTTTATAATCTTTCGTTTCAAAGCTCCAGATTTATGTTTATAGCTGGACATATTCTCTTGTCATGTCTGTCTGTTGTATTGCCTCTGAGACGTACAATCTTAAAACAAGAACTACTAAAAATACCTTTCTTTTGGATGAAGGTAAATCATTTTTATTTATCCCGCAAGATTAATACCCCCTTAGTCATATTTAGCTACTAAATTGCAGTTGAAAACTACTTTATAATAAAAATTACACAACCATTATACCAGATGTTTCAGACCAAAAAAAAACCCTCTACTCTACTGTGAGAACTATGTGATTTTTTTGTAAACTTAAGAACTTCTTATTGGAGAAACTATGTTCTGTTTATTATTTATATAGTGTCTCTTTCTCATAAATCTCGTTCAAGTTTAAATTTTATCTATTCGGTAAGAATTTCAGAAAGTTATTTTCACCTTTTTTTTTAATATTTAGTGTAACTGAAATGCTAAGTAATATTAACTTTTTTATCTGAAATAATTTTTATATAGACACAGGCCCCTTTTTCTGTATTATATTATGTAAATAAGTAATAACTTATAAAAGTCATTATAATGTGTTCAAGTCACAAACTTACAATAATATAATTACTATACAATAATATCTGTCAATGTGACTTAATATAGTATAATAAACACTTACTTGTTCATTACACGTTTCAGAATATTATTATTCAATCATCAAATACACAAACAAATACAGTTAATCAGCAATACAATGATAATGAATCAAAACTCCACTGACTTCACTCAACAAAATTACATAACTATTCATTATTCATTGACAGTTGACTGTGCAAGACAATTAGACAAGAAAGAGCAGAAAGAAAAACTCTAAAAATAGCCCGGAAAGGGTCTGATGAAGAGGGAGGAGGAATGAGTTAGCTGGAATGGGAAAGAGCGCTCTTTCTCTTTTGGTGCTCACTAGCACGCATATTAAAGAGCTTATTCTGCAAAATTTTCATGTCTGTCTAGCTACATTGCCACATACTCCGTTTTCCATCCATCTCACCTGCACCGCTACTTCCTTTCACAAAGTACTTTAATGTTACTTCCATTTCATGGTTGGAGTGGGTTGGTTTTTCGTCTGTTATATATTAATTTTGAATTTTTAACTGTGTATATTAATTTTTACAGTTAATAAATATTATTCAAAGTCTAAGTACTAATTTAATAATCTTTCTAAAATAAACGATTGGATAGATCACTAATTGTACTGTTATTTTATTTTTCAAAGTTTTTTTTCTCCAACATAGCCCATTTAAAAGTAACGCACGCCCAAGCCTGGGATCTTCAGGTGCACTTGGACCCCTCTTGTAGGGGGCCATGATTCAAGTTAACATTTCCCTTAAATAATACCGTCTGTCATTTAACAGTTTCTAATTATCTCTTATATTCACCAAAAGTAAAATGGTTGGTAAAAACATTTCAACAAATTTTAGCTGTGTATTTTTAGATAGGCTATATTAATTTATAACAATGAAAGAAAAATGCCATGTAAATTATCATATACAAAATAAGTTGCTTTACCTTTTTTCAATAATCATATGTTTTCCAGTTTCAGTAGTACAACTATAAATACTAGAATTGTGTTTCTGTAAACTGGAAACTAAACTATCTGAGTCTGAGTTTTGCTTGATGATAGACCTGCAAAATGTAAATCAAAAGATGTATTGTAATAGTTGTTAAATACAAGACCTGAAGGGTAAACTTCTTTATTCATTAACAACTCCAAAAGTTGGACAATAATTGTAATAATATCAAAACTGAGGGTTTTTATTATAGTTATTTAAATCATTTATGGGCGCCAGATGAATTAACATCAATTTTGAAAAGAAAACAAATGACTCTAAATATTTGTGATCTCGGGTGTGAGTTCTTTCAAAAGTGTACTTACAGTGATTTTTGTCTTCTGAAATTTTAACATGAGTTTATTAAAAAACAAACAAAATTATTACATGAAATATATCATCAATAATACATCAAATAAATTTATTATAGATAACATCCTATCTGAATTTTAGTATATTTATTTATCCTTTGAAGAAGGTGTATATTTTGTTAAAGAACATGAATTTAAATTACGTTGCAACAAAAATTATTTATTTAAAACACAAAAAAAGAAGAACAGATCAAAATATCTGTTACTTAACTATTAATTTACTTTTATTTGAATATAAAATTTAAATCAATCAACATTTATTGATTTGATTATATATAAAAATTCTTTATCTTAAATATCAAATTATATGAAAAAATGAAATTATCTTTAACAAACATGAGACAAATTATATTTTATATTATACAGGAATTACAATATTTGTGTTGTATAACACATTTTTACCAGTTTGTAGATACTTTACAACTTGATGTACACGTGCTTCTAACTGTGTAGAATCGCATAACCGTTTTTTGAAAACGATGCACACCAGATCCGTTTTCATCGTTCAAACTAAAGTGCATTTTAAAATTATCTAACAACTTTATTAGTTCTCTTTTACACTTAAAACTGTCCATCATTCAACCGATCGACACGAGATACCGCTATTGTCTTATTACATAATACATTACACGTCATACAAGTCCTTATCCGATTTTTTAATACATTTTTGTTTTAAGAAACACTCCACTATATTGTTCAAAACTACTGTCATTGAATTAGTTTGTTGCAGATTACATCTGACAACATTAAATCCTTGTCTAACACTTTTTTGTTAAATCTTGAATCACATTTTTGAATACGACTTAACACAACCATTACTTCCAAACTCTGCTCTAAGACTGAGAAAATCACATGGCGGTTCTTCATTTCCTGTTAGCACCGGTTATTCCAAATCTCTCTACATCAGTGATAATCGTCCCCCCTACATCTGTCTAACGTTCTGTTCAAATACTACTTGGTTCATTAATGTGTCCAAACACATCATTTCACAAAACACACAATTTATAAAAGTTCCTATAATTAAATTACCTTAAAAACTATACATCATTATTTATTTATGTTTGGAAATCTATTTTAATTATGAATTTACTCTGTTTAACATTGAAAATCATTAGTCATTTTTTTGACTCATGTTATACCAATACGATTACCCGCTATTTTAAATATTTAATTCAAATTAACCTTTTTCCGGTATTACAGTATAAATTAATTTACATTAAGTATTATAATCATTTTTTTTAAACTTGTTATGATCACAATTCTGAGATCTCTATATCAAGATATACTTGATTGGGAGAAATGGAATAGTTGCAAGTAACATGATTAATCAATAAATGTAATGAAATCGTAAAAGATTTTATTGCATGGATTATTTGTGTTCAAAGACAAAAAATTATAATTTAGAAGTTGAATGTAGATAGACAGCCGAGATTTCAGAGTTGTTAAGCTTACAGGACTATGTATAAGTATGATTTAGAAACAATCGGAAAACTTATAAGAGATGTTAGTTTAAGATTTCATGATTGTAATAAAATTTAGTAATTTGGTATGTCTGATGAAATTAAGGAAAAATTAAATTTTTTAAAATGATTGGAAATAGTTTTGTCAGAAATCAGAGTGTGCGGTATTAACCGTTAAGAAAATCGATAGAAGGAAAGTGTGTAGTGGGGACATTCATAATCTTAGATATCAAAAAATATTGACTACTAGCAAAAGGGTCTCCGAGAAGAGTAGTTCTGAATTAAGAACGCTCGAACTCCATCATATGCTGATCGCTTGATCTTCCAGATCAACGATCAATGCTTATTGTATAATTAAGTACTGAAAAATAGTTTTTTTTAACATTGAACATTAAAGTAAAATCAATGAAAATTACGCCATAGTATGAGCTTAAAATTGAGTTTTATAATTTTAACATGAACATAAAAATTGAACTTTTTACTTCAATTACGAGTTGAGACATAGCTTTATTGATAAAATAAAGAAATATCATTTAAAACGTAATAAAGGACTTTGGTAAAGAAAACAGTCATAACTTAAATAAGAAAACTATTGTTCCAAAGAGTTTGAGTAAAAATGAACTTTCAGATGGAACATCATAAGTAGACATTTTCTATTAGTGAAATAAATAAGAAAAAGAACTTTAATAACTTTTATTTGAAATTTGAACTTTATGTATATTTTTAATATAAAATATGTTTGTCATTTACAAGAATCTTGTTCTATAATTTATTTATTATAAAATATATGTATTTCAGAATGAATTAAGTGTATTTCAGAAGTTTTTCATGATCATTTACCATATATGAGTACATTTTACCGAAATTCATGACCTAAGAAAAGAGTAAAATAAATAAGTGTTTGTGGTTTTCTCACACACAAGCTAGTGCCTGACAATTTAAAGTAAATTTTTCCCAGTATAAAATTTTTAAAAAAATAATAAATTCAAGCTTTCAGTTTTAATTGAAATGTGATGAAATATATTATTACAAACTCAACATGATTATTTTGTCATGTAATATTTAAATTTATTATGATTTCCTATGAATCAGAATATTTGGTGAAAACCGCTACATCTTAAAAAACTCAAGATGATTATTTTGTTGTGGTGTATCAAATATTTTATTTTATTATAGTTTTATGTGAATCAAAAATTTTTTTTTATTATAGTTTTATGTGAATTAAAATATTTGTAAAAAACTGCCAGAAGAGTCCATTAGAGCAATTCCAAAGATTTTGTTGAATACATTGGACAATTATCTCAATCAAAATCCTATAACACATACTAAATTTTTAACTTACCACTCATTGTCAGGTTAATTTTGGTTTTTCCCAAATTACTCATGACACCATATTTTTTAAATTTTATTTGCAGTTTGGCAGATTGGTTTGTATTATAAATCTTCAGATTTCACCAAAATTTGGTTGAAATTCACTAGTGTTGATTTTTAGATATTCTATTGGTTACAACAGTACTCATACTTCATTTGTACTTTTACGAATAACTTATGAACCATCATGTTTTGTTTCGGCTCTTAGAGCCTACCTTATAACAAAATTTTATCAAAATCATTAGAGCAAATTTTAAGAAATATTGGAATTCTTAGTTTTGGCTTTATGGTAGTTTCCTCCTTAAATTCTGATCTTGATTGGTATTTAGTTTTGTATATGGGGTAAATGAGAAAGTTTGTGCAAAGATTTTGCACAGTTGGTTTAACTTACATTTACAAGAGTATAAGTTATAACATTTTCAACGAACAAAATTTTATTCAAAGTAACTTACAATAAATTTTCCAATTCTTTCCTGAAGTCACAGAATTTATCAAGAGTTACAGAACTTCCACTAGATGTAGAAGAAGAACTAATGGTCAACCTGCAAAATAAAATTAAATGACTTTATAAATTATTAGGTTAGAGTTTAATAGGGTGGCTACATATACTATTATGTTTAGACTTTATATGAATAGGAGACACAGTCTTAACTTGGAAAGTGGTTCTTGGTATTACATAGTTAGTAGTACACAAATAGAAAAACATAATAAAACACTAGTTCTGAAATATTTCGTAACACTGATCACTTTCTCAATCAGTAGAGAGTATAAAAAGAAAACTATTGTGTACTTTTCTATTTGGTAATACCAAGAACCACTTTCCAAGGTAAGCATGTGTCTACTACTTATAAGTTATTATATAGCTGATGATAATGACCAAGTTATGTTCCTGCTATTGGAAGGTTGGAGGAAGTATGGACCACATTGAAAGTTTTAATTAAAAAATAAATTATTTTCTAAAATCGTTGTGCAGACGTTTTCTACGGAACAGAGAAACACTCACAACTTTTAAATCCACATTTATCTCTCTCAAAAAACAAGATTTTTCTATAATTAAAGCTTTTTATAATTTTCCCTCATAGAGGTGAACTAATAAATTCAAATATAGGCTATACATACATAATATGGTAAAAACCACTTAGTTTTGTTTACATTCCACATTTTTTGTTTTACAATTAAAAAAAGTTTATTGATCTTAATTTAAATTTTGAAACAACTTTAAAGCTATGAAGATTTATTAATTTAAATTTTTATTTTTTTTTAAATTAGACAACACATAGAACTAAAATACTTCCACAATGAAAGGTAATTTTAAAATAAACATTATTGTAAATACAATTACTTTTTTTAATATTAATATTTGGTGACTATAATAAAAAATTAGTCAAAATAAGAAAATTGTACTTAATGTGTAATCAGTTAATTAGTCTTTTAAATTGTCACTTAAATAAATACTCATTGTTTTCTCATTTCAAAGTTAAATTCATATCACTATATTTTAAATCACTGCCTGATAGTTTAAATAAAACTTATTCATTATACAAGACAACTAAATTACATGGTATCTTTTTCTTTGTTATGGTATGCAATTAATCTACAAATGTTATAATTAATTCATTTACTATATTATAATGTGAACTTACAAAAGTGATTCCAGCTTCTTTCTAGTTTGTCTAGAAAGGCATTGTGTATCAAATCCAAGTGGTATTAAACTTGGTTTTTCTCTGAAATTAAATTCATATTTGAATTAAAGTTAAGCCAATCTAGTACTAGAATTTGTGGCTATTTAATTAACATTAGTTTAAAAACACTGTATAAGTACCTCCGTTGTTATTTTAATTTTGTATTTTATTTATTATCATCCTCACCAGAAGATTTGTTTATTATTTATTTTTTGTTTACTAAAATAGCCATATAAATAGCAAGATGTCAGCAGTAACTACAACATATATACTGGTACTATATAAAATAATATCAATTATTCAACGATAAACATCATATTATGTATAAAATTAACAATTATAGTAGAACCTCTGTTAACCGGCCTCGGATCAACCGGTCCTCAGATTAACCGGCCTATTTCGTAGTGTACTGGTTCGATGAGAGTTTCTGAAAATAAATTGTAAATGAAACACCAAAGCGGTGGCGAGTCAAACGACTTTGTCGATAGCGGTATCCCATTGTCGGCAGCGTAAAAACATCGCGGCATTAGCACCCGTTGGTATAGCAGACATACACCGGCAAAAATGTTTGATGGGCCGCTTTTTTTCCACGAATCAATTTAGTATACATTATGGAAAATATGACATTTCTTTTCAGTTTTCTTCTTGACTTTGACTGGTTATGATCTACGTACAGTATATACAGTAAATAAAAATGAGCGAGTTACGAAAACGGGAAAACGAAAGCGAGTGTTGGTTTCGTTTGAGACACGGTTGAGTGTGTTAAAAAAACTTGACAGAGGGGAATCTGTAAAAAAGCTTTGTGGCGAGTTTAACGAAAACCTCAGATTCACCGGCCAAACGGGCAGCCGGCCCGGGTGTCAGTCCCGACTAGACCGTTTAAGAGGGGTTCTACTGTAATTGAAAAAAATGTGAATGTTCCCAAACATGATTAACTAATAAACATAATATTAAAACTAAAATTACAAATAATAGGTCAATAATTCTTTTAAAATTTGAATTCAAACAAGCACCAAACAAAACTAAAATAGAAAAATAGAATTAACACAGAATGATACAACAGATAAGATCTTTACTGTGGTATAGTCACCAGACCACACACACACTCGGTCTGGTGACTATATATAATATACATATATATATATATATATGTATATTATATTAACATATTTTATTCTTCTTTATACACTGTCTAGTGGTCTAACATTCACCTCATAAAAGCTACCATGGTTACAAAACCCTAGGGTTTCAACATCAGGCCACAAATTTTCTCGATGGATGTCATCATAAAGGTTACAAAACACATTTAAACACGATTATAACAAAACACGACAAACATTGTACAAAATAACATTGCAGTGTAACTTGCATACAGGTTGAAATTTCTGTTTTAAATCATGGTTATTCAAAACTAGGCTGCATAGACTATGAATAAAACACATGCTCCAAATTATTAAATAATGGTGAAAATCTATATTAATAAAAGCGAGTGTCTGTCTGTCTGTCTGTCTGTCTGTAGGTCTGTCTGTGTGCGATCTAGCGGACAAAAGGCGAGGAATAGAATTATGAAATTTCGTAGATAGGCTCTCCGAGGGATGTCCTTGTGTACCACGAAGCTATTTTTTCAAAATTTGATTTTAAATTTTTTTAAATTAAGTAAATCAAGTAATTTAACATAACCTATAATTTATCACTATATATTATATATATATATATATATATATATATATATATATATATATATAAGGAAAATAAAGAAAAATACAATATCAGCTGATAATTAAACAGCTGGCTTATTTCAACCTAAAATGGAGAATTATTTAGGCCTACAGTATTAATTTAGCCCCTGACTTATTACATATAAAAGTTTGTTTTTGTTTTGAATCAAGATTTTAAGGTTATAAGAAACGGTGTTTTAAATAATAGTTAATTGTATGTATAGAATTAACTTAAAAGTCCCATCACTTTAAGATTGAGTTAAGTAAATCAAGTAATTTATCACTATAATAAGGAAAATAAAGAAAACAAATTACAATATCCGCTGATAATTAAACAGCTGGCTTATTTCAACCTTAAATTGAGAATTATTTAGGCCTACAGTATTAATTTCGTCCCGTGTGCACCAAAAACCGAGTTTCTATTAATAAGTTTTGGAAAATCTGGCAACGCTTTGGCTTATTATTTGTCAAATATTGCCTGCAACGATCTCTGGCTGCATTTTTCATCACTATTTTTGCGTCTTGACGTGAAAAGTTTTACACACGTGAAAAGTAAGTATTTATACAACTTTTTTATTTGAATTTAAGTCTACAATAATTTTAATGAATAAGAAAGAGACCTACAAAAAATTCATATGAAAAATTAAATTTACCTTTTTACCGATTTTCCCATGAAAATGTTCATATTTCACAAAAACCCGGAGAATTTAAGTGAAGGAATATAAACACTTTTTTGACCTATCACATTTTAAATCATTTACATAAGTTCTGTTCTTTTAGGTTTAAATTTAAAAAAAAAGGTTTACTACAACTAGAAATTTCACTTAATTGTTTTTATAGGGATACATTTTCCTAGTCTTCAACCATCTTTCCAGGGGAATTGAATTACTCATATCTTTCAAGTTACTCGTTTTTTATTTTTGATGTTCTTGGTAGTCTCTAACCAATTCTTAGGAACAATTTTTTTTCCTATTTATTTTAGTGTTTATTTAACTCAAAGATTTCCATTATTTAAATGTCCTCTTCTTCTGTTATTTACAAAGTTAATAGAAATGTGTTTAATGTTTTTGTTATTACAAGAATTTATATGTTTATAATATATAATCTCATTTGCATTGTTCACTAAAGGTTTTATTAGTAAACTATTTGGAGGGCTTGGGATTGTATTTATTAAAACCTTAGTTTTAAAAGTAATTTGGATTCCTGAAGAATATTTTTATATTTTTTTTTGTCTCTGATACAACATCATTTGCCCCACCAATAGGACTAAAATATCACCCTCATCCAGATTTTATGCATATTTTTTGTTTTTTTCAGTAGCTTTTTAATTTTTGTATATTCATATTACCTAGTTTTTTTCTCACATTTCTAGCATGGCTATCACCCAACAATGATGATATTTTCTTTTTTTATTACTATTTTATTATTAATGTTTCTCTAATTTTAATTTTAATTTCTAATTTCCTGTATTTTGTTATCAAAGTGAACATCTTCACTAGGAATTATATTCATTTATGAATAATTATATTTATTATCAAATCCATTATTTTTTACGACAAAACTGACACTTTTTTTATTTTATTTCTTTTTTAATTCAAGATTTATTTTTAGTCCTAGAGTTTGTTTATTGAATGAGACTCCTCAATTGCCAGATTCATATTGCTCAAGTACCAGAGAAGCAGAAATGTTGTCCTTTTATCTTTATTTGAAGAATGGTCCAAAGTCAATGTACACAAAGAATATACCCATAAGTGATGCACAAACTCAGTCTCAATGTAACTTTCAACAAAAAGGATTATTATGAAATAACAGAGTCAATTAATTAATTTTAATAGACAAGTCTTTGATTATAATTTCAAATTTATAAAACTAAGACTACCGGTACTTCATTTTTTTATACGTAGTAACTAATATGGAAGAGCAATAACAGAGAGTAAAGCTACAAACTTTCAAAGTAATAAAATCAATTTTATACCAAACAGTTAACTTACAGATTTTTAGAAGAGAGTTTTCTGTTATTTTCATTACTCCCAGCACCTATGCTTGTAGAGTTATGTTTGGCTGAACCATATTCCCTGGAAAATATATGCAAAAAAAAAAAATTAGATTATGTTTCTGGGAACAAACAACTAATTATTATTACCATATAAACTATATATTAACTATTTTGAACGAATAATTACAAAAACATGCTTTTATGAAACTTTACAGAACTAAAACAGTTAAATTTCAGCATATAGGATAATTTTGCACTACAACTGCAAAAGTTAGGATTTTAAGGACATTTAAAAATATTGAATTGTAAGCCCCATCATGTGATACTACGTTATTTTAAAGATACAGTAATAAGGAAGTAGAGAAGGACCAAGAAAACTACCAAAGGAGAACACCTGATTATTTTATATCTTAACTAATATCAAGGAGAAAAAAAAAGAAAGAAAACTCAAGAGATAATATATAATTTGTAGTAAAACAGTTACTTACAGGCTTTTAGAAGAGAGTTTTTCATTAATTTCTTTGCTCCCAGCACCTAGGCTTGTAGAGTTACGTTTTGCTGAACCAGATTTACTGGAAAATATAAGCAAAATAGAAATAAATGTATTTAATTTACATTATATTTACGTAAATGAACAACTATTTATTAAAGATAATAAAACACAATTATTTATTTTGTATATCCACTTATAATTAGTCTAGCCGACCAATGGTTTCGCCTGTTAAGGCATTGACGAGGCTGTGGATATACAAAATAAATAATTGTGTTTTATTATCTTTAAACATGGAATTCCACCAAGAACCATCGGTCTCAACAGTAATGAAAACTATTTATTACAACAACATTTTAAATTACAAAACTGTGTAATAAAATCCCTGGAATGTTCAAAGAGAAAAGTTGGCTTTACGATCTAGGAGTAGTCCAAATGAGTATCTACAAGCCGGATGTTTACCGACAAGCTACAAGAAGGCTGAAGACCCAAATTACACCAATAGCTGTGTACCAAATTCTCAGCAACAAATATGGAAACACACCAGGTGAATCATCACCACAATGAAGACCTATCAAGATGTCTTTCATCACCTGCCATAAGGGAGTTATGGCCACAAAAACCATTATCTACCAAAACATGCATCCTAGGAAAATGAACTAAACAATCCACCTTTTAAAACTATATGTGATGATTACCCAGAACAGGAGTGGCTTTAGATCAATACTGACAGTTTATAATGACAGACACAGGGGAGATGGCTGCAACATATTATTTTCGAACTATTTTTTGCAACTACATTTTCAAAAATCATCTAGTTGTGGGTGCTTCTCTTAGCAACTATAATGGGGAAGTAGCCACTGTCCAAGCTGCAGCTGCTGAACTGGAGAAAATTTACCGTTACTCAAAAGCGGTGTTTTGATGCTCTCAAATCGCCATTCAAAAAACCTCTCACAACAGTCTAATAGATTTCAAAAGAACAACGAAGAGCAGAAGGATGATGGAAGTCCTGGTGAACTGTAGGTGGCAATCAAACTTCCAATGACTTCTTAATCATGTAAACATCAGTGGCAACAAAGCAGCCGATAGACTTGCAAATCTAGAACAGCTCTACCCCAACTAGATTGTCTCTCCTTATTGCATGAAAGTAAACACCTCAATCAACAGGTGGTACAGGGATCATCTCTCTGAACTGTCTGCCAGTAGCATGAGATGGGAGGACCTCATCCGCAGACCTATATGTCACAATCTCCCTTATGCAGTCAGTGTAGCTGTCTTCTACATACAGAAAAGTTACAACTAGTTGGGTGCCCACCTCCACTACATCTGAGTATTACCATCTCCAGAGTGCCAGCTATGTGACTACGAGACTATGAGGATATGGATTACTTGAAGGATTTCACAGCCTCGGACTACTCACAGGAAGCCGAAAAACCACTGTTTGCCGAAGTATGTCTCTACTCCTGAGAGCTTTACCAAATGGCTCAATAGCAAAGGATGGGGTTAGTTAGTGAATAAGTATATTATGATACTGATATAAAAATAATTAGCATATTTGATGTTGGAATAACATCCACCTCTTAAAACAGAAAATTTTAACCTCTAGGTACATCATATTTTACTTTTACAAATTATGTAGTAAGAAAAGTATTATGATGATGCAAACAATTCAATACTTTCAACAATTTGATACACTGCAAACATTTAAACCATTTTGAAAATAACATGTGTCTGCCATATATGTATAGATTATATGTGGCTACATGTCTCACTACCACAGGTAGCATCATCAGGCCAGTTATTTATGTTCATTTAAAAACTCATTTTACACAGCCCTTAATTTAACACTAGTTTTCGTACCTTTGTACGAAACATATACAATTTAGTTTATACAATAATAATTCAATTCAATTTCGCCATTTATGATGCACTTCTTGTTTATGTGGCACTTACTAGAAGACTTTAGGATTATTATTATTATTATTATTAAATAGAGATTTCCTTAGATCGTGTCAATGAATTAATCCTAGTAAACCTGTGCTTCTTTCATTACAATTTCTAATCCAGAAAGATTAAAAAAACTTTCTTTTCTACCAAACTAATATGAAGGAATAAAACAAAAAGTGAAAATGGAATTTTTCAAGCTATATAATATAATTTGTAACAAAACAGTTGACTTACAGACTTTTAACAGACAGTTTTTCATTGTTTTCTAAGCTAACAGCATGTAGACTTGTTTGGTTATGTTTTCCTGAACCAGATTCACTGAAAAAGAAAAGCAAAATATAATACAAATATATATATATATATAATTGTAATTATATATATATATATACATATAATTTGTATATAATATTATTTTTATAATATTTTATATTATATTATATTATATTTATTTAAATGAATATATAAAACTATTATTAACATGTTTAATGATATTACAATTATTTTGATATAGTAAATACAAAACCATTTGCTTTTAAGAAACATTATAGGGCTAAAGAAGTTAAATTTTGGCACATAAGGTAATTTAACACTACCTCTCTAAAGTTGGAAAACTAATTTTAAATACCAAACGAGTGATACTTATTTTAAGTAAAGTGAATAAGGAGTATAGAAGAATTGAGCAAACTGTAGTATATGAGAGTGCCTGATTATATTATCTTATAACTAAAGTAGAGAAGTAAATCTAAAAACAAACACACAAATCTTCAAAGAAAAAAATATAATTTGTAATGAGACAGTTGACTTACAGGCTTTTAGAAGAGGATTTTTCATTATTTTCTTTCCTCCCGGCACCTTGGCTTTTAGAGTGTCGTCCTACTGAACCAGATTCACTGGAACATAGAAGCTAAATAGAAATACAATATATTTAGATTACATTTATATAAATGAACAACTAATTATTATTACCGTATCAATTTTATATCATAAACTTGAATTAGTGAATAGAAACAAATGCTTTAAAAAAAAATATATAGGGCTATAACAGCTAAATTTAGCCATACAGTGAACTTTTCCATAATCCTTGCAAATATAGGTTTTAAAGACAATTCGAAAATTTTTAATTGACTGATACATAATTTTAAAAATAATAAAGGAGTCGAGAGAAAACAAGCATCCTGAGAATATGAGAACGCCTTATTTTATCATAACTAATAGGGAGAAGTAAAAAAGAAAGTAAACATATAAATCTTTAATGAATAAAATATAATTTGTAAACATAGTTGACTTACAGGCTTTTAGAAGAGGGTTTTTCATCATTTTCTTTACTCCCAGCACCTAGGCTTTTAGAGTGAGTTCTTGCTGAACCAGATTCACTGGAAAATAGAAGTAAAATAGAAATACAATATTTTTAAAAATTATATTTATATAAATGAACAAACAATTATTATTACCATATTTATATATGAGAGTAGGTTTCATTTGGTAATAAAAACGAAACTAGAAAAGATACAGAAAAATTATTTATTCCAAATAAATCTACAAACCTTAAAACTATTTTTCGAAATAGCTCCCACCATGTTTATAAAGGCATAAGTTTTTGTATGCCATCTTCATAAAATGTTGCCGCATGTGTTGTCAACCATGTGGTATCATATTCTATGAGCTCGTCATCGATGAAATTTTGACTATGAAGGAACGATTTCAGATGCAAAAATGGATGGAAGTTGCTAGGGGGCGAGGTCAGGGATGTACGGAGTTGCCAAAGTACTGGAAAAGTTGTTTTGTCACTTTTGCAGTGTGAGGTCAGGAATTCTCTCATGAATCAAAACAATACCGTTTGGAAACATTCCTCAGTGTTTATTCTGTATTGAGCGACAAAGTTTCCTAAGCATCTCACATTTGCATTGATTGTTTATATCACATTAAAAATAATGCTGTGTCTGCCTGAAAACACTGTGCACTTGTTGTCAACTGTGCCTTTGAAGTGTGCCTCCATTTCATCGATTGTCGTTTAGATTCAGAGGTTTTATAAATGATTCAAGCCTCATTCCTGGTCACTATCTGACTCAGAAAATGATCACAATCTTTGTTATAACGTCTCAAAAAGTCAAGTGCACTGCCCTGATACTGTTTTTTTATGTTGCTCTGTAATAGTTTTTAGCATCCAATGAACTCAAACTTTTCAAAAAACCAGTTTACAGAAACAATTTTATGAACAAGTGATCTTGAAATTTGCGGAAATTCCATAGAAAGTGCAGAAATTGTAAACTTATAGTTTTCCTTAATCTTTTTTTTGTACTGCAAGGAAAAATTCATTTTAACTAATGAATGCATACAGTCATATTAGTCAACTTTATTCATCATGATGCATTTGATCTCATCCTTTATTGAACTGTCAGACCCATCTCCTTACCATTGGATCACTCATTGCATATCCTCCGTAAACCTGTAGATCTGTACATGAATGTCGACTAGTTTACTGTTCTTCGGATACAGAAAATTAATTTAAGATCTAGTCTCACAAGCAGTGAGATTTTGAATCAACATCAACATTCTAAACAAGCACTAAAAAGCATAAACAACAAACAGTGATGTAAAAATGGTGTCATCTCCTTCTTATTTTATGGACGTACCTCATATAGCATCAACTTGAATAGGTGAATAAAAAAACATGCATATATGAAACTTTACAGGGTTTCTTATTAAACTAAAACAGCTAAATTTAGGCATATAGTGAACTTTTGAATTAACCTTGCAAAGTTCGGTTTTAAAGATTTTATATTGAGTGATACAGAGTTTTAAAAACTGAGCAAACTGCAGTGTTTGAGAATGTCTGATTATTTTATATCATAACTAATATGAAGAAGTAAAACAAAAAGTAAACATGCAAATCTTCAAGGAATAACATATTCAAGTACCGAGACAGCTGACTTACCGGCTTTTAGACGAGAGTTTCTCATTATTTTTTATGCTCCCAGTACCTAGGCTTGTAGAGTCATGTCTTGAGGAACTGGGTTCACTGAAAAATATAAGCAAAATAAAACTATAATATGTATTTATTTATAGCTTGCTCTCAGTTGGTCTGGTGGTTAGTACTTCTCCTAAAATTTGGTAGTGATAGAAAAAAGTAAAAAGTTATTGATATCATGTAGAAAAAAAAACTAGTTATTCATGAATGGTATATTAATCTCAAAATCACCATTATTTTTATTTAATATGAACCAAAAATGAGCTTTGTAAAAAAACATACTGAAAAAATGTATAATGATTAAAATCTTCTCTTTAGAAAATAGTGTGTTTAATAAAGAAAGTAAAATTATATAAATCTGACTAAACAAAATATGGTGATTTATAAAATTTATAAACCTATTTTAAAGAAACTAGCTGATACCACATAGAAATTTTCACAAAACTGTTTTATAGAATGGTACAAACATAACTTTAAAGTTGACAATAACAAAATGATAACTAACTGTTAAGTAAAATCATATGGTCAGTACAGTTTTATTTGTTGCCAAGGAAAGTAAATAATACTTTGTTACTGAGTCCAAAAAACATCTATTTAATTTCTCTAATAACACGTTCACTGCGCGTACCGCCAATTGGCAGTGGCACTAACACACCCATGCAGCACTCGCAGATTTAAAATATAACTGATCAGTGCAAGGTTAGCTGTGAACGATGGAGGTTCTTATTGCGTGTGCTATTGCTATAGACTTCCATCTTCTTTGTGACACAATCATTTCCGGCTCATGCAACTTTTGTGTTTTCGTGTGTACTGTTTTTGAGTGTAGTATACAAGTTTGTATGTGTGTTCTAATGTCGCAGATGATCCACTTTTGAGTGAAGAAGATCTAAGAACAAGTGGCCACGAAAGTTGAAAAGAGAGTGATAACAACCTTGATGTCGAGGAAGACATTCCACCCCAAAATCAGGCAAAATGGCAACCTCGGACAGCTGGTTTACAGGAAATACACTACACTGGCAGTGAAGGATTTCGTTGCCCTATACCGAACAAAAATTATCAATCTGAATTTTTTTCTTTATTAGTAGATGATGTGTTTTTGTAAACAATTGTGAAGGAGACAAACAAGTAAGTATGCACTGAAGGTTTTTTGTGGCTCATCGACCATGCCCCAGTAAAGAATTCACAGGTGGAAAACCCTCACTGTTGGTGAGTTCAAAGTTTTTTTAGCCTTATTGTTTCACACAGGACACATAAGGCTTAGCCATTTAGAAAACTACTGGTGAATGGATGAATTGTATAATCTTGGGTTTTTCGAAAACACATGAGTCGGGACAGATTCATGCTGAATTTTAGATGTCATCATTTCTTTAGTGGAGAAGTATCACGGGAAACCGTTTAGTAAAAGTTGCCCCTATCATTGACTATTTCAATAACAATATGTACACATTGTACTACTCCAGTAAGGAACTAACTCTTGATGAAGCCAAGGTACTGTGACGAGGTAGGTTAGTGTTTTCAGGCAGTACTAAAGAATAAGCATCATTTTACTGCCTGAACAAACCTCAAGGCATGACTATTCAAATTAAAATATATGCAGGCAAAAGAGACATTACAAGTGGTAAGGGACATGCATCCAAAGTAGTGATGGAAATGATGAACCTCTACTTACTGAAGGGACACTCTCTTCATGGATAATTTTTATAATGGGTTCTTTTTAGCTGCAAAACTGTTGTCAATGAAAACTTATGTGACAGGTACTTTGAAAAACGAAAGGAAATACTTACCTAAGGAGGTAATCTCAGCAAAACTGAAGAAAAGGGTAACCGAGGCACATTACTGTGAGGGAGTTCTTGAAGCAAAATGTAAATACAAGAGAAACGTGCTTTACCTGAGTACTGAGTACTGAGTACGAAAACACCATGAGCATTAAACAGGAACAAGCAAAATCTGGCAAGGGAGAAGCCTTTGCCTGTAATCAAATACAATGCAAATATGAAGGGGTTAGATCACACAGACTAAATGCTTTCTTATTACCCCTGTGAACGAAAGACCCTGAGGTGGTATAAGAAAGTTTTTGTACATGTCATGCAAATGATCATGGTCAATGCATGGTCTATGTACAAACTGGTCTACTTGACAAACAGATAATGGTTTATGATTACAGGCACCTGGTCATAAAATCACTTCTACCACCGAATGTAAAATCGGCAGGAACTGTGAGCACCAGGAAAAGGCCCAACCACGTACTGCCGAAGCTTGAACCGGAAGACGACACTGGAAAATGAAACTGAAAGCGATGCAGAATGTGTTCACAAGAGAGCAAGACAAGTGAAATACTGTTTTACTGTCCGGTGTGTCCTGACGAACCAGGACTATGTCCTGTTCGTTGTTTTGACAAGTACCATGACTCAATGTGACTCAACAAATAGGGACTCTGTAAATAGACTATGTATATAATATTAGTGTGTATAAACTATGTAAAGTACCAATTATAAAATGTTTACATGTATGTGAAAAAACCTAAAAACTATGATTAGTGTTTATATATAGAGCAGAAATGTTAAAAACAGTGACTTTTATGCACCATTAACCCAGTGCTGGTACTGAAGCAGTGCCTATTGGTGGCGGAAATTCTGACGTCACAAAACACCATAAAATTTGTCAATTTTGGTGTCAGGATACCAGAACATGACTCTATATGGCAATCGGTAAGTGAATTTAATAATTTATATTTATTGCCATAGGGGATAGTATATACGTTTTTTCCAGCATTGAACGTGATAACTTGTTGAGGTCAATGTTTATTCTTTCGCTAAAAGTAATATTATTATGTCTTCAGTGGGTTTAAGTCATAATCTCTTTATGTGAATATTTCAACACAACTAAAATTATTTCTGGCCTGTGATTACAGTTGGAGGAAAAGAACATATTATTAATACGTTTTTTAAGAAACAACAAATTTAACAAAAAAACTGTACTAAATTTAAAACTTACAGTTTTTCTAGTACTTCATCCTTGAAGAGTTCAAATTCGTCAGGCTTTATATTTAAAATTGAACTACTGATCATTTCACTGAAAGTAAAAATGAATGTAAATAATTTTATATTTGTCTAACCAAACATATACTCCTAAAATTATGTTGTGAAACTATTACATTTATATAAAACAATAGTATAAGTTAAAAAGATTTACTGTTAAATTTAAGGAATATTTATTAGAGTTAAATAATTATTTTAAAATATGTCTGTACAGTAGTTGTGTTCTGTAAATACTACATACACAATGATAATGATCACAAAATTAGATAGAAACTTGAAAACTGATATAGGAGACTCTTGTGAGCTCCATAGTAAAATAAGAGTGTAAATAATCAAATCAAGTGTGTCAATTGCATATAAATGAAAATTTCTTCATATTTGTGTAAATTAATAAGTTAATTTATATGTTACCCAGTACACAAAAAGAAAGCTAAAGTTGAATAGATACATTTTACAGGAGAGCAAAAAATAATAAGAAAGACTTGCCTTCTTAGTTATCATTCCCTAGCAATCCGTATTGTGGCGTTTCATACTAGTATTATAAATAAAATAACTCTTAGCTGCTATTTTTATTTAGGTGGTCAGAATTAATTTTTTTTTTTTTTTTTTGTGTGCTTCATTTTACTTGTCTCGCAGAGAAGTTTAAAATAAAGTATCACAATTTGAAGCAATCACAATTAAAAAACCTAAAACTTTGCTTTTTTATGTTCACTCTCTCACCTAAGGAGATTGCCACAAACAGAATAAAAATATTTCTATAGGTGGTGGGGGGAGGGGAGTGTTTTTCAGCCACCCTGTGTATAAACACGAGAGTGATAAAAAAGGGACAAATATTGTAGGGGAATTTTAATATTATCAAAGACAAAACACTGTATTAAATTATGTTTTGTTTTTTTTTACATCTGAGTGTTAATGCCATGTGCTAGTGTTACTTGTTGGTAGTAACATAAACCAATTGCAGAGAAAAGAGAAGAAACCTTCCCCTTCTATACTCAGATTAAGAAACATTCAAATATCATGTTATAGTATAACATTTAGACAATTCCTGTAGAATATTTAGGATTGAAACATTTTTCATAACAATGGGTAACTTGTTTGTTGCCCCTAAACCAAACGATGTTTTGCATTATATATGAATTATATGAATAGTACCAAATAGCAACATCAAAAGCAGTAGCAACAGTTGTAACAAACATGGCTACCTACACTGGTGTCTAGCGTCCTCACAGCATGTTTTGGTTTCAAGAATCAGTTTGTGACAATTGTGTAACGGAATTTTTCTACTGAATATGGCAAAGATCCTTCCAGTAGGCCTATGAAAGGTATACGTCTCTTTGAAGTGCCTTCGAAAAGCATAAGTGTTGCCGGTTTTGTTGAAACCGGTGTTCAGTAAGCCATAAGAAATTCTTAGGGTATTCCTTATATCTGACGATGTTGTAGAGCAAGTGAGGCAGAGCTTTGTTAACAGTCCAACAAAATTAACCCGGCATGATTCTAGTGAGTTGGACTTTTTGGCATGTGCTACGAAAACGTTTGATTAAACCATACCGATTACCGATGGTTCAAGGTACATAGATAGGTCGAGGTGGGCCGATTGTATGGCCACCTCATTCACCAGATCTGAAATCTCTCGATTTTTACTTTTGGGGATTTATCAAGAAACCCCCTTCCAGCTTCTCTCGCTGAGCTCAGAGCAAAAATCCATGCCGCAGTTGAAGAAGTTATGCTTAACATACTGCTCCGGGTTTGGTAGGAAATCGACCTTAGGAGGGATGTCTGCAAAATGACCAATGGAAATAAGATTGAACATAACTAACTATAAGGTAGTAAACTTGATGTATTTTGCTACTAAATGAGACCAAAATCAACTCTAAGTAGTCTGATAAATTTATGTGAATTTATAAAGTTGTAAAGTCCTTTTTGAAGCACCCTGTATAGTGAAAAAGTAAAACTATACAAATAACTGTCAGTAGTTTAAAACAAGTCATTGACTTTTTTTCTAATCAAATGATATAAATATAGCTTATTAATCTAAATCCAATTACAGATACGGCCATGAATAAAAATTATATAATAATATAATTATAAAATAATTTTACTGGCTTTGGAAACTTTCAAAGTTAAAGTCAGTTATTATTTTTATATTATATAAAAAGTACAAAAATTCTAAGTGACTGAGGTTGATCCAGGATTTCCAGTTTTACTTGCTGTTACCATATTCTTTCAGCAACTAGATTAGATATTGAACAGGACAAAATGTCTTCAATTATCCTAGATTACTAGGTTTTTAGTTTATACATTAACATTGGGATAAAATGCTTATTACATCAACTGCAGTTTACAGTGAAGAATTTAATTGTTAATTTCTAAATGAAATAATACACAATTTTCCACAATAAATACTTTCTTAAGGCATTGTATGCACAGTATTACAAAGATCATAAACTTTATATCATTGACTATATTATGATTGGCACTAGAGTTGGAAGTGTAGCCATACTGCTTCTCTGTTGTTATCTGTCTTTGCAAGTTATAGTATATAGTGCCAAGAAAGTTTATGTGTATGTACGACAACTGAGAATGATGACTTATTGTATTTTATTTTATTTTATGATTGATGTTTCCACAAGGTGTATTCACACAGAGTCATGAACTAGGTGAGAGTGCTACTTGTTTTGAGCATTTGCTACGACTTCGTACAACTCACATCCTTTTCCAGTTCACACGAAACAACCTTGTTGGTCGTTAGTTTCTCAATTGTTGTTCAATTATGGCAGAACGTGATGCTGAGAAAGTTGTTTGTGAAGTATTAATAAATGAGTTGAAAAGTTCAAATGATAAAAAAGAGGCTTGTGTGGGTTCATGACTGGACGAAGAAGTTATTATTGTGTGGGTTCATGAATTTGCAGGAAGTTATTCATGGAAAATCAAAATCGCTATAGAAACTTTTTTAGGATGGAGCCAAATCTGTTTTTGCTTTAAAATGAAAGCAACAATTCAGAAAACAAGCCACCAATATGAGTAGACCAATTCTGAGTGAATTAAAACGTAATGTCACTTTAGCTACCGGCGATTCATTTGCCAGTCTGCAGTATTTATTCAAGATACCAAAGAATCTATCAACACTCTTATTCCTGAGGGTATTTCGATGAGATTTACAACACTTTCTCGAAATACATAACAGTAAGTATAGTACAAAACAGTTTTTGTGTGAAAAAATAACAATTGTGTTTGCTTTTCACTTACTCTTTTTATTTATTGACCTGATTGTTTTGTGTTTTCTAGGTATCAAAAACCGCAGAAGATTTAAAAGAGCTTTTATAAAAAATTGAATATTTGAGAATGCTTCAGAGCTATTGATGGCAAACATTTGGCTATTCATGCTACAATATTTACTGGTGGTGAGTATTACAATTACAAACGTTTAGTATAATATTCTTGGCTGTATCTAATGCCAACTATTCCTTCTGGTACATTGATGTTAGAACCAACCCAAGGTAGACATCCTGATGGCAGATTTTTTGATCACATATTCTTAAAGGAAAGCTTTGAATACAATAAACTCCATATTTCTAATGATTTCATGTTTCTTGGAGATCATTCCTTCTGAAATAATTTTTGATGAGGTCCTACCCTAGAAAAAAATTAAATACTTATTGTAAAATATTCAAGTATAGACTGTCAGCGGGTAAGAAGGATTTTAGAAAATTTGGACTTTTAGTGCCTCAATATTGAATATTTGAGAACATCTGTACTTGCTCCTTACACAACTGGCTACAGATCCGACTCAGTTTATTTTTCTAATGGAATTATTGATATAGAGTACGTTCATGAAGATCAGAACAAGAAATAAGAGGGCTTATGAAATTGAAGCCATTTCTGCCTATAGATGTCCTGATCAGGATGCAAGAGAAGTAAGAAAGTATTACTGTGAATATTTGAATGAAATTGGAGCAGTGCCATGGCAAAACAATATGATTTATTAGATATACAACACTCTCTCAGTAGTTCAAACTAATTATTGGAAAACAGTGTTTGGATTAGTTTAAAGACACTGAAATCTGAATTAAAATAAAAGTACAAAAATGTAGAATATTTACATAGCATCGGTAATGGAGTACATCTATCTTGAAGGGGCCTTTTTTTCCTGATATGAAGAAGGAATTTAAAAATTTTCATCTGTCCCCTTTTCATTTGATGAGCTAACTGCTGGATGGTCGTCAATATCAGAACTGGTTGTTTACTCTAGCTGCTTTGATGTTGTGCCCCTTTGAACTTCTAAATCCAGATTTGATACAATTTCATTAATTTCCAAAAAAAAAAAAAAAAAAAAAAATGCAATATTGAAAACCATGGGACTCTAGGTTTATATATGTCATCAGCTAAAGCTCCAGATTTCATCAAGTTAGCAATTTTTTAATTTCCTGGTAATAGGAAGATATAATATTTCTGTGTACCACTTAACGAATACCTAAAACATCAATGTTCATTTCACTCCACGTTTCTTGTTTTGTTCCTTGCATCTCGGTTATTGTACACTTCAGAATTTATTTTCTACAAACTCATTATGTACATAAACATGTTGTCACCGCTTCAGTAGGAATATGACTGAAGTGATCCTGCTTACTACAACCAGTAGGATTGATTACAACCCCATTTTTCAAAGGCAGAGATGACCAAAATCCCACTACCGATGGTTTACACTAGGTAGCGATCATGACAGGCTGGCCGAAAGGTAGTGCTCTCGCCCAGTAGATGTCTCAGTGTAAACCCAATTTTCAGCGTTATCAAAATGTGCCAAAATCTCAGTTATACCCAGGCATCTTACATTTATCCGATTTCCTAGCTATATCTTAGTTCATATGTGTCTGTATCTGTGCTATTAAGATAGAAATTAGATGCTTAAAAAGAGGTGGTAAAATACCCATTATTGTAACTTACTTTTCCTCTGTTTGGTTGCTTGAAGTCATACTTGCACTTCTACTAACAAGGTCCCTGTAACACAAAATACAACATTACAGAGGAGGATATGAAACTAATATAGTGATTATGTAAATAAGAACAATAGCAGTAAATCATCTTGTTTGAGTTGAAGAATCCTTTTCAATGTTTTAAATAGTGTTGTCTTCTTACAAAACAGAATTCAGTTTCATCATTTTTTGCAATAGAATTTAATAACACAGTTTTTGTTTTCATGAAAATTGTTGGTAAATTTATAAAATTGAATAAAAACAGTAATAAAAAAGTAACAAAATATATATAAAATGTTTATTATTTAAATTTACACTTTTTTTATGATATATAGATATTTGTGTATGTATGTTATAACAAAAATTGATATAAAAATCCCCAAAAAGAAGTGAAAAACACATGAAATTTATTAACCATACTTAAAACTGGGTGATTAAGTAGTCAAATTACAATTCAAGAAATAAATACTTGTTAGTAAATGGTAAACTGTTAGGGTTTAATTTTGTGCTATTATTTATTTTTAAATTGTTATTTGAATAAACACATTTTTCAATTAAAGGTTATATAGATCAAACAGTTAGGAAAGGGTTTAGCTGATGTTGAAGATACGAAGATTACGCAGGGTAATGGAACAAAGTACACAACTCACTTGTGTACACAATTAGATCTACTAGGCAAACAAGTGAAAAGTAGGCATTAAGAGATAAACTTAGATAACAAGTTATGCTTGTTTACATGCATCATCCAGTACACAGAGCATCGATGAGAAATTAGCCTCAAATGAAAAAAATTGTAAGAACCAAAGTTGTTAAGTATGAAATTTCCATGTACAGGGTTATCATAAAATAATAGTGGGGTTTTGAACATGATTTAAATGAAAACAGAATTACTTACAGTTGATGTTGTTTATTTACCTAAATCATCATCTGAAACAGTTTTTTTACATAACTAATAAATTTCGATATGTGTGTCATTAGTCGCTCGGCAAATCGATAATCAAGTTTTGCCCAAATGTTAGTTAACATGTCTTTGTTAACGGTTGTCTTTCATTAATCCTGTTCCTTAACTGATTTAGGTCATAAATTTTTTCTCAATATAAAATGTATTTGATGTACCCCCACAAGAAGAAATCGCAAGGTGTCAGGTCTGGACTCCTTGGAGGCCAGCGTATAGGTCCTTGCCAGTCTATCCATCCATGTCCAATCTTTTCATTCAAAGTATCTGTGACAAATGCACTAAAGTGTGGGGTGTATCATCTTGTTGGAAATGAAGTTGTTGAATGTTTTCGAGTTCATCCAGGTGAGGGAAACAATAATTGATTAACATATCGAGATACACAATTCCATTAATTGTCTTTTCAGCAAAGAAGAAAGGCCCTATCAGACGATTTTTCATCACATCACACCAAACATTAACTTTAGGCGAGTCGTGTATTTTCTCAAAAATTGTTTCAGATATGTTGCACTGAAATTACAGACTTGAATTCAGCCAGCAACAAAACACACTTTGCTTTTTCTTTATTAGAGAACATAATAACACATTGCGTACAGAACACTCCAGAAAACTTGTAAAGGATCCAACGATTGACAGAGTTTTGGAGGGGAAAGAAAAGAAAGCTTGAGAAGCCTTCAAGGAAGATATTCTTGGACTTGTAGGCAACAAAAAAGATGATAACTACACTCAGCTGGTGACAGTACTTCTGCAAAAATACCATGCAACATGTCCCTTAAAATCCAATTTCTACACTCCCACCTACACTATTTCCCTCTTAGTTGTGGAGCTGTCAGTGATGAACATGGGAAAGATTTCATCAAGACGATTGGAATTAAGCAATGCTTGCAGATTATTGCTGGTCTATGTGTAGGGATGCTCCAGAACTCATTTACAAGAGGCAAGTCAAAAGACAAAATGATATCATGAAGTATCCGTGTGATTAATCAGACCATACCAAGTATTCTTCCACCAATTTAGAACTCTTAGAATGTAACAGCTGTCTTTAAAAATATTTCAAGTGGACTTTCAATATTGTTGGCGTATATAATTACGATGTATCCTTTTCTCTTAATCTGTTAAAATAAAATACTTCCACCAATTGTATATCACAGAAAAAAGAGGTAATATAAATTTTTCTTTATCATAATCGATTTTATTAACTCAAAATTAGTAAGATTTGACTCATAAAGTAGAGGAAACATTCAATAAAGATTTTTTGTTGGCCATTGAATTGATATCTTACTGTCTGGACTCAAAAAACAGAGGAAAAAAGTAAGTGGAATGAAAAACATCTTACAAAACTATATATAAATGATGATTGTATCAAGTTAATAGACTAAAATATCAGTTTTGGTACGATATACAACGATTATGTTGTAACAATTTGTTTTACATATTCAGGAAAACACTTAACTCACATCAGCTGTATGCCAATACTATTTATTTTAATCCATTAGCAGTCATAAGGGATCATGACCTAAAATGATTACTTTTTCTTTCCCGTCCTTCACTATTGCAATCACGGACATCCTTTCGTATAGCTTTCTTGCGTCTACCCTCTTAACACGTTAAGTGCCATTGAGGGCTGATCGGTACGAGAGCAAGCTCATAGTTAAAGTAGCGTGTCGGCCGATCGGTACGACACTGCCATTAATGCAAGGTTTTATTTTAGAGTATTTTACCAGTGAGTGTTGCAACCTAACGGAAAACACATACACTAAGTGAAATGTAGAAGATTGTAGCTAATAGCTGTAGATATTTCATTTTATTATCTTTAAATAGTGTTGCGTAGCAATCAAATAAAATACCTCATCAATATGTTAATTTCGTAGTACCAATCGGTACGGCAGTGAAATTTTCAGTTGGAATATGGATTAATGTATCAAAACAAGTAATATACAGTTTGAACATTCTACAGTTGTTATATTAAAAAAAAATAAACGTATAAAAGTTCTATTACGGTAAGCAAACAATAAATTTTGCATATTTTTGTATAAAACATTGAACAATTACAAAATTGGAAAGCAATTTTTTTAAACTGTTTAACAATGTTATTTATTTACAATTAAGTTTTTAAAAATCATTTAGTTATATTATTACTGTCTAAACTGTTAAGATGAAAGCATTTTGAAAGCTAAATGAAAGCATTTAAATTAAAATCTGTTATTGACAAGTATTGGTGTTGCGGTTGTGGTCCTACATTGCTTTTGTAAGCGAGCCAAGCATTTACAATGCAGGTGCCAAATAGTAAATGTTCTGCAACTTTATGGTACCATCTTAGTGTCTTTCGTACTGCTGAGTTGTACAGCGACATTTGATCAGCAACATCGAAGCCGGATTTTTGCTCATTGTACTCTGTTATTGCAAGAGGCTTGAAAATGACATTTCTTCTTCGATCCCACTTTCCAGTTTGAACCATGTCGACTTGATGTTTACGTGCAGTTACTCAACACGTTTCCCACCACTGAGTCATGTGTTACCAACATCACACACCAAAATTATCCACAAAATATGGTATTCAAAATGACATGCCGGGCCGATCATATTTTGAATGTTTTGTAAAACAATTTCTCAAAAAATCAGTTCTCTATATAACCATAAGACCACATATATACAGGTTATGTTATTAAAATTGTTTATTTAAGTTGGCACTGTATGATAAAAGTGGCACAACTGGCTTGGCACTTAACGTTTTAATAACATGGGTAACATTACCCATACAAAATAAAAAGTTTAAAAATGGAAGATAGTTGTCTATTGAAAATCTGTTTTATATCAGGTTTAATTTTATTATGTTAATTAGCATTTAATAACCAATGTAGCAGTGTTATTTAATATGTTTAAATAAATACAATACTATATTCTTACTAAACCTCCTAGACAAAAATTGTAATAAAATTAGTAATACAAAAAACCACAGTGACCCAGCTAAAATAATTAACCACTCCCATATATTTTCTACATGTATGAATCGGTAATTATTTTCTAAAACAAATAACGACTCTACTATTTTACATACTACTCAGGAGATTATGATATTTCACTTTGAGCGAAGTAAAACTTACTTGTTTTCTTCACTCTTAAATATGCTTGAACATTCACTAATGTCTTCCCTGTAAACATAACAAAATAAAAATGGGCTTATAAATCATATACAATATAATAATATTTATTTACTTCAATATTTAAAATAATGAAAAAGACCCAGACAAATTTTTAAGAAACTGAGAATCTTTTGGATCTAGAATTGCTGTTTGTGTCATGGAAGTAGAGTTTTTGAATTAGTGTGAATATTGTGTTTTAGTGATAACAATAATTTCACATATTACACTAAATAGATTCCCCAGCTCAATGGTATGCTTTGAGTTTAAAAATTAGAGGCTTTAAGTAGTGCTGCCATCTAACAGCCCACTTCTGTTAACTTTAAGGATAGTCTGTCGAGCTGTGTGAATGATGTTTAATAACTTCACTCTCTCTTCACCACCACACCTCGTCTGTGTATCTCTCATGCACATCTGTACATTGTATAACTATTTATTACTTCAATTTAATTACCATTTCTAGTTATTGTAAAACTTTCAGTATTCATTGATGGTCAGATGAGGGTTGTACTCACCACAGAGGTATAAAGTCAGTACATCATATTTGTCTGGACAATAATTTAATTTGCACATTTTACAATTTTAATTTGTTAAATATGTTAGAAGCACTTGTGAGATACAATTTTTATTTAACTTTGACAAAATACTTCACACGCTCAATCTTGTGTAAAATAATTTGTATATGATAGTGTAAGTTTTACACCATTTTCTAACACAGTTTGCTTCTGTATTTGATCTTCATTAGGTATTAGTTTTAGCATCAGTTTTTACAATAACTACTAATATAAGTTACTTACATTTTCATCATAAGGTAACTTACAATAACTTAGATAAGGTAAACTACAACTTAGTAGTTTTTTAGATTATTTCAGCTGTGCTCAAATATTTACGCTCAGTCTATAATTTAGATTTTTTTTTTTTTTTCATTTTCAGGAAAGTGTAAATACATTTTCAAAATCTATAAAATCTTTCAATTTATGTTTTATCTTTTGCTTAAAAAACACTCGTTAATAAACAATGTTAATATTTAAACTTTTACTCAGAATTAATAATCACATTTTAACACATTTATAAATGATAACTTTCGTTAAAAATTTCCAAACTGTTAACTCTTTAAACACAGTTTTTTTTTAGAATATTCCGTTAGGCATAATTTGCCTGTAACACGAAAATTCAGCTGGGAGATATTGAAAAACAGCAACAAATATAGCGTATGAATTGGGTGGTAGAGTGTGGCACAACAAAGAAATGGTATATAGACTGAGACTAGGAGCCTATATTGTGTTTCAAAAAACCTATATTGTGTTGTCGTCAAAATTGGGTTTCATTGGTAATCTGCTGTCTTTGCAACATTCTAAGCAGAATATTCTGCAGATAAACTATTTCTCACTGAGTAGGATAAAGAAGCTGATTTGTAATTGTTGTGTTATATTGTGAGTGTTTATGTTGGATTATTTCACTTTTAATAGTTTTGACTTTTCCTAGCATAAATTAACCAAACAATTTAAAAACAAAGACAAGATCTGTATCAAATTAATATTTTAGTCTAAATATGGAAATTAGATGGGTAAATTAGCTGTAACAGCAGTTATACACTAAGGTTTAAACATCATTACAACTAATTATGTTCTATAACATAAACTATTTATGTTGTTAATACATAAAAAAAGTAAATAAATAAATAAATTAAATTAAAAAAATTACTATATAGAAGGATAATGATAGAGGAGAAAAGACAATGTTAATGGTGGAAGGAAGAGGGATAAACTGTTATTACAATAGTAATAGTTAGGAAATGAAGATAATAGAAAGGGAGATAAAGAAGAATGACTTCTTTATAGGCATGTCTTTCATACAAAACAACAAATGTGCTAGAATGGAAAAAAATTCTATTCAACTACAAATGTCATAATTTTGTTGGTTACCAATGTATTGAATGAAAGACATATAGTAATTCTATTACTATAACCATTCACTTTCTGCATGCCATCTAACAGCATTCCACATATGGCAACTTTATAACCCACTATACAATATAGAATAAAACAAAGTAATAATAAATATTTGTATTAAAATTAAATTAGTTAAATTCAATGTAGACATAAATAAAGTACATTTTATAAAATCAGATTGGTCAGATGGTAGAGTACTACACACAAAAAATTAACTCAACAAACATAAGCACTTTGATAATTTTTTCAGCTGTTATGGTGTTTTCCAAATCAATTTCCCTAGTAGGCAATAAATACTTCTTTAAATGTTCAACTAAGATTTTGTCTATAATTTGTAGAGTAAGCAAACCACGGAATGTATTGATTGCATTAAGAAACCTTAAGAAAAACAATTTATATAATTTTTGTTCGATATCTTTGATCAACTGAGGATGACAATTTTACAATGGTACCTTGTTGAAATAAACCTGTTGTGAAAATAAAAAATATGTATCATTTATTTACTGTAGGCCTAACTTTCTACAAGTGTTGCTCCAAACATTTTCAGCAAGAAAAGTATAGTATCTGTGTAATATCACAACCATTAAAGGGTAATGGTAAGGGAGACAAATCTTTGCAACATGGAAATTCCATTAGCAAAGAAAAGAAAACATCAGTAATTTTCATAAGATATACTAAATTTAAAGTAAAATTCAATACTTATTTTATTATAGGATACCTCAGGAGAATGCATGATAAGTATCATCTACCAAATAAATAACATGTTATACGGTTCTCTGAAAATGTATTTCATTTTCATGATGATCAAATATTACAATAATTCTCCAAAAGAAGTAATTAGTAAGTTACACTAAAGTTTTGAGTATAATACTTACGTAAATTGTGTAATATTTTGTTTTATGTCATCAAGTTCATAGGTATGTTTATTGTACTTCCTGAAAAAAAAAGTAAAATAAATACATTTCACCATGAAGGAAAGATAAACAAAACTCTCTTTTGATATATATGAAATATAATCTCCCAATTTTAATTTTGATTAATGAATACTGAATAATACGAGGCATGTTTTCTAAGTAAGATCGGGTTTGTATTTGGTGCATATATACTCTACGCAAACAAATGAAGCATGTTTACATAAATAAATATTCAGCTGTTAGAAAAAATAGATTAATCATTTTGAGCTTAGTTGTTCAATTCATCTCTTTATAATTAGTGCTATAATTAATGATCCCGCCAAGTGTGAAGTAAGAGCAGTAATCCAAATTTTAATGGCAAAATCAATTTGGCAGCAAAAATTCACCAGCAAATTTGTGACATTTATGGGGCGATTATGAGTGATGCAAAAGTAAGACAGTGGTACCATTTATTTTGAGAAGGGCAAACAAACATTCATGATGAAGAATGTAGTGGTAGGCAATCATTGGTAATGGATGATTGTATTGAAAAAGATTGACACAAAAATTTGTGAAAACTGTCTCTTCACGGTGTCACAGTTGACTTTGTATTTTATAATATTTCACAATCTGTGATTTATGATATTTTGACTGGAAAATTGGCCTATAGAAAATTGTGTACAAGATGGATGGCACGTTAACCGATATCACGAGCAGAAACGTATTGCTGCAGGACATGAATTTTTGCAGTGTTACCAAAATAAAAATGATTAATTGTTTGGATTTCATATTATCACATTGTGTGAAACAACAGTCGATCCAATGGTGCCATTCAATGGTTAAAAAATAGCACTGAAGTAGTTCAAATAAGAACATTCATTAAATAAGCTCATAGTTACTATTTTTTAGGACAAAATGAGTATCTTGCTTGTCGAAAATTTGTGAATGGAGAGCTACTATGACAGCCCATATGAAACGTTAAACAAGAAGAGCTATACAAAACAAATAATATGGGATGCTGTACTGCACAATTCTGTTATTGTATAACAATACCTGACCACATATCATAATCAGTGTATCTTTTTATTTACTTTCTTTTGTTTTTGAAAAATATCTGTATGTATTTACAACTTATAAATATACAATAAGTCAACAACAATATGCTTATTTCAATAAATCATAATACATTATTATAAAAGTGTTAGAATTTAATAATTAACCAATAATCTTACGCACATCAAAACTTAACAAAAAAAGTCATTTCAAAACAATAAATATGTTACAACATAATAAATAATTATAATAAAACAATACATAAACAAATGTTATTAGGTAATCAATCATCTAACTACACTGAAGTAACAAAATCATGGTGCAGAATCTTTTCCATAGAATAGAAGGATCCAGACAATAGTAGTTCTCTAGGGCTGTGCTTAAAAGTGGTATAATTTTGCATAGTTTTTATACTATTAACAAATTCTGCACCTGCTTGTGAAGAAATTTTATTTAGTGAATGGAAACGATTTCATTAGGAAATCTTTAATCATCCACCTTAAAGCCTTTATCTAGCTCCTAGTAATTAAATTCTCTTTCTTCACCTTAAACTCTGGCTTGCATTGCAGAGATTTGACAATGATAATGAATTGAAAAATAGTGTAAGTGGCTGGTTTATATTGCAGGCGGCATAATTTTTCAAAAGGGAAGGAAAAAGCTATGAAAAAAAAAAATGTCGAAGTCGAAGGTAAGTATGTAGAAAATAGGAAAATAATTTTTAATTATAAAAATAAAGTTTTTATATTTTTCAGTTTTGTTTCTATTTCAAACTGGACCTTACTTAACCTCTTGATGCCCACGCCCGTATATATGCGAGCAGACGACTGCCCTGCCAGCAGCCCACGCCCGCATATATGCGAGTTGGCGTCAGCTGTTTTATATCTCGTTTTTTGCGTGTTAGCGGTTATACTGCTATGACTTATTTGGTATTGAACTGTTCAGCAGAATGCAGGGAAATGAGAGGTAATTTTTGTTTTAGTGCGTCTTAGTCTGCATCACTGCAATATCCGGTTCACTTTCGTTATTTCGCCAGCTGTCACTGTATAGCTGTGGTAGCTTCTTTTGTTGTTGTGTCTTGATAAACAAACAAAATGTCTAATTTGCGTGAACGTGAAATATCGGAGTATTTATCTCGTGATGATTTTAGTGATTTTTTAGACAGTGATAGTGATAATGACGAGATAATACGTAGTGTAGTGACGTGTTCAAATCGTGTAGTTGAAAATGTTCCTGGACCTTCAGGCGATGCACCGACGCATTCTAACCTATATGACAATCCAATTCCCGGCCCAAGTGTTGTAAATAGTGAAATATATAATTGTAATAAATATAAGAGTACTGAAAATCATGTACCAAAAACATATATAGCTTGTATATTTGTTCTTTTTTAATTTAATGTAAAAGCTACAATAAACAGTGTGAAAATCTGCATTTTTTTACTTTTACGTTTGTTTACATTTTTGCATATAAGTTATAATATTTTTTATGATATATGTATATATATATATACATTTTTGTGTAGGGAATTAAATTTCCTACAAAATGTATGTAACGATTTTACAATTAAAAAAAATTATAGTTTTACTATAACTTTACTTTTGAAATTTCAATATAAAATTTAAAAAAATAAAAATAAAGTAAAAAATAATAATAATTTGGCCTAGATAATGTAACTTTTTATACCATTTTCATATTCCCCTGTTCTTTCTGAACAAAAAAAATATTACATTGATAGGTTTGTTTCATATTTAGATTTTATATGAATTTTCATAATAATGTCTGCAAATTTGCGAAAAATACCCGGGCTGGAGCTTGTATTATACTGATCATAAGTCGGGCATCAAAAGGTTAAAAACATTGTGATAAGGTAAAAATGTTGATTGGTTTAAATATTTAAAATCGCGGGTAATGTAGTGGGAAGTAGTTTGAGTCAAATACATATCTAATGATATTTAGTACAGGACAGAATAAATAAAAAATAAAAAATAGATTTTCAAACGCAAACAAATAATGATGTATAGTTTTAGGATAATTAATGATAGAAATTCTTTTTAAATAATATGTTTAGTAAAATAATGTGTTGAACGCTTTTTATGAAGTGAATAGTTTTTTCAAATGAGACGTTACAAAAGACTTGCTGATACAGACAATTTGGAATATATCCGGTTCTAAACGGGAAGTTGAATATTGAACTGAGCCATGTGAAAAACAGTCTAGGTAGAGAATCTGAAGTGATAGGTTGTGTTGGTTGTAAGTAGGTCCTCTGAGGACAAAGCAAAATAAGTACAATGTAAAAAAATGTAAAGTGTTTGTAAATGACAATAATGTATTGTCTCGTTGGGTAGTATTGTGTGAAACGAACTAAGAGTATAAAACGGTTTCATTGAAAGATCATAAAGGAAAATTCGGTTATATGGAACTTCTAGTTGTGAGACCATGTGCTTTACTCATTTGTGTATTATGTTCAGAATAAAGACTAGAGTTATCTTATAAAGAAAAACTAATTGATCATTAATTTAATATTCTGAATATTGTTTTAACGTGTGAACTATTATGATGAACTCTGAGAACAATTGATTTCACGTGTTCGGCAAAAGATGATGTAATTCGGGACATCTAGACAAAAAACTTGTGTATAAGAAAAATAGAACTATTAAAAATTTTCATAAGACATTAATAATTAATTTTGATACAGGAACAATAAAATAAAAATAAATTCATTGTTAAATATTTTTAAAAACAATAAAGGATTTAACATAAAAAATAGTCAACGTTCACTAAAGTAAAGTTTAAAAAATAATAATAAAAATAAAAACAGAATGTAGTAAAATTTACGAATGAAAAATGATCAATCATGTAACAATGAACTAAGAAAAGTAATCTAGGATTAACTAGAATCTTAATAGGTTTATAAATCAAGAAAATTACTGCTTTTTTCATTTCTATTTAGGAAAATGGCATGGGACAGGGACCATGAAGAATGGGTTGACTAATTAGCTTAATTATTTACTTTAACCTTCTGAAAAAGTGAACTATATTTATATTAATTTTGAATATATAGGTGGTCATAACACATATTTTGAAACAAAATTAAAATTTTCAATGTACAAAAGCTCAACTTAAAGTATCGATTTTCTCATTATTTATAAAAAGTTATGTTATTGGATATTGAGGGATTAAAGTCAATATATCTGTTAGTTTGATTTTAACTATCTTGAAAAGAATGTGGTGATTTTTGTACAAAAATATTACAATTTATAAAAATGTTTAACAGGACACAAAATCAAACGGAAAACCTTGAATCAATGAATTAAATAAATAGTATATACCTTTCTTCATGTGACTGTCACGATTCATTATTAAAGTTTTGTATCGCTAAACAATGTTCATTGTACATACAAATAATTCATAGGAAAAATCAGAATTTTAATTTCAATAAAATACTATTAGAATTCATTAACATAGTTTAAAAAATTGAATACTGGATGCTTTTCTTAAAAAAATACTAATATACATTAATATGTTTAATGTATTTGAAAAGATTAAGAAAAAATTTAACTAGTTAAAGGGAAAATTTCACCATTTAACAAAATGTCAGGTAAAGTGAATGCCACATATTTTTCAAATTTCTATCAAATATTTCACTAAGTTGATGATAGACTATTTACATAATGTTAGTTTTAAAATATTAATGTTGGCAGTATATGAATTATGAACAGCATATTTATATATTGTAGTATATATAAAAATCTGCTTACAGTAAACACATAATTTTATTGAAGTGTTCAGATCCCAACATAAAGGCGGGTTTATGATCTGGAGTTTTCTTTTCACAAGACTTGACAAAGCCAGCCACCCTAAAACAATGAAAAAAATTAAATAAATAAAAAACAAGGTACAATAATTAAGCATATGATCATTATATTTTATAGCTATGTGTATATTTAATTTTTTTTTTTTAACCATAATACTTAATAAATGTATATATTTAACTTGAAATAAACTTTTTTAAATTTTCTGGCAGTTAACTAAGAACCAACTATTAAAAAACTGTGATTCATATTTAATGGAACAGCATCATACCACATAGAACATATATATTTAGTTTAGGTGTAAATAATTTGTGTTCTATATATATTAGGAATAACAAATTGTTGCATCGAAAAGTAGTTTGAGGTACGTTTGAGGGGGACGGCTTTGGGTGGTACGTGGATCTACTTTGTAATGCATTGCCAGGTCGATCGATCGAGTGGTAAAATTAATATAAGTACACTGGGGGAATCTCACTCTAGGCTAGCCATTTTTGACGATTATTGCTACAAACTAAATTACTAAAACTAACCAATTTACACTCAAAACAATATTAATAATAACTACTCTGTATTGGCACAACATGTCGGTCTAATACAAAAGCCTATCATGACCGTGTATTAGTTCGACTAATAATATTACGATAACCAAAAATGTGATGCGCCCAAATATAAACCCTAGGGTCGTACCGGCCCTATTCCTTTAGGTTTAGTAATATTAGTAATGCAAGGCATTGGTAATATTTTCGGCACTGTAATAAATTAAAGATGATCGCTGTCAGACGTCTTCCCTCACAGGTGCTTCAAGCACTACTCCTGGCCATTTCTACTGCCGCGCGGATCTATCTAGATTAACAAAGGGGAGGGGGGAGTGGTGACTAATCACTACATTGTATATTTACTTATGTCTTGAAGACATATTTTATTGAAATTTAGCCCTTAACATTGAATATGACTGTTATTAAAAAAGAGTTTATGTAATTTTTTTAAAAGGGAGCAGTTTAAAATGAGTTTTCCATAGTTTCTTGTAATAAGTCTTATATGAATCTCAAGACATTCATTTCGAACCCCCAATATCTCATCTTTATCCTAAGTAGCTGTATTGATTTTAGCGAGGTTTTCACTAAACTCTTCTTTGAATGGTCTAGTTATGCACAATGAAGTTTGATTTTTCCTTTCCCACATTAAAGAAAGTTATGTAATAGGTTAAGAAACCAGTTTCGAGTTTTTCACGGAATTATTTGTTTTAAGATTCTCTGATTAAAAAAATTGTATTTTTTTTTTAAATAATGCCTGTCTATGCAGTGATCTAGAGTCTACAGTCCAAACGAGTGGTCCAATTTAACCCATTGGCCATGATTCACGAGTGTTACTCGTTCGGCCTCCGCAGACCCAATAACCAACTCACAAGTACCGCTCGTTCGCCGCTTTTCATACCGCCACTAGTCCTAGTAGTTTGATGGATATCTAATAGATCACTCCTGAGTTCACTTTTTCACTCATTCAAGAGTACAGCTGATATATTTTCATAATAAAATTATTGGTTTTAATTCGTAAAAGTAATAATAATAAGTTTCCGTCGGCGACCAAAACTATATTTTCGAACGTGATAAGCGCTGTATTTAGTTGTGTCATAACAAATTGAAATGAATTTCATTTATAAATTATATTCTCGTGAGAATAATTCGTTTTTTTTAAATGTCATTTCAGTTTGTTACTGTCAGATGTGTCTCGATTCGTTGTTTTAGTAAACAAGATTGTGATGTGAAATGAACTTGTGACCGTGAATTTATCTAATAGATTTGATTTGCAATGGATTGTGAAAATGTTCATATTTCTGAGGTTGACAGACTTTTACTTTGTAGTGAGAGTGAGGATGAGTGTATAGTAGATGATATAGTGTATTTCAGTAAGCGTAACCGTAATGTTTGAGTAACCGTAATGATGATGAATCGCTTTTAGCCAACCTTAGTCCCTGTGAGCTGGAGTAGTTACTCGAAAATGATGTGATTGACCTAGACGGTACAAACTGTGATGAAAGTTCAATCGGTAATGAACAGGCCAACGATGATAATAATGATGGTGGTAAAGCGATTGATTTAAACGGGGTGATAAAACTGTAATTGGGAATGAAAATGAACCTTCACCTGGCCATGAATTGGAGCAATCACCAGGGTTGGTGTTTCTTTGATTTTGAAGAAACCAACTTTGGTGAAACCACGATTGTCGATGAACACGATGGTTGTATTGTCATTACAGTGCCAAATGACAGTTATGAAATGGGACAAAACGAACCTTCTACTAGTAGTATGCCTATTGTTACGCCTACCGCAGACAAGAGCAAAATAAATAAAGCATCAGACCAAAAAAAATAAACAAATGTACTGTTGAAATCGAACAAGGTGACACTCCAACTAGCAGTAGGCCTATGACCAGTAAAAATATGAAAAGAAAACCTATGTCGAAACTCACAAACTATTGTACTAAACAAAAAAAAGGTCCCTGCAAAAAAAGAAAAATTAATTTGTTGATAGCGATTGGCCGTGGCTTGATACCAATAATGAAACCAAAATAATTGATTTCAAAGCTGTTCCTGGTATCAACCTATTATATTTTCGCAGTCTAGGCAATAATCCAGCCTACTAAGCTTTTATGCAAGTTTTAGGTGAAGAATTTTGGGAAATGATTTGCCAAAAAACAAAGACTATGTTGAAAAGCAAATAAATAATGTAGAGAGAACAAAGCTAAAAAGTGATGAAAGATGGGTAGAGTTACAGCTGATGAAATGAAGGTTTATTTCACTCTATACATAAACATAAGTCAAATAAAGAAGCCTACCCTAAAACTCTACTGGTCTCATAAAAAAAAACTTGGAAACACTGATTTTTAGCCAAACAATGAGTTTTAAAAGGTTCACTTCAATCTCAAGATTTTTACATTTTTATGATGAGGAATTTGAGCATGATGCTAATGACAAGCTGAAAAAAATAAGACCTGTAATTCGATATTTGGAGACTAAATTTCTCCACATGTACGAGCCTGACAAACACCTAGATTTTGATGAAACTCTGGTAAAGATGCGAGCAAGACTTTGTATAAAAATATACAAAGTCTGCGAGTCTTTTACAGGATACTGCAGCGTGTTCAAAATCTACGTCGGGTCTGATAAGGTTGATGATTTATTGGCTAGCGAGTCTGTTGTACTTGACCTAATGGAGTCTTTTTTTCATAAGGGTTTACCTAGACAATTGGTATTCGTCCCCCTTGCTATATACAAAGCTTCTCAATTTGGACACCTATGTGGTGAATATGGCGTTGGCAAGAAAATGTATGCCGCAGGTATTTCTTGGAACTACACTGGAAAGAGGAGAGGCCATTAGACGATCTGGAAGAGGCATTCTAGCTATCAAGTGGAAAGATCATAAGGACATCCATATGCTAAGAACTCTTCATGAAGACATAACAAAGGAAACATCAAAAATTTTGAGACGACAAAATTCAGAAGTAGAAGTGAAGAAACCGAAGAGTGTCATTGAATATAATCATGGCATGCTTAGTGTTGACAGGACACTTATTATGCGAAGAACAATAAAGGCCTTTTTCTTCTATCTTGTTGACATGGCCATTTTCAACTCATACTGTATCCATAAGAAGATAACAAAGAAAAATATGCACTTTACTGAGTTCTGATTCAATCTAGTGGAACAGTTGCTGTAGACGGCAACATTACCTCCCCGCCTCTTGCTAGGTCTCGTGCCCTTGACTGACAATCCTCTTAGATTTCAAGCTAAAAACTGGGGACATTTCCTTATGCCTATACCACAAACAGCATGTAAGAGTAACCCCACAAGAGCTTGCAAGGTATGCAAAGCGCATAAACAAAGATCTGAAATGTGGAAAAGTGTGAGATACATCTTCACCTTGAAAACTGTCAAAGAATATCACACACAATTAAGTATTGACGCAAGAAAAAAAACGTTCCAAAAACAGTGTAAATAGTATATATTTACATATACATATATAGTATTTATTTTTTTTATATACATATATAGTATATATAGTTTTTTTATTTCTTATAGCCTATATGTTTAAATATTATGAAAGTGAAAATGTGTCAAGAACTCACAAGCAGTTTTGGAATACAGTACCAGTACCAGAGAAACGGAAATCGGACAAAAATCAAGCTTGGTAAGCTTTTATATAATATTTTATATAAATGTTAATTTTTAATTTAACTTGCAAACATTTTTGTGTAGGGAATTAATGGTACTATTCAAGGAAATGTATTTTCACATCTCATATAACTCTCATAATTATTAAAAAAGTTTACTTTCAAAAATTTATTTTTTGTAAATTTTATTTATTTATTTTTATTTTTTATTATTACAACAAAATGTTATACAGGGAATCCAAAAAAGAATGTCGGGATTTCGAACGGCCGATGCTTGGGGACTATTCAAGATAATTAAACGATTTAAACGTCAAATAGAAGAGAAAACAACAAAGTTTTGTTTTCTGAGTAGCATGGGAGAAAGCATTGACCTTGGCATGTGCAGAACATCTGCGTGGTGACAGAACACCATTATAACTCACACGCCTGACGCCAGTCGCAAGTACGAGATTTACGGCTCAACAGAAGGCACAGTGTGTTCTGTGGTATGCAGAATTTAAATCAATTGTTAGTGTGCAAGCTTCGGTTTCGAGTTACGTACCGAGGTCAAAATTCGCCCGATGATAAAGCAATTCGTCGTTGGTTTAACTAGTTTCATGACACAGGAAGTGTTTTGAAAGGACATTCACCTGGCCGGCCAAAAACAAGTGATGGCAAAGTTGAAGAAATTCTACATTCTTGCATTAGAAGCCTGAAAAAAATGATTGTCCGGTGAAGTCTTCAGTTAAACATGCCCAAAACTTAACAACAGGTTTCCAAATGGTTGGATAGGCAGGGGTGCGCCTATTCCCTGGCCTCCCAGGAGTCCTAATTTGACCCCTTTGGACTTTGTTTGTGGAATTACGTAAAGAACATTGTTTATGTTAAGAAAATTTGTGATTTGCCACATCTGTGTGGGCGAATTTCGGAAGCAATCGTAACTGTAACACCAGAAATGCTACACAACACTTGGCGAGAAATCGAATATCGCTTTGATGTCTGTAGAGCAACAAATGGAGCTCACATCGAAACATATTAAGGTATGAAAAAAATATTTGTTCTTTTCTCTTCTATTTGACGTAGTTATCTTGAATAGTACCAAAGCAACGACCGTTCGAAATCCCAGCATTTTTTTCAGAGACCCTGTATATATGCCAGTTGCTGTTTTAAGTAGTACATTTCATACCAAACAATATGGTAAAAGAGTTATTTGGATATATCATACAGTTTTTTTTATAAGTCTCTAACCAAATATCTACAAATTCATTAAAATAAATTGCTGACCGAAGGTCCAGTGGCATGCCAATTAACTCCTTCCCCAATGGGTTAAATCAAATTTGGTATTGAGGCATATTTTGGCTGTCTCTCAGAAATATATATATAAACTTTTTTTTTTTCATTTTCCCAAAAGCTCAAAATTTGGGAGTACCTAAAATAAGAAAAAAACACAAATTTGAGTTTGATCAAATTTTGTTATAATGTAGTCCCTATGTCATGTGTACCCAAACAAAACATATCAGTCACCATCTCTACGCAAAATTGGACATTTGCATTTTAATATTTGACTACTAAAAATGGTGTACCCTTCCCAAACTTAACAATTCTAAAACAATTTTGACAATATTTTTCTAAACAAAATATCTAGATAGATTATATTTATCATTTTATTTTGATTTATTAATTCTACTAGGCGTACTTTTTTAATACTTACTGCTTTTTTATATCCTGAGCTTCTTCATCAGTGTAACACACAGCATACTTCCTTGGTCTTTTCTTCCGCTTTGTTAAAGTTTGAAGAACATTGTAAATCCTGAAAGAGACAAATTTAATTGTGATACAAAAATCAGTGGAGATTATAACTTTGTTTATTTAAAACAATTTCCTTAAACTAATTACAGTTTAAAGGTAAAATCTACTTACTGTTCTCTTATTGCCTGGGCTTCTTTCTGACTGTATATCACTGTAACCTTATATGGAATGTCTTCTCTTTTTGTTGATAAAGTGTACAGAATATGATGCAGACTGCAACAGTAAAGTTAGTTTTAGTTTGATAGCAGAAAAATAAGATTTTCATGTTAAAACTGCTATCACGATAATCACTATAATGATAACACATAGTATTATAATGATACTATCAACTTAATTATTCATACTATCATACTCTCATACCAGAAAAATATTAAGCACCAACACTATATTAAACTGTCACCACTATTCCAATGTGGATATAAAAATTCCAATCTATTGTAAAACTCTTTAACATGTCAGTTGCTCTCTTATCAGAATATGACTGAACAGCACGAACAAGCTATTTATCAACACTACTACAGCCTACATACTAGGATGTCACTTTCACAAGAGTTAATAACATAAATATCATAATAGGGCATTGTTTGTTAAATAGGTATTGCTTAATCAAGGGGAAGAAAAATTTACCTTTATGTGATGAATCTGGGTTTGACGAAATAGCTGAGCACTTTATTGCAGTTTGTATAGAATATAGTAGATTAAGGAATGAAGTGGTGATCTTCATATGATCACAAATGGTGATCTCCATATGTAATATGGAGTTTAGCATTGTAAAGTTGGTTCATTAAACTGTTTTTTGTGGGTCAGGTGTATGGCGCTTAGTCTTTTTGTTATGTGTTGCCTAACTTGATTATGAAGATCTGTTATCCTTTCTTAGAGAACTAAGGTTGAAATTATTAAACATTGAGACTGTCATATTGTAGTATGTGGTGATTTTAATTCTAAAGGCACACAATGGGGATTGGCTGTTAACGACTGGAAAGTTGTGGTACAGATGGAGTGAATCAATGAATTAGGTTTAAAGATAGTAAATCCAGGAGAGAGACCCAACTGGAGGAGAGAAGCAAGGTCTTCGTCTAACGAAACAACTGCATTTTATGAAAATTGACCAATAGGATAATAAATGGATAAGTGGGAGGTCTTGGAATATGAAAAGTTGAGCAACCAATGGAGTATAATTTTTACTATACAAGACATAATATATTGTAGAGATGTAATGAAAAAGGGTGATGGAAGAGCGATCATCTCCTTAACCTGTTGGTAAGTAAGTGAAATGATCCCACAAGAGTACACACGGCATTTGCCGTTAGTTCCCAAATGAGTACACACGGCATTTGCTGTTCTTGACATTACCCTAAACCTATTTTGTTTTGTAAATGCGCTCTGATATCTATCAACAGTATCTTGAACTAAGTAGTCTTCCAAAAAAATTTTTTATTGCTACATATCTGCTGCTAATGGTATCAGTGCTATCTGGTGTTTAAAAAAAAAGTTTTACTGCCTTTATACACATGTTTGCAACGTTTGGTGCGCTTTATTACTAGTTAGCTGTGAGAAGAGTAGTTTATATTGGTGCTAATTTGTGGTTGTTTAGATGTGTTCATTGTAATTTTTTATAAAGATGAGTGACTATATAGACTTTTTACTTTGGAGTGAAGATATTAGGAATGATATATCCCTATGTATATATTCCTTGTTTCCAAGACTATCACATGTAAAAAATTCTAAAACTAAATTTTTGAAACAATTTTAAATTTAAAATATGTTTTTATGTTATTTTGTGTTAAAATAAATAAGTTTTCAAATTAATAAATGAAAATTATCTTATTCCTTTGTGGTTTGTTTTTGGTCAAATGCATACTCTCTTGTAGCATGCATCAAAGGACGGCATATACTGTTTGTACTCGCAATTAGGTTAACATAAGGTTTCACATGAAAATATGCGAGATTTTGACTACTCCTTCAGGATGATGATGACTAAAGGGACATAAACGTGCCTTCTGGTGGATTGAGGAGCTTACTATTGCTAGCAGACTATGCACATGGAGCAGGAGGAAATTTATTTGTCAGAATAAAAAAAAAGCATCTGGAATTCAGAATGAGCACCTCAGAAAATACAAAATATTAAAAACTGTGTGGAAAAGGAAGAGCTAAAGTTCAAGATTGAAAGAATTTGTGTCTAAACTTAGAGAGGGATACACGAGGTTTGGTATATAAGATAGTATGTGACAAGTTAAGATGTATGCCATTGGTATGTTGGTATGTAAATAAAAAATGGAGAATGCTAAGGGCTTATTTCTTTGAAGAGATAAAACCTATTGGAGGTATCCAGTGGTACCAATGGCTGATATTCCAGGTGTTCCCCTTGAGGAGGTAATTACTGCTGCAAGAAAGATTAAGATTATGCTTTAAGATTATTTAAAGCTTTATGTCTAGATCAGGTTCCTGCTGAGGTCGTGCAGTGAATCGCTACAGCACATCCAGCAAATGTGCAAATATACTTAGAAGGCCTGATTGATGTATAGGAGACAGTTCCTCCTTATGGTTGGAACAAGACTAGACTCGTGTTAATTGGAAAACCAAAAAAGCAGAGGATGGCAAAACTTAGTAATACTAGTTTGCATTCTAAACCAGATTGGCAAATCAAGAGGATTCTTGGAGGGATGCTACTGTTGACCACTTAAATAATACATAAGCATCATTTTTGGTGAAAACTTAAGAATGTCTCAATATGTGAAGGGTAAATTAAGATTTTGAGATTTAGATCATTGAACTTTACATGATCCAGGTTCTAAATTGTACAGGTGAGCTCTCTCTCTCTCTCTCTCTCTCTCTCTCTCTCTCTCTCTCTCTCTCTCTCTCTCTCTCTCTCTCTCTCTCTCTCTCTCTCTCTCTCTCTCTCTCTCTCTCTCTCTCTCTCTCTCTCTCTCTCTCTCTCTCTCTCTCTCTCTCTCTCTCTCTCTCTCTCTCTCTCTCTCTCTCTCTCTCTCTCTCTCTCTCTCTCTCTCTCTCTCTCTCTCTCTCTCTCTCTCTCTCTCATAAGGAAAATGGAAGCTCTCCAAAAGAGTCATGGTTTTTTCCATATGGAAAATAAACCTTATTTTACAATACAGCATATATTTCTTTGAACTAAAGTCAACATTTACTAACCTCTTTCTTATTATCTCAGTTTGTTGTTCAATGTCTACACCAGAACTTCCTGTTTGCTGAGATATTTGAGAGTCAAAGCTTTTAAAAATGATATCAAGACTGAAACAGAAAAATAAGGATTAATTTTCAAAATAGGTAGGCATAATTAAAAATTAATCAATAATTATAATGGTGGTAAGTAATATATAATTTAACCTTTTACAATAGATCTAATACTGAAACAAATGTGTTACAATATACATATTTTTATTAAACTCTTTAAAATAATACAAAACTATAATAACTTCATTTCGTAATATAAATAAAAATAACTGTAAAATTTTGTTTCAGTTAACAAGAGGTATATTTCTCAGACTTAATACTAGTAGAGAGAGCTACAAATTAAGTTTAGACATAATAATAAGTTAATAATTTATTACTGTTATCGGGACTACAAGAAATTGTGCCATATCTACATTTTACAAAGTAAATTATCAAATTATAAATACATTGATTAATATTTTAAATTATGCAGATTATAATACCAATTATTTTATCTAATGTGTTTACTTTTCTTTCACATATTTTAATAATTTACACTTTTTCTCAATAGACAGATTTCTTATTTTTAGACAAATGATATGGCTATTTTAAATACTTAGTTAATAACAATGAGCAGTTTTCATCTCAAAACCTAGTTCAACGAATAATACTTATTAGAAAATTTTTCTAACTGGCTTAAAGGACAATAACTTCATTAGTTCCCAATTCATTCTCTCCCTCTTCTCCACCTAGTCACAAAACTGTGATAGTAGATTTAAAAATAATTAAAACTTTAATTTAAACGATATTAGGTTTGACAATTAAATCCAAGAATTCTGTTTTTATTATTAGATAAAGTTTACAATAATTTTGCATAAAAAACAAAACATCATACTCTGAAGTCTAGTAAGTGTAACAGAACAAATTAAGTTTGTTTTCAATCATACCAGAAGTAATATGATGGCAGTGATTCTCTATCTTAAATGGCATAGATCCAGATTTTGTCAGTGTCAACAATATTCCCCAGAATAAATTGTCCATAGCGGTCAGATCAGATTTTTTGGTGATCACATAGCATTACTTTCAACCCAACAGCCAGGAATTTGTCATTGAAAGCTTCTCGTACATTTTAACTGTTTTTTTAAAAATGATTATACCAACGAATAATAATCTTGTCTGTAAATGGATGTACGCAGTGCCATAACTAGGTTGCGACTACTGGGGCAGTAACCGGAGGCCCACAGGTTTAAGAGGCCTGCCAGCTCTGTCATAAAAATATGGGAAACGGAAACAAAACATAATTTTCCCATTAGACAAATATTTTTAAGATTTTTTTTTTTTTTAATTAATAAAACCATGGTAGTGGTATTGCACATAGAATGAGAATAAGTTTCTTTATTTCTTGTAACTATAAGGTAAAATTCAAAATTTCCAAGGTTTTTACAAATTTATCCTAATATGAAACATAGTCACACCAGTTTAATATGTCTAATAACTAATATATTTTGTGATTACATCACAAGTATTAAGTTCAAAATAAGGCAGCAATCTGTCAACACCACTCAATCTAATTGGCTTGCTTAAGGTCACAGCATATACAAGTCACACACAATCCCCTCCTTTAACAATCCTTTGGTGCCTAATAGTATTGGACATCAGATGTATGCCAATACCACTTGCAAGTAAAACATAAATGTATTTAACATTTAAAAGTGTGATAGTTTAACAGTTCAATTGATTTACCTTTAAAGTATAGTAATGGGCATGAAATTAAGACAATTAATAAGATACCATTAATTGAATTTCTGTTCAATAATTTTCAAGGTATCTGTTTTTGTGGTGTTTAAACATGACTCATGTAAAATTCTCCAACATATTGATAACTATTAAAATTTAAAATATGTACATTTAAACTGATAATAGATTACTGTAAAATCATTATTTTACTGTAATTTACATGTTTGAAATAAAAAATAAGGTAATTTTACATGGCCTACATTTATGGAATTGTGGAAGAGGGCCCTGGCCTTTCTTTGCTCCGGATCATCCAGGCCTAGTTACAACCAGCTTGATGTATGCCCAAAATTATGTTGTACTGTAACCACCGTTATCAACTCAGCAAACCATAAAACACATCCAGCTTTCTGTTGCACAGTCGCCATTACTAAAGTGACTACTCCTGAACTATGAGTGACAAGCAGTAGATTACCTTCTTTGCATTCAAGATCATTGTAATGACTAATAACAAAACACCCAATGTTATAAACAGTATGCCATTGAAATGAATATGATTGGTTGATTATTACTCTTGCCATTTATATTTGAAATCAAGGACAACTTGTTCGATAGCCCTGTATAATAAAATAAAACATGACTGGTACAAGACACATGGCAATTATTATTTACTGTTTACCTTAACAACCACATAATACAGTAAATTATGATCTGCCTTACAGTTGATAACATTTTGGTAGTAACTTCACTTTAGGTAATATTACATAATTGTTCAAAATCTGTTTCTTACTTGTTTTCATTATATATATATATATATATATATATATATATATATATATATATATATATATTCATTGATGGTTAAACACCAAATTTTCTGTTCTTCAGTGTCATCTAGTTATTTTGTGATATATATATATATATATATATATATATATATATATATATATATATATATATAGTACCAGGAAAGCCGATCTCCGATCGGGTTATTGTCTCATCTACAAAAATGTGGGCATGTTATTAGTTATTTGGTTTTGTTATAAGTACAATAATTATCTCTCATTATGAAATTTTTTTTTAATATATTTTAAAACTTTTATTTGTAGATAGAACTGTGCCATGTTTTCTATATAGCCTACACCCCACTTAATTATAGAATTAATTTTGTTTAAAATCCTTTACTAATATCTAATATAGAATTTCTTACTCTAACATAATGAAGTATTTTAATATTATTTAAAGCTATGCATTTTTAATTTCTATATGATATTTATATAAATTTTGAGTCACTTTTGATTTTTCTATAATCTTTAAAATTTCTTGGAAGGTATCGTAAGATCCTTATTTCAGCTAATTAATATCAAAGGATTTTTGAGTTTTTAAAACCTAGCGTTAGGCAAATAATTGATTTAAAGATTATTTCATTTATGGTGAATCTGGTTTGTTTTATTGACTTTAGTTTGATTTTAATTTTAGTTTTATTATTAATTAAATGATTTTAGTTATGAGATCTCTCTTGCATGAATGTTTTAAATTACTGACTACTCACACAATTATCTGTATTGCCGTCTATAGCACTTTTAAGTTTCACTTTACTCACTTTTCACGTTTCTTTATCAATATTTTTTTTTAAGAGAAGGAAAAAATCCTCAAGGACCTTTTCTTACTTGGGCCCTGTGCCCAGGTTGTGCCGGACTCGTACCGACTAAAAAAACCTCCTCTGTTTTCCAGGGCTTTTTTGCCAAACACGGAACCACCTTCCGGCTGTACCCATCGTGTTGGCAAACCCTCCTTCCTAGTTCTTCTTTTTAGTACTATTCCTTAATTAATCTCTATGTGCTTGCCTTCCTTTCATGATGGTAATTACGAAATCCTCAGCTATTTTCCATTTTTCAATGGATTCCACCATTTGACTTATGAAGTTGTTAACATCCACTTGGACTCCCATAACTCTGTACACCTTTCCACGCCTTGCATATGAAGAGCGTATGCATTGCATCATCATACTCATCACCACAGTGGCTGCAAAACTCCTCCTCCCTTATCGTGAATCTCTTCAGGTAGTTTATTTATAAAATTTATTAAAGTTATTGATTTAATTTCTGAACTTTCACTTAACAGTTAACAGTTGCTTAACACACTTCATAATGCTTTTTATATCTTATCTTGCTTTGTGTTACACTCATTATAATTATTTTTAGAACTTGTTTAACATTTTTACTCTTAACACATTTTACTTTTGGAATAGACTTGTTATACATCGGTTAGTTTGATTATTGTCAGAAGACTGTGGCTAGTTTTGAAGCATCTCCCTTACTTATTTTTATATGATTAATCATTTTAAATTATTTTTGTATTGTCTTTGGATTTCATAGGATGATATTCACCCGATTTTTTCGTTTGGACGTTCCTTTTTTGTAATTGTGTATTTTTCCTTGAAACTCTTTAATTTAATACTTCTGTACAAACAACGTTTCGTGTATAACCATGTATTTGGCCATTATTTTCTGCTGGTAACAAAATTTTTAGTCTGTTTCTTCTCTTAACTCTTGAAAATGCTACGTAAAGCATGCCATGCATGAAAACTGGACTTCTTAAATCAACACCAACATACACAAATGTTTGGCCTTGCGATTTATGAATCGTCATGGCAAATGCGGGTTTGACTGGAAATTGATGTCTTTGCATTGAATATCCCAGCTGACTTTTGTTTGATTCAAGAGTTATTCTGGGACTATGTACTTCTTGTCCAGCATGTTCACCAGTTATAATTTTCCCATTAATTATATTGTTGCATAACTGGGTAACAGTGAGTCTAACTCCATTACAGAGGCCTTCAGCAAGATCTAAATTTCTCAAAAGCATAATTATTGTGTTTTTTTTTTAAAATTTTAGCTCATGTGGAGGTAAATCTGCAATTTCAATTGAATTTAGAAATTCAGGAGTAAATTGCAATGTATCTTCTGCTGGATCTTTTACTGAATCATAACTTTTATATTGCTGACTTTTACCACCTAACTTTTCAATGATTTCAGCATTAATTTTGGCAGCGTCGTTATTTAATGGTGCTAAGATTGCTAGGTCTTTCATATTTCCATATTGTCTGTTAAGCAGGCAGTTGCCAAAAACTTCATCGATTAAATCACCATTTGAAATTATATCACTTGAAATTTTAATTTCATCCAACTCGTTTTTTGGAAGTTCACCATTCCCAACTTGTAGAAGATAATTAGCAAATTCTAGTTGCTCCGGATCAATACGCATATTTTCTGTAAATGAAAAACATTTTAAATTATGCCACAAAGGGCTCTTTTTTATTGACAAATCCACAAGTTCACTTCGATTAGCTATTGGTTGAACTGGCAAGCAATGCCGAAAGTCTCCTCCTACAACCATAACTTTTCCTCCAAATGGTAAATTTGGATTAGCTATACTTCGTAATAACTCGTCTATGTTTTTAAGTCCGTATTTAGGAAGCATAGGAGCTTCATCCATTAGGAAAATATCAATTTTTGCAAGCTCTCTAGCTTTAGCTGATCCAGGTTTAATATTCGAAACAGATTCAGCAGTTAAGGGTACCTGAAGGACACAAGTTTTATGAGATGTGTGGCCGTTTGGCACAAGCATTGCTGCGATTCCTGTAAAAGCCATACACTTTACTTTATAATTTTTAGCCGAAAGAACATGATATAATGTTTTATAAATAAATGTTTTTCCAGTTCCACCTGGTCCATCAATGAAAAAGCATCTCTGTTGCAATTTATTATCAAGTGTATTTATTATGGAATCAACGACTTCAATTTGATTGCCACGAAGTTGTTTTCTCATCTCTTCGCCAAGTGCAAAAGATTGATCAATATTTATTATGGCATCATTAATTACGTCGTAACCATCAATATCATCCATCTGAAATCGATCTACTCAAAATTGAAAATTTCGACCTTCAGTTGCTTGAGTATTGAGCTTATGAGCGATAATTCTGTAAGCTTTTTGAATATCTTCATCAACAGAAGTACCATTTTCTATGGCATGAAGAATAAAATCTTCAGCCAAATCTTCTTTAAATGTATCCCACAGGTTCTTCGGGTTTTCGGGAGCTCCAAATATTAGTATTTGTGTAAAAAATGTTCTCATTGCTCTTGGCATTTTTGACAATGATGATTCTCGTAAGCAATCAACCCATTGTTTATCATCGTAAGTTAAACCTCTACCTAAGGAAGCCTGTTTGTACGAATAACATTTTACACCATTAACCATAAGCAGATCGTTAAAACTCACAGCATCGTTAACATGATACAAAAGTAAACGTAAAAAATATAACTCAGGTTGTGCAATAAATGTAACATTGTGTATTCTACCAATAACTCGTATATTCCGTTGTCTTTCAACCCATTTGCTTTCTTTTCCTCCCCATCGATAAAATTCTGGCATTTGCCAGTAATAATAAGTATTATTTTCTGTATTGTCGTTATTTTCAATTCGTTGTTTTTTAACTTGGTTTTCTCGGAAGTAAGCTTCTAACATAGAACCCTTTCGACCTATATTTAGTAAATCCTCTTGGGCTTGTTCAATATTTTGAATTCGATATTGACCAGGCAAATGGATATCCAGTCGTTGAACAAAATAATTTTTTTTTTGTATCTCATTCCCAAATAGTCGCCAGCAAGCTTCAGGTGGAGTTATGCATCTACCTTGTATAAATTTATCTGCTTCGTTGAAATTTATAATTGTTTGATTTTGGACAACTTTTAAAGAAGCGCAATCATGGCCTTTATATATTTATTTATAAAGGTACTTAACAGCCCGAATGCTTCCAACGTATTCAACATTTATGTGACAGTTAAATTTCTTCAGGAAGTATGGGTTGTAAGGAGCTACATGGCGATTATCTCGAGTTATTTTTTGACCTTGAGCATCTTTACGATAAATTGCCTCTTCATGAAAAAAAAAAATCTCTATTATTTTGATCTAATTTAGGATCATAGCTTCTTCTATACTTTGGCTTGCCATCGTCTATTAAAGAGGTTGAATCTTGAAATCCTATAGGAAATTAAAACCTACAACTCATTCTACCGTTTTTATTCACCATGCATGATGCCTTTTGATTTTGGTCACCACATGCATTATGAATCATCCATTTCTTAACTAATTCTCGTAGTTCAGCATCGTCTTCTACGTCTGGAATTTCTGCCGAAACGAGATCATCTAGTTCTTCAGGATTATGTATCTTATCTTCTTGCTTTAAAATAATTAAAAAATGAATATGAGGTAGCCCTCTTTTTTGAAATTCGACAGTATAAACGTAAGCAGCAGATTGCCCAAAAATTTGTTTTTTATCCAAATCCTCAATTAACTCTACAAATTTTAAATATGCGACTCTAGCAATAATGTCTGGTCTATTTTGAACTATTTGCTGCCAATCACTTCCATTTTCATTCATTATCTTGATAGCTTCCTTAATTGGTTAAATATTGTTTAAATTAAAAATTAAAAAAATATGTATCTAATATTTTAATGTCAGCTACAAAACCAACCAAATAAAATTTCAAAAATTTTTCATGCAACAACGTTAAGGGAAAAGTTATTTAGATTTTGATGTTTGATGGAAAGAATTTAGTTCAAATTGTTCGCTATGTTTAGTTTTGTTACCTGTGTAGTTCCTGATTCAACTTCGGTCGATATGACCACAAAATTCACTTTTCCTCACACAAAAAAAACACATGTAACTCCTTCAGAAGTCCCACAATAAAACGTTACGGTATTTTAAGCTTGCCGGTTACAACTGCACTGTTTTGAGTTGTCCATTCTTATTGGGCGGTGAATCCGTTGTCAAGGCAACGAGTTTGTTTTTGAGTGTTGGTTTACTTTATAATAGGCCAAATTATATTTTGGTATTTGAACAGAATAATCAGCCACTGAATTATTTATTCAATAATGATATAATTTTGGATATGAAAAAGAGATATTATTAAAAACTTTATTATTTACATAAACACACTACATATAACTTCTCTGCATCTAAATAATTAGTTTAAATACAAGTTACATATTAACTTATTTGAGATTATTTAATTCCTGCTGCCAGCTGATTGCAAATAGGTACATAGGCTACATACAATTCCTTGCTCGTTTAATAGAATTTTCGAATCGTAAAAACTCATAGAAAATGATTTTTCTCGAAATTTTGACCACGTCCATTGGATTCCTGATGTTGAAAACCCTTTATATACAAAATATGGAGAAAATCTTTAGAGTCGTTTTTGAGATAAAATGACTGGAAATAGGTACATACATACATACATACAATTCCTTGCTCGTTTAATAGAATAAGATATACTTTTATTATTTTGTGTTTTATATATTAACTATGTTGTAGAACTATAAATAGATAAAAATAAGACTTACTCTTCTTGTATTTCTTGAAATTGTTCGTTATTGAAACAAATTTGATCTGGATTCGATAGTTCATAACTTTCGAAGCTAACATTTTCAACAATGGCCATAGTACTGGAAAAGAAAGAATTATTTTTAAACTCAAAAGGTATTTGTAATAGTCAAGTTACCTCTAATTTTCCTAAATGTGATTTACTTTAATTTGGATGTAAATTGTAAGAAAATGCATTAAAAATTGTTATTGGCTGATATAAACTATTGGGACTTTCATAATTTACAATTAAGACACGCCCATTTTTAGCAAATGAAAAAATATATCTCCGAAGCTCAATTTCTTCAGACAGGAACACATAAATATGTCTCACATAAATATCATACAATATCTAAAGTTGTCAAAATGGCTCCACAGAGGCAGGGGCTCAAAAAAGACTCCAATAAAAAAAAAATAAAATATATATATATATATATATATATATAATTTTTAAAAACTGTTGCTAATAAATAAAATAGTGATATTAAAAAAATGTTATACATATTATATATGCAAAATCACAGGATTTAGATAACCTTGTCCTGAGTCTTAGCCATTATGAGTCTGGATGTGATAAATTCTTTTATAAAGAAAAAGAGTACAAATAAAGGTCACTGAATACATTTTTAAGATGTCAATTTAATTTAAGTGTAACTCAATATTAGGACTATAAATACATGAGAAATGTTAAAATTTATAAATTTAAGTTGATACTATTAAACATTTAACTTTGATGACCGAGTCGAAAGATAATGCTTACCTGTAATAACAGAACCTATAAAAAACTACTGTTTCTCAAACATGATTTTGTACAAACTAGTAAAATTTTGTACAAACTATTTAGAAGAGTCATATATTTATAATTGATATATTCAAATTTGTTAGAAAGAAGAATTTGCAAAGATGTCTTTATCAATTAACCCACCATTGATATGTCAGCTGGTAAAACAAAATGGGCTAAACATTTTATGAAAGGTTGAGTGCCTTTTCCTGAATTGCTAATATTAATTTTAAATAAGGATATTATCTTATTTTGATTCTTTATGCAATTTTTCTATAGTCTTATTTAAATATTTTACATTAAAGCTGTTTTGTCACCAGAAGAGGTATTATCGGATGTTAAATTAAACACATAAATACTTTACATACACAACACTTACAAATATTAATAAACTTCAAGTAAATAATTAAATTAACGAAAATCACACATATACAGGCATTAAAATCAATTTATCAATACTATGCATTGCTAAATTTGTTTCTCCTTTGTTGTATAAAGCCAAAATACCTCTTGTCATCGCCTTAAAACAAAGAAGAAAACAGCATAAAATAGAGACTCACAAGCCCTCTAATACTCTAATAGCGTCAGGGTCTGGACAAGAACAAGAGTTTGTCAAGAGAGGCCTGATAGAAAGATGAAAATAGAGATCTAACCCCAAAGGTATAGGATCCGTCTAGGTTCTTCAGGATTGCCATACCTGTACTCACTCTAAAAAAAGTACACATGACTAAAAAAAGCTGTCTATTATATACACGGGATGAATATAATATTTACACAGATTCAAAAATAACCCAGATTCTCTAATGTCATAAACAATGACATATTAAACTTTGCAACCTATATAATCACATTATTATGATGAATACCTACAATATAAATAGTAAATATGGCTGTAAATATTAATAGTATAAGCTAAAAATAAAGGAAAAATAAAAATAATAATATAAAACACAAATTTTATACTTACTGTCTTTTTATACTTAGTTCATTGCTTTTAGATAAAGATGATCTGTTCTGATCTCTCTCTGCTTGAACATCGAATGATATGTCTTCCAGAATGGCATTTGCACTACAAGATAAATAAATAAAATTATCTTGATATGTAAGATACTCAATCAAACCATATTAAGTAAAATAATTAAAATGGCCAACACTTGACTTGCCAATTACTTTTTTTCAAAAAACGAAACCGTGGACAGCGTTCTCTATTATACATCAACATAAAAATCTATTTCCGAAGTTCAAAATATGAAAAAGAAACAAAATACGGTAGTTAAATTTGTTTAAAAATATTGCTTGAAGCATGGTATTTGTAAACCTTCTAGTTGTTCTTATTTAAATGAAGCTTCCACTCTTTCAATTTTTATAGAAACACTCTTGCTGTTTCTTTTTTTTACATTCTTAAATATATATAATACCCTAACAGATATTTTGTGACTGGTAAAAAAATAATAAAATTAAAAAAATAAATAAATAAAAAAAACAAAAAGGAAAAAAGATGTCTCAGTTTTTTCCACAAATATTTGTCTTAGGGAAAAGTGTTTTTAGGCAGTTTTTATTTTCATTTTTGGATAAATCAATATTTGGGGTCAAAATTCTGATTTAGCAATTTTAATATATATTTTTCTAAAATATAGCCTCTATGGAACCAAATAAAACATTTTATATTGGTTCTACAAAAATTTCTACAAAAATGCCAGTTCAGAAGTTATCAGTAAAAAGAGGAAATAAATTCTGGTGTCTATCATAAATGTTCAAATAAATCAAAACCAGTGAAATCAATTTCATGCATATTTTAGTAACTTAAATAACTAAATAAATTTTATCATAATCATTTATAACTTAAACCAATGTACCAATCTACAAATAAAAGAAAATTGAAGTTTGTGAGTTTGAAAAATACCAAATATAAACTAAATACTGAATAATAATTAAAACTACCATTTTTTCTAATTACTCATCAATGTGTAAATTACCCATTATGTTTTTATTTACTTGCTATTTGGCAGATTGGTTTGAGTTGTAAATTTTTATATTTCACCAAATAAAAAGTTATCAAATTTTTAAATACACAAATTTTTACTATAGCACCCAAATATTCATTTCCTAATTTTAACTAATAATTCTTAAACCAGCATTTTGGAAAAATGACAACCAACTCGTTTTTATTGGTTCTTTAGGAGCCTGTATTTTGACAATATTATTAGAGTCAATTTTGAGAAAATTGGAATTTTTATAAAAACCTCCTAAATTTTAAGCTTGATTGTTATTTGGTTTTATGGGTGGGCATGTAAGATAGTTTGTGGACTGTTTATTATATTTATTTAAGGATTTATTCACTTTAACCTCCTTTGGTCTAGTGGTTGGTTTAAAAAAATCAGCTCTGTAATGGTTAAAAAAGTTTGTGTTGAAATAGTATCATGAGAAAGAGCCAATAGTAAATCCGTCATGAAAGCTAGAATTATAGTGACAGGAACTTGATGTGTTGAACACAAATCACTCCCCTCCCCCAATGAAAACCATCTAGCAGGACGAGGCTTACAATAGGGTGAGTTGTTCTAAGGATTTATTTATTTTATTATTCATTCAATCTGATTTTGAAAACCTGCTTGTATTATTCATACTCTCATAGTAAGCTTTTTAGCCTTTCATATTAAAAGAAGGCTATTTTTTTAAACCATAATTAATAAAAATCAGTTAAAAAACCAAATGGTTGTATCAAAGATTTAAAATATAATGAAATTGGATTAAAACCTTACAACGCTTTTGTCCTTTATATTTGTATTGAATACTCTGTCTTATCATATTGCTTAATTATAATTATAGATGCATCAAGTTCTGGTAAAACCATAGTGGGTCTTTTCTATTATACGACCGCATGGCTCAAATTATTTTCTATACTAACAGAATGATAATAAAGTAGGTAGGTTTTCTCACCCGAATTGATGAAATCATCTATAAAATAAATGGTTTTATTGTTTTTCACAAAACACACAAATATACAAAATAGAAAAACACACTAACACAAACTAATTACATGTGAACGTTTTTATGACTTTTATTTACACTTCTGGTTAGGTCTGGGTTAGGTTAGGTTAGGTTAGGTTAGGTTAAGTATAGAACTAGTATAGAAAATAATTTGAGCCATGCGGTCGTATAATAGAAAAGACCATCAGGCCATAGTATTTGACAAAATAAAAAACCTAAAAAGTTTGAAACCTGGTTTATAAAACTTACTTCTGATATTAGTATTTTGATATTAAAATAAATATTATATCTCTTTACTCTCTTTGTAGATACAGAGTTCCCAACTATACCAGTTAGAAAAAACAAAACAAAAAAAACTATTATTTTACAGTAAGTGGTTTAACACCAACTTTAATTGGAAAATAAGACTACATAGGAATACAATAAAGATGTTTTAATGAATTTTACAGTGTGTTGTTTTTCTTACAATGTTTAATTCCCTCAAAGTAAAAGGCTTGAACTCAAATAATTAAAATATTAGTAAGTTATAAAGATATAGTAAAGTTGCTATATTAGTAAGTTATAAAGATATAGTAAAGTTGCTGAGTTCAAAGTTTAAACAAAAAATATCAAAATCAGATAGATTTCAACAGAGATTCTACTATACTTAAAACTTACTGTTCCAATATTGCTCGAGCTTGTTTTTCAGTAAAAAAAACTTCTGGTCTCCTTGGCAGTTCTTTATTACACTCTTCTGAAATATCAAGAATGATGTCAACACTGTAAAAGAAATAAAAATATAAGTATATTGATAATTTATGTATTATTTGGTGAACAGAAAAGAAAACATGAATCTATACTTACTGTTTTTCAATTTTTGAAATACGTTCTTCATGAATGGATACATCTAATGTGCCTGCCTGTTCAATATCCAATTTTAGATGCTGTAAACTTTCTAAAATAGCTACAGCACTAGAACAATATGAACATAAGTGTCAGAACATTACAAAATTTGAAATATAGTTAATTACAAAAAGTGTAAGTTAATATAAATATTGCTACAGAAATTATCGAGCTTGTGCAACTCTTTATTACACTTTGAAGAACTATGAATGTTTGTGTGTCTGTTTGGTTAGCTTGTGAGTTGTGTGAAATGGCATATTATATAATAATCCATGATTATCATTACTATGAGATACAAACATTTCAAATTTTATTCATTTTTCTTAAAACATGCTTATGAAATAAATGGTTGAAAATTGTTGATTTTGTATAAAAATTATTTACATACAAATAACTATTTATCTACATAAAATAGTGTCCAGCCATGTTGACATAAACTGTCACAGCAGTTTATAAGTTTTTGTATCCCATCATTTTTTCTATTTTATGAATTATACTTATTTTTTACCACAAAAGGCAGTTGCCATGACTTTTTTTGCAAGCAAATATGGGTTCATTCCATTCTATTAATTTTTTTTGTCTATGTGTTTGAAACTCAGATCTTACCACCTGTGAGGATCTGATAAGTCATAATGAAAAAATACTGCTAGTGTTGAACATAGCTGTTGTGACCTGTATTGTTCAAAGAGAAATTTAGCTACATACTAGGAACAATGTGTCCACTAGCTTTGTTTCATTAATCAGGTCATGAAGAACTATAAAAGAAATCTAAGGAAATTTATCAGAAAGAAAGCTCTGAAATGAACCCGCTGATAAACCACCACTTTAGGCCAGCCAATTATTTTGTATCATGTTTACTCACTACCTTTTTCACAAAAACATAATATAGAGAATGTAATAGATTAAAAACTCAATGATGAGTCAGTTTGTTGTGGAAAAATTTATGTACAGCTTTGAGGCCTGTTAGGGCCACCAAACCACTTAAATGAGCGAATCGAGTGGAGACTTTTTAATACATATCTACATGAAGAAAGTAGTCATATACACAATTACAAGGTTCAGAAAACTTATGTAACTTTTTCTTTTTTTTAATTTACCATACTGGAGTTCCCTTGATGCCAAACTTTCTTTTGAAATAATGTTTATCTGTTGTCTATGCAGTGCTCTATACAGTCCAAACAGGTGAACTGATGTAGATCAAATATAATATTTGGATATATTTAAATACTTTATACAATTGTTTCTTATTTTTTTAATAACTTAAAATTTTAGGATACCGGCAATAAAGTCAAAACATCAAATTAGAATTTTTTAAATATAAACTATAAGAGTTTATTTATTTAGATATTTTTTTTTTGTAAATTGACATTAATGATATTAACAAAACGTATTGGTTAGACTGTATATATGTATATTGAAAGGCGAAACTCATAATGAAAAATAGGGTTGGAGGAGTGGTTACTTTTGGTTGTGTATATTGTCTAATTGAGTATATAGGCCTACAGATAAAAGTAGAGTGTTACAAAACTAAGTAAATAAATAAAAATTAAAACATTTTCATCACCAAATTCTTTAATATAACAAATGACCGGGAACAATTTGAAAACAATAGATGTAAGTTAGATAAGATATAATATAATGTAAAATGTAAAAATAAAATGTGGCAACAGTGTTTTGGGTGTGGTCTCTTTAGAGAAATACAGAGAGAAAGATTCTTACAAGTTCAGTTAGTAGCAGGTGGTAGAGGAAAATGGATGTGGGGAGTTAGGAACAGACGACAGAGGCAAGTGGATGTGCACTCGTGAAGTTAGTAGTAGGCAGCTCAGACGGGTCAGGCGGGTGGATGTGCACTCGTTCAATTAGTAATAGGTAGATGAGGAGAATAGACATAACTCTGATTGTAACAGGCAACAGGGAAAGTGAACGTAAAAGTCTGTGAGACGTGTCTGCTGTTGAAATAAATGTAAAAGAAGTGTTTTTGAATGGATACAACCAAAAGATTGTAGATTAAATTTAGAGAGAAAGTCATGTCTTAGTATTGGATGCAATATATCTTTTCATTATAATCCAAAAATATAAACTTAGTTGTGTATATGAGTGAGTATATCTTGAATTTAGGTTAGAGATATCAAACAGATAAAAAAGAATTTAAAACATTGTTTAGATTTTGTTGTGGATAAGAATGATCAATGTTGAAACTTAGTAATAAATATCAAACAGAACTATATCATTAAGATTTAAATCAATGTATTTGTCATTATTGCAATAATTATATATGTTATTTTTTATAAATATCAGGTTTTTTATAAAATAAATATGTATATATTTTCAGAGAATTCGACTACTGTATTTGATTTTGCCCAGTACACTTTTCAAGACATTCATTACCCTGTAATAATTATAGAGTATAAGTTCTCTGAAATAACTTATTGGTGTCCAGCAATGAACAGAAAAGTTAACTTAATAAAATGAAAAAAATAAAATTTTCAATTAGTTGAAACAGATAGAAGCTTATAAAAGTTTAGAATGTTTCATCAAAAAAATGTTAACAAATGTGTCTTCATTATAAAAAGTAAAGTCAAATTTGGTACAGTTATTTTAATCAAATTTTTGGAGACGTAAACTAAATTTCCAACAGTACGCAAACAAAATTTGCTTCATAAGTAAATTATAACATAACATATTGAATCATGACCCACCTGCTGTTTGGCATGTTGGTTTCAATCATAAAACTTTCACATTTCATAAAAATATGATCAAAAAAGCTTTTTTCAAATACGAGATATTCTAACTTCAACGACTGTGTCTATGGTTATCTCAATAACTGTAATGTTTGGGGAGAGGTGACAAATATGTTTTCCTTAGTTATTAGTATTTGGTTTTGTATATGATGTATGAGAATATTTTAACAATATTTTGTACCATTTAATTAAAGATATGGCACCATTACGTTACAACATCTTCACTCATTACATTTTCTCCTATCTATCACTTTGGAGAGTTGAAAATAGATTGTTGTTTTTGGCAACAAAAAAAATCTTATAATTAATTAAGAAATATATCTTACAACTGGGGGATTTTCAATCAAAGTAAACATTTGGAAGCCACATGAACTTCTCCCTACTGCTGCCGACTCCTTACATCAATGAAAATGACGGTGATACTTCTACTACCACTCAGGCCACAGGCCACAGGAAAATTAACTATGTACTAGATTATGGGGAGTGGTATAGATTAATTAATTACATGTCTAGGTAAGTCACATGTCTAGCTGTAATATGGATGGATTTATAATTGCAAAAGATTAAACATATGTGAATCTAATCAGATTGGTATTAGGTTTTTCCATTCACTATGTAACCCCTTGTTTTCCTTAGTCTAACAAGTTTTTTTAAATATTAAACAAAATCAAATTTCAGGGATCTTTTTCATATTAAAATATAATTAAGTATTTGAGTTAATTTTAATAACACAAACTTTAATAGTTATCATTATAATAGCAAAACACAGTACTCCTGTAATTACATAGTTACATCAGTCAGCATTATTACATTTATAAGTCAAGTCGGAGTCAGCTGTTTTATTAATATGAATTCAAAATATAGAATTCAACCTATTATTTGATATAACAATAGCTTACATCCTGCATATCCGTCTATTATATCAATTATTTATCACTTTCTGGTGAACTTAATTCAGTAAATTTTAACTAAAAGAGGAGAGAGAGAGGGGAATACACAAACAGCACAATAATGGTTATTGAGGGAAATCTTGTAATTTCTTTGGCCTTCATAGTAGCAATTTTGCCAGCCTATTATCAAAAGTTCAACCAGAGATAAAAACTTGACTTAGTAACTATTGCCTTAAATATAATGTAAAAAAACTTATGGAGATTTACAATCAATAATATGTATTGCTCTGGAGGGCAGACACATTAATATAAATAATTAATGTCATTATACGTTCTACGAATTTTTTAAGTTATTTAGTTTTCACAACATTCTAAATACTGTTCTTGTCAGAGTTACCTTATTAGATCATATGTGTTCAGTATATCTACAGTTTAAAGTTCAGTTTCAATATTATACCGTTTCAACCGGAAGTCTGAGATCTCCAGCTGATTTGGGGTATCCTTTGTCTCATATCAGCAGTCCAAGTTTCAACCTCAAACAGGTAGCTTAACGGTACTTCTTCATCCGCATACAATTCCGCATTTTCAGTTTTTTTATTTGATACGCATTTCGACACAGTTCAATTATTTATGATTTAGAAACAATTGTCATGTTTAGTTAATAAGAAGAACTCAAGTGTTTTTTTTGTGTTTATGATTTAAATTGTACTTAGTTTTGTGCGTTTAGAGCAGCTGTTCTCGCGTGTGCACACGGGCAGTCTTAACGCCAGGACATTACGAAGAAAGGAACGCCGCCTCTACAAGGTACTGTGACATTAGGTTTAACTAAACATGACAGCAAATTAATCAAAACCATTTTATTAGTTATTAAAAATTTCAAAATGTCAGTTAACCTATTCATGTATTTTTCAATTCAGTCTTCTTCCCAATTTAAATTAAATTACTGAACCATCCGCTTATACCACAGTTGTCAAACCAACCGCAATATCGAACATTTTGATCCTCCGTGAGGTCGGATTCATTGAATTCCGCTTTGGATTTAGGTATGGTAATTGTTTTTTATGTTGGGAGAGTCAATTTTCTGCAACTTCCGCCATTTGCATTTTTCGTAGTACATTCAATCTACTGCGCAGTCCATCTCACGCATACACTTACAGCGATATTAGCGAATCTATTCTGAACATTAGCAACGCGCGCATTCTTAGTGGCACATTTCTAAAGTTCTTGAAGACAGCTGTTAAACAATAATAAAAACAATAACAAACAACATAACCTCAATACATACCTACATTTTGAAAATACAATATGTTGTGATGGTTTTACTTATTGTTTTTATATTTTAATCTTTCTATTTCATTGTTAATTGATAATAAGCAACTATTATTATCAATTTCGATTATAATTCAAACAATTTTAATATTTTTTCAACAAAAAACCCTAAGAACATAGTAAATATTTACATATCAAAATGCGTTTTTCAACTTTTGTAAGGCAATCTACTGGTACAAAGAATAGACTTCTTAAGATTTTATCACTTATACAAACAATTTGTGATCCTGGAACAGATGTTTTAAATTTAGGGCAAAAAAATAAACTCACTGCATTAAATGAAGAGGCACAAAAAAGATTAAATGCATTCGATAAATCATTTGATCAAGTCTCTGTTGAGGAAGATCTGGAGGGGTTTGATGAAACAGAAGCTTTTAAATTACAAGATGAAATATCAGACATAGCTGTAGAAATAAATTCTATTCTTAAATGTGTATTTTCCACAGTGGAAGATCCAATTAGTTCAAATAATACACAGACCACTGAAAGTAAACAAGTGAATGTTTCTGTCAACTTACCTAAATTAGATTTAAAACATTTTAATGGCTGTTTGAGTGAGTGGACAACCTTTTACTATATGTTTGACAATAGTATTCATCAACATCAATCTTTAACTCTTGTTGAGAAATTTTCATATTTAATTTCATGCTTATCTGGTGAACCTTTAAATCTAATTCATAATTTACCTATTACTCCTGAAAATTATAAAATTGCTTGGGATATATTATGCGAGAGATATCAGAATATTCGCAGATTGGTTAATTTTCACATATCAAAAATTATTGACATGCCTTCCATTAAGCATCATTCGTTACCTGAAATACGTCAATACGTAGACACATTTTATGAGAACTCACAAGCTTTAACCGTATTAGGTTATGACATTCAAAATGAAGTTACACTTATTGTAATTCTATTAAGGAAACTTGATGACGTCACTCGTCAATGCTTTGAAAGCTCACGCAAAACCGATCGTCGGTTACCCACAATTAAAGAATTAATCAACTTCTTAAATATTAAGTGTGCACATTTAGAAGATGCTTTACCATTAGATCAAATAAACGAGCCATTTGTTAATTTTAAACCTTTTCTCAAAAAGGAAATGGCAACTACACCTATCAAAAATAAATCACCAATGAAAATAACAAAATCTGTGTTTCAGACTTCAACTTCCAAATCTGATTTGTGTCTAGTTTGTAAGAAAGATTCTCATAAATTATTTTCATGTCCTGATTTTAATAAATTGTCGCCTAATCAAAGATACGACAAAATTAAAGCACTACAATTGTGCATAAATTGTTTAGGTACACATTCCACAGTGAATTGTATGTCAAAATCATTATGTAAAACTTGTCAAAAGAAACATAATACTTTACTTCATTTTAACCGAAAAGTTGATGCAACTGGTGAAAATAATTCTAGCTGACATAAACGTCATATGAGCTCGGATAACAATTTGGGACGATTTCCGCTTCCTGTCCACAATGAAACTCTTAATGAATCAATATCAATTCTTTCGAATACCGGTTCTTTAAACAATTTTCGATCAACTTTATTATGCACAGCATTAGTTAATCTTGCAACTCATGTAAATAAACCGCAGACCTTTACTGCTTTATTGGATTCTGCAAGTCAATCAACAATTATCACAAAACAATGTGCAAATAAGATAGGATTACAATTAACTCCTTCTACTATTCTATTAAACGGCATTTCTGCAATGTCAACACCTATCCTTGGTACAGGTAAATTAAATATTTACACCCTCAACGGTCAACTCTTTAAAGAATCTCATGAAGTCATTGTTGTGGAGCAAATTCAAGCCAATTTACCGTTTTTTGCAAAGTTACCTGAACTTCAGCGTAAGTTGAATCAAATTTCTCTCGCTGATCCTAATTTCAATAATAGTCCGACAATTTCGATTATTATTGGAGCCGATTTGTTCGGTCTCACATTGCGTAACCACACCATACAGTTAGGTGATGGCTTACCAACAGCAATTGAAACCATCTTCGGTTATTGTCTAATAGGAACCATTCCTACAGCTTCATACCATTTAAACAACATTTCTCTGCTCACCACATCGGACATGAGCTTACACAACCTACTCCAGAAATTTTGGACACTTGAAGAGGTTCCAGTTTCGACGAAAACCTCTAAGGAAGAACTCACTTGTGAAAATCACTACAACTCTACGGTTACGCGCAACGCTACTGGGAGATACATCGTGTCACTTCCTTTCGCACAAGATCCTCAATCACTAGGGGATTCCTTTAATACAGCTAAACGTCGTTTTTCATATTTGGAAAATAAGTTTGCTAATAAACCGGAATTGAAAGTTGCATATTCTGCTTTCATGTCAGACTATTTAAAGTCTAACCACATGTCACTATTACCTACTCAGGTTCCAGATACCGCACATTATTTTTTACCGCATCATGCCGTTGTTAAAACTACTAGTAGCACTACGAAACTTCGAGTGGTGTTTGATGGTAGTTCCAAAACTACTTCTGGTTTATCAATAAATGACATTCAATTCACAGGTCCTAAATTACAAACAGAGATTTGTGAAGTCATTTTACAATTTCGCATACACAATATCGTGTTTTCTACTGACATACAACAAATGTATCGTCAAATCATGGTTCATTCTGATGACCAAAACTTTCAATTGATGTTATGGAGGGAAAATTCATTTGATCCTTTATCAACATACAAACTTAATACGGTCACTTATGGCCTGAAAAGTTCGCCATATTTGGCTATTCGCACACTGCGACAACTTGTTCAAGACGAAGGTCACAATTTTCCGTTGGCTGCTGAAGCTTTGCTTAATCACATTTACGTGGATGATATCATCACTGGAAGTAAGGACATTCCTTCCGCTCTAGAACTTCAGCGTCAACTCATCGCACTTCTTTCAAAAGGACAGTTTCAGCTCCGCAAGTGGACGTCTAACTGCTCTGAACTTCTCGCTGATATCACTCAGGAACATCGGGAAGTACCACTTCATTTCCGCTCACCAGATCAACCGTTGTTCAATATACTCGGCTTGAAATGGACACCTTCGAACGACGTGTTCTCGTTCACCATTCAGCTACCAATTTCGGATCATTCACCTACAAAACGATCTATTTTGTCCACAATCGCACAAATATATGATCCTTGTGGTTTTCTGTCGCCTACGACATTCTTTGCTAAGTGCCTCATGCAGCACCTTTGGACTCTTGGGATTAATTGGGATTCACCAATTCCAGAGACCATCAACTCCGCTTGGAAAAAATTCGTTCAAGAATTGCCTCATTTGGAAGACATTTCTATTTCTCGTTGCATCAACCTTCATCAGTCAACGAGCATCCAGATCCATGGCTTCTGCGATGCCTCGGATAAAGGTTACTCAGCCGCCATTTACATTAGGACGACTACTTCAAACAACATTGTCAATACACAGCTACTTTTAGCCAAATCTAAGGTCGCTCCTCTCAAGCGCATATCACTTCCTAGATTAGAGCTTTGCGGTGCTCATTTGCTCGCCAAGTTGATGCACTATTGCATTCAATTTTTATCTACTCAGTGTTCTATTGACATCATCAAATGTTGGTGTGACTCCATGGTCACATTAGCTTGGATCACTACTCCACCATATAAACTTAAGGTTTATATAGCTAATCGCATCAGTCAAATTCAGGACTGGACTCCAACTGACTGTTGGTCACATGTTCCATCTGGCAACAATCCTGCTGATTGTTCCAGCCATGGTCTATTTCCTTCCGCACTTCTTAACCATCAGATATGGTTTTCGGGGCCTTCTTGGCTTAAGCTTTCACACCATCAGTGGCCAAATTCACCTTTACAGGTGTTGGACACTGTCCCTGAACTCCGCTCAAATCCACTTCCAATTAATTTATCGTCGTCTCAAACTGAATGGAACATACTTTCCAAATTTTCTTCGTGGTCAAAAACTTTATATGTCATGTCATATGTTCTAAGATTTTGTCATAACGTCCGCACTGCATCAAGAGTGACCGGACCAGTAACTCTCACAGAACTTCAATTTGCAGAAATACAACTAATTAAACTTGTGCAAAATTCACATTTTTCAAAGGAAATTCTACTTTTAAAGACAAACCCTACATCTTGTTGTTCACGCTTAGCTTCATTGTCACCTTTTCTTGATCACAGCGACATAATGAGAGTGGGTGGAAGAATTACGTTTTCTTCATTGAGCTACAATTCTAAACATCCTGCCGTTTTACCAAAGAATCACCACATTACATTCTTAATCATTGACCATTATCATCGTTTGTTTCTTCATGCAGGACCACAACTGCTACAATCACTCATCTCTAAAAAATTTTGGATCCTTTCAGCAAGGAGTACCATTAGAAAACGGATACACAAATGTATTCGTTGTTTCAAACTTAAACCAACTTCTCGTCCGCCTTTGATGGGAGTCTTACCACGTGAACGAGTTACCTTTTCTCAACCATTCATTAATACTGGATGCGACTACTGCGGTCCATTCACTGTCAAAATTCATACTTTGCGTCGTGCTCAAGATGTCAAAGTCTACTTATGCATTTTTGTTTGTTTTGCTACTAAAGCAATTCATATTGAAGTCGCTACTGATCTTTCTACTCAAGCTTTCATTGACGTTCTCACACGTTTTGTGTCACAGCGTGGACTTTGTTCTAATTTGTATTCCGATTGCGGGACCAACTTTGTCGGAGCTTCAAACAACTTTAAGAAAATTATTCTAACCATGCTGAATGAACCTCATTCTAAGGAGACCATAGATAAATTTACCAAACTGAATGGAATTAAGTTTCATTTCCTGCCTCCAGCTGCTCCACATCAAGGTGGACTTTGGGAAGGTGCCGTCAAAAGTGTCAAAACACATCTTCTTAGAACAATAGGTATCGAAAAACTTTATCTCATGGACTTCGTTACTTTAGCTACGAAAATTGAAGGCATTCTCAATTCAAGACCTTTAACTCCTCTTTCAGCAGATCCTAACGAGTTAGACGTATTAACGCCTGCACATTTCCTCATCGGACGACCGATCACCGCGTTGCCAGAACTATCTTATGAACAGATTCCTTTAAATAGACTAAAACAGTGGCAACGTGTTCAACGCTTCTCACAGCAAATCTGGAAGCGGTGGCATCTTGAATATCTTCATACATTGCAACAACGTCTGAAATGGAATCGTAGTACACCAAATCTACAGCCTGGTGACTTAGTGCTCATTCAGGATTCAAATCTCAAACCTCTTTTTTGGCCTACTGGACGCATTCTGTCTTCATCTCCAGGAGAAGATGGAGTCGTACGTGTTGCCACTATAAAAACCAAGGATGGAGTTTTCACACGCCCTGCCGTGAAACTTTTCCCCTTACCTCTCAGTAATTAAACCCTTATTTGTCACTAGAGAAACTTTTGAAATTCTACCTTGTCTTCAATTCTATCATCATTCTCATTCGATGTCTTCTTTCTTAAGCTGGATCATCTTCCTTCATCATTCATCCGTTTCAGCGCTTATTCCCTTTAGTGCTGGCTCTTTCATTTCTTCGTCTCTATAAACCGGTTGGTTTATAGTCGGGGGTATGTTCAGTATATCTACAGTTTAAAGTTCAGTTTCAATATTATACCGTTTCAACCGGAAGTCTGAGATCTCCAGCTGATTTGGGGTATTCTTTGTCTCATATCAGCAGTCCAAGTTTCAACCTCAAACAGGTAGCTTAACGTTACTTCTTCATCCGCATACAATTCCGCATTTTCAGTTTTTTTATTTGATACGCATTTCGACACAGTTCAATTATTTATGATTTAGAAACAATTGTCATGTTTAGTTAATAAGAAGAACTCAAGTGTTTTTTTTTTTGTGTTTATGATTTAAATTGTACTTAGTTTTGTGCGTTTAGAGCAGCTGTTCTCGCGTGTGCACACGGGCAGTCTTAACGCCAGGACATTACGAAGAAAGGAACGCCGCCTCTACAAGGTACTACTGTGACATTAGGTTTAACTAAACATGACAGCAAATTAATCAAAACCATTTTATTAGTTATTAAAAATTTCAAAATGTCAGTTAACCTATTCATGTATTTTTCAATTCAGTCTTCTTCCCAATTTAAATTAAATTACTGAACCATCCGCTTATACCACAGTTGTCAAACCAACCGCAATATCGAACAATATGCTTTCAGGAGTGTGTGTTGGTTGTAACTTAAGATAGTAACTTAATCATTGAAATATTTTCTTGTTAATGATATTGAGATTTAGTATATTTATGTAATTACTATTAGTTACAATATTATAAGGGAAAATAAACAAAATAAAGAGAAATACTTTTCGCCTCTCAATCACGTGTAAATGAACAATGAATGTTCTGCTATAAATCATAATCACATATCATTGAAAGTATTGTTACATTGGAATCTGTTTGTGGTTGTATTTAAAAGTCAATTTAAAATGAGACTTCTATAACAAGGAAGAAATGTGTAAAGTGATATATTTTCTCAATGAAAAAATTTAACAGCTTGTTAAAAAATCGATAGAAGTAGAAAGGCATTATATTAAAAAATAAGCATATTTCAATCATGTAAGTGCATATAGTTTAAAAAAAAAATTCACTTTACATTATGACTTACCATTGTAAATGGTTACTTACAGATTCGCAACTTCCTGAGGAAGTCTTCCGCAGTTAATTCCTAATGAAGACTTTCTTTGTTCCTTTTGGTTACAAAAAGTTATAATATCATACACTTTTCTAAAACTGTAAGAAAACAAATTAAAAATTATACATTTAATTAAAGAAGCCTCTCAATAATACATTTCACATATTAGAAGAAAATAATAATAATAGTTATACAGCAACAAATGCATTTTAAAATTCAAACTCACCATTCTCTTATTTCCCGAGATTTTTCTTCACTATAATAAATTGCATTCTTTCTAAGTGGTGTTTCATCACTTGATGATGAACTGTCATCACTGTAAATATTTCTGAAAAAAAAATATGAACATTTAATTAATTTTAATTAATTTAAAAAATTATAATTAGCATAGCTGTTATAGAAGTTTTTATTTTTCTAAAGTATATTCCGTCTATATTGCCAGTGTATATAACGTAATTATATTAGTTGTCTTTAGGTTTAAATTTCCAAAACAATGTCGTCTAACACTTACGTTTCTGTTTTCAAAATTATTGCCACAGTCAAATTATAAAAAAAAGAATAATTTGATAGATTTTTAATTCTTGTAAAGCTTAAACAGCTAAATAAATATATTATATTTTGCAATATTTACTTTTTTCTGGTCTAATGCATCTTCCAACCAATAAATAATAAACAAATAGTCAAAAGTAATAATTTAATTTAATAAAACTGAATTAGAGTTAAGGCTAAACAACAAAAGACAATATAAATAAATAAAAGTGAACTTTAAATAACTTAAGTCATAAA